>JAEQBH010002045.1:0-358293 GCA_016808115.1 Tetrastigma voinierianum
CATGGTGATGAACTTCCAATTGCTCTTCGTAAAGGTAAACGTCAAGTGTACTCACCCAATCTCTTCATTTGTTACCTATAACCATTTATCTTCTTCCTCTTGTTCCTTTATTGCATCCCTTGATTCCACCACTCTTCCTAACACTGCCCATGAAGCTTTATCTCACCTTAGTTGGCACACTGCTATGATGGATAAAATGCAGGCTTTAGATAACAATGTTACGTGGGACATAGTGCCTTTACCTAATGGAAAGAAAGCTATTGGTTGTCGTTAGGTGTTTGCAGTGAAGTTTAATCCTGATGGGTCTATTGATAGATTGAAGGCACGTCTTGTTGCTAAGGGCTATGCTCAGACTTATGAAGTTGATTATTCGACACTTTTCTCTTGATTCCAACAAGATGACATCTGTTTGATTATTTATCTTTCCGGCAACTTGCCACGATTGGGACTTGCATCAGCTTGCCACAATTGGCAAATTTTGCCAAAAAGTACCTTTTCAAGGCAAATTCAAATACATGCTCTAATACCATGTAATCAAAGATGAATGGAGGAAAAATTCGTATTTTTTTATTGATCCCAAGACTACATATCTATACAAAAGAGTCCTAAATCTAATAGGAAAACGATACAAAGTTTCCTTACTAGTTTCTAACTCTACTTATTACTATAACAGGAGCAAAAATTAACATTATTTATCTTCAAGAATCCCTCAAAGTCTGATCTGATTTAAGTAGCAAATCTCATCTCCCTACACACCACCTAATGCATCTCTTAGGCCTAAAATTTTAATCCTTCAAACAGGATCACGAGGAGAACTCCATGAGATTACAAAGATATTCCTTCTCCAAATCCAAACATGCCAGCAACACATCAGGAAAACAGCATTCCATTCAATACCCACTCTTAAAATTTCTCATCCTTTCTCTCAAATTGCAGATTCCTTGATCTGCCATGGGAGTAGGAGAAGCAAAGACGCTGATTTTATCAGGAAATATCAAAGTGGACCATGGCTACCTCTGGGCCCAATCTCTTACAGTATGCTAGACATATTCACCTGCAGCTCCAGAGCTAGGCAAAGTGCTTCAGCAATCATCCATCTCCTAACACTTCCTTCATTTGATAAAATCTTTTGTTTCACTAAGAGCCATAATAACATTTTTTCTTGGACATAACTTTCACTTTCCATAACATTCTCAGCTCCACCATCTGATTCTGCAACACAACAGGTCTATCCATATTAACAGAAAGCCTATAAGCAGATTTTGAGGAAAAAGACCAGAATGTTTATATGTTTTATCAATTTTGCATTTGCATGTGATTTCATAATGGAGTTACAAATGGCTTTGCAGATTGGAAATACAAAAAGTTTTCCCTAAGGAAACTGGACAGATGGGTGAGTTAGATGCAAGGAGAGCAGAAGTACGAAATGCAATAAAAGATAATTCAAGGAGGGCTAAAACTCATATTGCTCATAAACAGTATGTTACTTTGCCGGGTGGCTACTGATAATCTCTATGGAGAGGTGAATCCACTAGAAAATGTTTGAAGCATGAAACTTGTCCTTATTACTTATGGCTGTCTATGGAAGTACCTTGGCAGTTTTTCTCCAAATTTTCAGCTGATGATGGGGTAAAATGTCAATAAAAATGAGGAGATTTCCTAATGGTCTCAACATCAAGCTACACCTAGAAAAGTTACACCTTCCGTTTTTACATCACTTATCAAAATATATTGGTGTGAAAGAGAGAAAAATAGAAATTCGATCTTATTATTTCCACAGAATAATCAATCTAATCTCTACATTACATATTGGACTTATATATATAGGACTACCACTTGTCTGATGGGAACCTTAATAAAGGAAAGGCATCTGATATCTAACACTCCCCCTGTTTGGAGCATATATGTCTCATATGCACAGGCTTGTTACAAATGTATTATTTAATTAGGACCTGCGAGAGATTTGGTAAAAATGTACGCTAGTTGATCATTGAATTGACAAAACTAGTAGCTATACATCCGATGCGATCTTCTCTCTAATGAAGTGGCGGTCGACTTCAATGTGTTTGGTCCTTTCCATGGAAGAGCTGGATTGGATGCAATATGCAACGACTTTGGTTATCACCGGATGACTTAAATCTGATAATGCGCCAAATCACCAACTCACGGAGAAGGTGTCACCGACCATATGGGTTCACATGTTGCCAAGGCCATGGCTACGATGCTCGAGCCGGCGCTAGATCTAGCCAACACATGTTGTTCTTACTCTTCGGGATATTAGGTTGCCTGATGAAAACCTGAGGTACCACTGAGTGGGCGATCTATCGTGGGTGAGCGGCCAATCTCTGCATCGTGTGGCTTGATAACACGGGGTGTGACCTCTATTCTCGTACACCAATACACCTTGACTGGTGTACTTTTAATATATCGAAGAATGCGGTTCTGGCATCGATGACTATCACATGGTGGCTGTAAGGAATTGACTAACAAGCACTTGCACCAGGAAAGGAAATCAAATACGCAGTAGAGTAATGGTGAGATAATTAGGTTACCTACCGGTCGTCGTGTCCCGAGGGATCTCAGAAAGACTCCGCGTGCTGAATGCAGTTTTGGCGTTTAGGATCGTAGGGTGTCAATAGGTTTATAATTAACATCTGGGTTTTCTTCCAAGATGTCTAAAGCATACTTAAGTTGGGGAGAGGACTACACGAGCTGGATTGAGCTATCTGATTCCCGGAAAGTACTTGAGTTTCCCGAGTCTTTAGTTTGAAAGTGGGTGAAAAGATGTTGCTTTGGTTTCTAATGCCATCTTGATCAGCACTTTAAGTAATGACGATGTCATCCACATAAACAACGAGATAAATACCTTACTTTGCCAGAAAGAGTTATGATGATAAAAGCCAGATAGTGCAGCATGCTTGCGAAGCATGCCAAATTCTGAACAAAGAACTAAGCGGCGAACCATGCTCGAGATTGTTTCAAGCCATATAGAGAGCGGCGTAACCTGCACACTAAACCAGACTCCCCCTGAGCAACAAAACCAGGTGGTTGCTCCATATAAACTTCCTCGGCGAGATCACCATGAAGGAAGGCATTTTTAATATCAAGCGAAGCGGCCGAGAACGCAACAGCCATGGAGAGAGCGGTGGCCGAAGCAATCTTAACGCGGGGAGAAGGTGTCACCTGTCGAGAACCATAAACACAGTATATCCTTTAGCAACCAGCGGGCCTTAGGCGATCAGCGACCATCGGAGGACCAACCTTAGCGTATTGTGAGCGCGTGACCAGCAGGAAACTTACCAACTAGCAAAACAACAAGATCCCGAGTGCGGAGTGGAATGCGGAAGCGACCATTTCATCTACCATTGCACATCGCCGGCCCAGGATGGAAAGTGCCTCCATTGGTGTTCTTAGGAAGGAAAGCGATTGGAAATAGTAGAAGCAATCACGAGTAGGTGGAAGATAATGGATGGTAACTCAAAAAAAATTGCTTAAGAAAAATAGGATGAGGTTGCTAGTAGAAGCGATTACCTTTAGAAGAAGCGATGGGCAAGTCATCGACATGACAGTAGGGTAGGAGAAGTAGAAGGGAGAGAAAGTGAGTCCAACGGGGGCCTCGCGAAGGGGAAAGGAACAACGGCACGGGGACGGCGGATGATAACTGAAGGGGGCGAGAAGATAGATCATCAATCGGCGAAGAGATGATAGGAAAGGGGTAAGACATCGATAGCAGGGGAAGAGACTCGAAGGAGAAGAAGAAGGGTGAGTCTGAAGAAGGTGACATCGTGGAGAGAAAGTAGCGATGTGTCGGGGGAATAACAACGATAACCCTTTTGAAGTCGGGAGTAGCCTGAAGTGTTGGTGGCCTTGGGCGAAGCTTGTCTTGTCACGGTGAGTATGAACAAAGCAAGTCTGACCAAAAACACGAGGAGGAAGAAGAGGAAATAAAGGGTTGGTCGGGAAAAGAGGAATGAGGAATCGAGCATGGTACGAGATGAGGGCATACGATTAATCAAATAACAAGGCATGGGGCCGGCGTCCCCCAACGAAAGGCATGACTAGTGGAGGAGGAGAGTACAAGGTGTCTCAATAAGATGACGTTTCTTACGTTCAGCTACCCTATTTTGTTGAGGAGTGTGAGCCTGAAGGCGATGAAGGATCCATGTTGGGACATAAATGAAATAAAGGGTGCAGAAAAATATTCTCGGGCATTATCACCTTCCGGTAACACACGAATAGAAATATTGGCCAGGTAAAATTTCAGCATAAAGTTTACGGAAAATAGAAAATAACTCAGCTCGAGTTTTCTATTAAAAATAACCAGTATGAGCCAGTCATCAATGAAAGTAATGAAAATCTTGAAAGCCTAAAGTAGACCTTGATCCAGAAATGAGGACCCAGTATCGGTGTGGACAAGGTCAGAAAGGAGATGTTGCTAGGTATTCAAGCGGCTGCGGGAACGAGACACGAGTATGTTTCCCAAGCTGACAGGACTCACACGCAAGTGACGACAAAGTGGAAAAACGAGGGACCATCTTCTGGAACTTAGAAAGACTAGGGTGGCCCAGACGACTGTGGATGAGGAGTGGAGCATCAGTGGAAATGCAAACTGCAGGAGATGATTGCGAGGTGAGGTGATAGAGGCCCTGTGACTCACGTCCGATGCCAATCGTCTTCCCCGTACTCCGGTCCTGCAAGGTCACAAATTCATCGAGGAAAAATAAATGGAGCAGTTAAGAGTGCAGTGATTTTCTTGATAGAAATAAGATTAAGGGACCTTCAGAGGCGGGAGTATAAGGGCCAGAGGTGAGAGGTAGGGAAGGGAGAGGGATGAGCCCAGAGGCTGAAATACCTTTGCTTGGTTTAGAACCATTAGCTAAGGTGCTTGTTAGGTAAAGTAAGGGTAGTAGTAAGAGAGGAGAAAAAAGATCTTTATTACCAGAAATGTGATCGGAAGCACAGAGTCTAGAATCGAGGTCGAGAGAAGATGTATGAGTAAAATGGTAGTACCGGTCACGGGCAACGAGAATATGGCGACTTAGTTTGCTTGATAGCGAAGATGAGCCATCATACTCCTTTGTCGGTGGGGAACACCACGAGATGCGGGGGCTAAGAGTGCAGGCGAGAAGTAGAATCGAAGGCGGGCCACGTGTGCGGTGCGAGGAGGCGTCCATGCAAGCGATAACAACGATCGCAGACAGTAGCGAGCTTATTGCAATAGGAGCAATGAGGACGTTGTCCTCGACCTCAGGTACCACTGCGTCCTCCCCGAAGGTTAGTATGAAAAACTAACGCAGAAGAATCTAAGGGCTATCGGATGGCAAAGTCGTGTGGAGGAATCTGGAAGGCGGCGAACACATCATCGGGACGGGGCCCGATGGGCGCGAGAATCGATCGGAGGGTCGAATCAGGACGGAGGCTTGATAGTAGGACCATAAAAGAACTTGTCAACCTGCGTTTATTTGAGCTGACGTCACTAGTAAGAGACATCAATGTCGGAACTCCTCCTTAAGAGAGGCAATGCGGCGATATAATTAGATAGATCCATGTCTTGTTGGCGGATATTAACAATAGCGAAGCCGCCTTATAAAGGCATTTGGATATCATTCGTGTATAGAGCTTTTGCACGATTCGAAAACTTAGAACATGTCTTATAAGCAGAAGATGGAAGCAAAATTTTGGATCAATAAGCTATGCATATCGCAGCTACATAGTTGACATCTATTTTCTTCAGTGCACCTTGTCAACACCGGGTATATCATCCTCAGGTGTAATAAGATGATCCCTCATAACCATGTCCCGTGACCGAGTTCCACGGCGACCAGGAGAGATAATTCTCACTACCAATCAATTTTTCTGATGTGATAGTAGGAGATCCAGAGATAACAGAAGTAAAAATAGAATTTTTAGTCGTCATATCCACTTAACGGGAGATTGAACTACGTTTGGATCGAAGAGAGCCCTAATAAGAAGGCAAATCACGGCAAGGAGGATGCTGCAAAAATATTGCTCACTGCATAAAAATATTGCTCACTGCAAAAATATTGCTCACGGCAAGGAGGAGCCCTAATACATAGGTCACTGCCCACTGCTGTTGGAGACTGAAGAGGAACGGAAGACCACGGCGGAGGCAAAAATGGCCAAAAGGTGGATAAGGAGGGCTCGGGTTGGACCGCCGGAGGGATAGAAGACCAAGACGGCGCCGGACGACCCTGTGTGTGAAAGTCAGTCGCCCAGGAGAAGGCACGCTGCCCACACCACTCCTTGCCGTGCGTGCTGATGATCTTGGAGAAAGTCGGCGTGACGAGCGTGAGTCGGTTCTTGGTGGGTTGCTGCCGTGAGGTGGGTCGACCTCGTGCGCCTTAATCTGTGGTTCCGACTGGGAGAAGGCTTCAGAAAAGTCGCCGGCGCCGTGTGGCCAGGTATGCGGCTGAGTGGTGAGAAGGAGATTCGGCGGCGGAGAAGGAGATCGGAATGAAACACGATCCTGAAAAATTAGGTTTTCTCTGTAGCTCGATACCATGTGTGAAGAGAAAAATAGAGAATTCCCAATCTTATTATTTCCACAGAATAATCAATCTAATCTCTACATTACATATTGGACTTATATATATAAGACTCTATCTGATAAGACAATAAAAGGAAAAGGCGTACAATATCTAACAATTGGAAATTTTTAGAAAAATAGGGATGTTAAAAGGGTTTTTGGCTTGTAGAAACCATTTTTTTAACAATATCGGGAGACATTAATGACATCTCGGTTAATGACTTTGATTTCTAACAACTAAACTTAGGGCTAGATTGCAATGAAATGTGTTTTTTGTTTTCTACTGCTCCCATCATTTCAATCTCTCATATTCTTCCCTTCAAAATCACACTAAACATAGAAATTTATGTATGCCAACACTTTCACTCATTTTTAAAGATTCGCACCTTTAAAGTTCTTGATTTCATTGTTGATAATAATTATTTAATAAATAATTAATAATTTGACGTGTTACTTGATATATAATTGCTTTTCATGAATTAAATTGAGGCTTGGCTCAAGGGGTAAGGGAATTATGTATATACTACAAGAAAAAAGTGACGTAGAAAGTAACATCAATATGAAATGAAGTATTGTTGTATACTTTACTTCACATGAATTTAAATTATATATTTTAGATATAGTAGGCTAATTTAATTGTTTTAAAGATTTTTGTGGTACCGTGTTATTTTGCTGGTATTATAGTTCATCAGCATATGCTTCAAAATAAAGTCAGCATATGCTTTTAACCATGCATTATCATTTGGGGTGATTCTTTACTGTTTAAATTGACACTTCTGAAAGTTTTTTTGAGCATTTCTATGTTTCAATACTATTTATGTTTTTTTTTTCAAACTAGAACTGAAGTCAGGAAATTGTCTATTTCTCAGTTGGTATCTCCCCCTTTTCTGTACCCTCTATATTGAGATTAGGACCTTGCTTATTTATATTGTTAGCTCATGTATGTAATTCTGTAATCCTAGCACTCTTTAAGCTGCAATCATCATCTTATAGTTTACTTGTTATAATAATATACAATTTTGTGTTTTGTTGTTTGACTTCTAGAAAAAGTTGCTTGCAAGTTTTATGCACACATGAGGCAGGAGGGGGCTGCAATTAAAATTCAGAAGAATCTGCGTAGGCACTTGGACAGAAAGGCCTACACCAAACTCATGTCCTGTGCACTTGTCTTGCAGACAGGTTTACGGTCAATGGTTGCTCATTGTGAATTCAGATATAGAAAGGAAATCAAGGCATTGATTATCATTCGGGTTGTTATCACTATTTTTATATTGCTTGGAAGATTTTGGCCTTAGTCTATTATATTCTCGTAGAATAAGCTTATTTGAAAATAATTCTTGCAGACCTATTGGCTCTGTCATAGAGATTTTTCATACTATAAGAAATGCAAAAGGGCAGCAATCATATTACAATGTGGATGGAGGGGGAGAATGGCCAGGAAAGAGTTGAGGAAACTAAGCATGGTGGGTGTCAATAGTCTTTTTGCTTATCAAATTAGTAACTTGCTAATCTGATATTACCTTTGAAGAATCAGTTCAGCAAATCACTAATTTTAGTCGAATCCCCACCACTTTCCTCAAGCTTAATTCTGAATTTGTCTATTCATATCACTTTGCTCAAATTCTTGCTAATATTAGATTGAGGAAATTCTAGAGAGTGCTTAACTAAGATAAAAGATTTTATCATTTAATCACAAAGTTGAAGGCGTTGAGGATTGAAAACAACTCTAGCATAATAATGACTGGAACTGCCATGATTGTACATGTTATATTGTGTGGAAAACTTCTCTAACTTGAACTTGCCATGTATTTTGAAGAGGACTAAACTCTACATGAATCTGTTCCTGGCCCATTTATTAAGTGTCTCGCCAAGAAACTAGAAATAACCTCAAATCAGTAATTTAAAAAAATATTAAACAGAAAGAATTTGCTGGTGATTATTTCATTTTTGAAATTTAATTGCTGTAATTCTAATTTGATCAGATCAGAGGTCCAGTCTTTATTGTTCCACTGGTTAATTGCCATAAGTCCATGAATCCCTCTCTTTCTTTCTCTTTGCGTATAGGTGTTGATCTAATTTTCTATCTCTGCCACATAGGTGAAAGGAGTTCTTATAAAACATCAAATCATTGCCATCACTTCTATTGATTTTTGATTGAATTACCTTTTCTTTCACACGTTAACAATCTCTCTCTCTCTCTCTAGATATTGGTGTTAATTTTATTACACAAGAAAAGTTGTTATAAAACATCAAAATCCTAATCATTTCGTTGACACCACTAGATTGGAGTTGGCCTTCCTTCTCTTTCACACATTTATCTTCATTGTAAAGAATATCTTCTTGTATTTGGAGCTAAGGTTTGGTGAAAACATTTGAACCAACTACAAAATACTTTGCTTTAATGATATAGATGTGTTAAACGAAAAACTCTCCTAAAAGCTCAAACTTGTGTGATCTGTAATAATACGAATATCACGCTCACACCCTCCTCACGTAGCCCCCGCACATGGAGAGTCAAACAAACTAAATGGAGTCCACCATGGACTTTCAAATACACAAATCGGGATCAAATATTCAAATTGTAGAGAGAGTCCTCGAACCCATGACCGATGCGAACACGCCGTCATGCTTCCGAGATCTACCAATTGTTTCAAAATTACTCAAGGATCTTTCAAACACAATCTAGAATAATGGGCCCGTTCCCTTGACTATATTGAATCAAGAACCGTAAGCAAAGATGTTGCGTTTCCGTCCCTTTGGAGAACCAAAAGCCGTAAGAATAAAGGAAAGTAACCCCGTCCCCTTGATTATAAAAGAAAGCAAGACCCAAGAAGTTTATCACTATAAGGAATTAACCTTGGATAGGCTCCGGAAGTTCTCACAAGAACCATGGGTGTTATCATTCCACTCTTCGACATTATTTTGTGTCTATCGATGTTCCATCCTTTCGAGATTCACTCCCATTTTCCCCCGCTGCCTATCAAGTTATAGTCCGGGAGGATGATGATTTATTGATTTATTATGCTCTTATGGTTCCTACTCCAAATTTCTCATTCCTATTAAACTTCCCATTACTCAGGTATACTCTCGAAGCCAAAATCCCCCAGTCTCGAGTCTAACATCAGTTGCTTCAACATTAGATCCAATTTCCAGTTATGATCTTCTTATTGCTCTTCGTAAAGGTAAACGTTAGCGTGTTCATCAAAAATTTTCATTTTGTTCTTATAGCCATTTGTCATCACATTCTTGTTCTTTTATTGCATCCTTCGACTCTATCTCGTTGCCTAACAATGTTCCCGAAGCCCTATCTCACTGTGGTTGGCGTAGTGCTATGATAGAGGAGATGGATGCTTTGAATGACAATGGTACTTGAGACTTGGTACAGTTACCTGTTGGGAAGAAAGCCATTGGATGCCGTTAGGTTTTTGCAATGAAGGTTAATCCTAGTGGCTCATTTGCTAGGTTGAAAGCACGCCTTGTTGCTAAAAGGTATGCCTAGACCTATGGGGTGGACTATTCTGATACCTTCTCCCCGGTTGCCAAGATGACTTCTATTCAGCTATTTATATCTCTGACAGACACTCATGGCTGAGACCTCCATCAGCTTGATATTAAGAATGTTTTTCATCATGGGGATCTGCTGGAGGAAGTTTATATGGAGCAACCTCTAGGGTTTGTTGCTTAAGGAGATTGCAGAGTTTGGCTGCCTCCTCAGAATCCTTATATGGCTTGAAACAGAGTCCATGCGCATGGTTTGGTAAATTCAGTCAAGTAATTAAAAAGTCTGGCATGCAGAAGAGCAAAGTTGATCACTCTATCTTTTATAGAAATTCTGAAGTAGATATCATCTTGTTAGTTGTGTATGTAGATGATATTGTCATTACTTGGAGTGATATGGCAAGTATATCATCGCTTAAGTCCTTTCTTCATGGCCAATTCCACACAAAAGACTTAGGAATGCTAAAGTATTTCTTAGGCATTGAAGTTATAAGAAGCAAACATGGAATCTTCTTATCTCAAAGGAAATATGTGCTTGATCAATTGTTTGAAACCGGAAAATTGGGGGCAAAGCCATGTAGCTTTCCTATGGCACAAAGCCTACATCTTACTAGAGAAGGCAAATTGTTCGGGACCCCGATGATATAGAAGATCGGTCGAAGCCGAACTACCTTATACTGTCAACACGTCCTAATATTGCACACTCGCTGGTGTTGTAAGCCACAATACATGTTCTCTCCAATCAGCTTGATTATCAGTAGTCAGGGTCGCATACTATGTTACTTGAAAGGAGTCCCGGGATGTGGTATATTATATAGTAATCATGGGCATAATAGAAATGAGTGTTTCAGGGATGCTGATTGAGCAGGATTTAAGGAGAACAGGAGATCCACGTCAGGTTACTATGCCTTTGTTGAAGGGGATCTAGTTTTATGGAAGAGTAAGAAACAGAGTGTGGTTTCGCTCGAAAAAGCGTAATTAGGAATAGCTGCAGCAATGACACAACTGCGGTGTGAAATCATGGATTTCACAACTCTTGATGGAAGCGGTATTAAGACTTCCATTCCGAAGATAAATTTAGTGTGACAACCAACCACTCCACATCGCTTCTAACTCTATATTTCATGAGCAGTATCAAACACATTGAGATAGATTGTCATTTTGCTCGTGAGAAAATACAACTTAGATTGATTTCTATAGGATATGTAAAGACGGGAGAATAGTTGGGTGATATTTTCACAAAATCCCTAAATGGGGATCGAGTTAGTTATCTATGTAACAAGTTGGGCATGATTAACATCTATGCTCCAACTTGAGGGAGAGTGTTATAGAGTGTGAATATATACTTGTAGGTTGTGAAACTAATTCGGAATGTTAGATTGACCTACCAATTGTATATATCTAACTCTTGTATTTATACATGTTTAGATCAATGGAAAAACACAAGGAATTCATTCCTCCAATTCTTCTTTTCTTGTTTCTACAGTTCCTTATGAACCTTTGTAGCTTGTTATATTCTCATCTCCATTTTCTAATTACATGTTCTAATCTGCATTTGCAATTTCTTCAGGCTGCTAAAGAAACAGTGCACCTGTGAAGCTAAAGCTAAGCTTGAAAAACAAGTGGAGGAGCTGGCTCGAAGTTTGCAGTTGGAAAGACGTTTGAGGGTAATATATCATAATTATATCTAAATGCGAGGAATATTGTTTCAGTTCATCCTGCCATTAAAGGAAATATTCACTTCTTATTGCCACTTTTACATTCTGTTTTGCCATTATAAGTTACCATTTTATTTCCATTTCTTTAGCTTATAACCTTTATCATTTCATTTCAATTGTACACTTCTTTTTTGTGAGTAGTTTGATCTAGTTTCTTAGTCATTTCCCTATCCCCACCCGAAGTCCAACCAGAAAGTAAAATGTGGGTATAAAATGTGGGTATGAAATGGAACTACCTAATGCAGAAGAAAAAAAAAACAGGACTGATATCATGTGCATGATGTCATAGACTATTTATTATATTAGTTCTTCTCAAGTAAGGTCTTCTAAGCTATTGCATTTTACCACATTAGAGCCAAGCCAAAAGAGAAGCATTAACCAAAATACGTATGAAATCATCTCGACTATAATGTCCATTAGGTTCAATTTCAGCCAGAAATTGAAAACAAAAGAACACAATCAGTTTCCTTGGCTTATTGGATCCAATAAAATTAAAAAATTTGAGCAGGTTGATTATAATAGGTCAAAATTGTCAATGATTTGTTTCATGATGTTCCTATCATCTTACCTCGCGTTCTGGCCATTTGCTTCTAAGAAGTAACTGAAAATTTAATAAAATGGTAAATATTAAGCTCTGTCATGAGGACTAAACAACTAACAAAGAAATAGAATTAGGCCTGCAGGAGTTAAACCCCAACTGAACCAATCAACTCACTTATAATCAAAACTTAAAATGAGGACAAAAAATTTAAATTTTTATTTCATTGGATGAAATCCAAACTTGTTGTTTTCTAAATTTATTTCTTTGGCGTATATTGAGATAAATTTTTGTTCCTACTATGTTAAAATAGAAAAATATAATTTTCAATTATGTTTTTAATTTTATAATTATTGAACATGTTTTGTAACTCTAATTTCATATTTTTTAAATCTTTGGTAATTATCTAACAAGGAGAAAAATGTTTTAGATGAGAGTGATACATGTGTATATGTGTATATGCACCAAGGACTAGTAAAATGAACAAAATGTCGTGTAGTTATTGAATACATTATATTTACAATATCTTGATGGTGATACTGGTACTGTTGTTGAGTTTGAAGAAGATGCCTTTAATCAACCTTTGCTGCTTGATATGTTTAGCTTTGTTGAGAAGCATGATATTCATATTAAACTCAAATCCTACAAGCTTGAGTTTTTAGGAGAAATGGTCGTTTAACATGGTATAACAACTTGATTTGGCAAGAGGTCTTAGGTTCAATCCACCTCTTTGCAATTTGAATCCCTATTTGTTTATTTGAAAGTCCATGAATGACTATTTGGTTTGTTTGACTCTCCACATGTGGGTATGGGACCACACGTGAGGGAGGAGGGTCTTGAGAAACATGATATTCATATTAAACTAAAATCCTACAAGTTTGAGCTTTTAGGTGAGATGGTCGTTTAACAAGCTTATAAAGAAGTTTTAAATCATGTGTACAGGCTGAACTGGAAGAAGCAAATGAACAGGAAATAACGAAGTTGCGCCAATCCTTACGAGCTATGCGGAATGAAGTTGATGAAACAAATGCATTGCTTGTTAAGGAGTGTGAGGCTGCTGAGAGGTCATTTGAAGAATGGAATGAAGTTGATGAATCAAATGCATTGCTTGTTAAGGAGTGTGAGGCAACTGAGAGGTCATTTGAAGAAGCACCTCCTAGTATGAAAGAAACCCTCTCTCTTGTTGAAGATACTGACAAGATTAATAATCTAATTTCAGAGGTGGAAAATTTGAAGGTAATGCTGATGGGTTACCTTTGTTTACATTTTTCATGTCTATTTGCTTTCAAAGTTGTTAGATAACTTGTGCTTACATCTTTGTTGAGTAGAACTGAGTCCACTACCTTGTGCTATATAGCTATTCAAATGTGGCATAGTATTGCATTTTAAGTATCTTCTCCATATTTTCTTCACAAATTAACATTTTAAGGATCCATCGGATATAATGTTATGACCACTTAGGGGAAAAGCAAAAGAAGAAGAAGAAGAAGAGAAAGAAAAGAATAACAATGGAACTCCTATTGCATAAAAGGATGTGAAGTTGAATATGCATATTATTGTCTTTCAAACAATGAATCTGAACAAATTTATAGGTATCTATACAAAATAGAAAAAAGAAAAAAAAAATAACTTTCTAAAATATCTACCCTTAAATCAAGAAATCAGAACAAATCAAGAAATCAAAATTACATGGAAAATTAGGGAAAATAAAGTAATTTCCTAAATTTGACAACATGTTTACCATAAAACTTTTGACTTCCCTATTAACTCAATTGAAACTTGTTTTATTGCAAGTAGCGGGAAAAGCATTATCAACAACAAACGTCATACAAAGAGGGATTCTTAACTGATTAGTTGACATTCCCCTTCAAGCTAGTGAATATCATCCATTCGCATCTCACCTGTGATAATATGGAATGTTTGACTTGGAATCGATTAAAACACAAGCATTTTGTCACATGTTTCAGAATCACTCCCTTCCATTAAAACATGTGGACTGCAAATCAGGCCATTATCTAACTTCTACTTGGTAAAGTATATTATGTCAACTTTTACATGTCTTGTATGATCATGTTGACAAGATTGTATGCAGATTAATAGCTTACTTCTTGTTACAATACAACTTCATTGTGCCTTTCCATTTAACTTTAAACTCATTAAGATTAGTCTTCAACCAAAGAAGCTCACTTATTCCCTTTGATAATCCTAATTTGATTCCAACTACTCTAATCTTAGTTTGATTCTAACTACTAATCTTAATTTGACTCAAACTACTAAATCTAATTTCACTCTAATTATAATGATTATAAATCCTTTTCTTGATGTGTATATTTTGTTCTTTCCTCATCACCCTCCTTGACTTGAAAAACTCTTGCTCAAGTTTTAGTGATTTTCCATTTATCAATTGGAAATCAGAAACAATTTCTCTCATCCTTTCCTTCTTGGTCGCCCCTTTACCATGATAAGATAGGACATCAGTATCGCTTAATCTTGTTCAATTTCATGAAAGACTGTTACTAAACTTTGAAAAACTTCCCAATGTTGTAAAACAAGTTGATAATGCTCAAAATTATTATGTGTCTTCAACTAGTTTGCAGAGAGTTTCCTCTCATATACTTCTTGTAAATTGTCTTGTGGAAGAATAAGATTCTTGCACTCTTGATGTTCAAAATAAATTTCAGCACATTTTTCAAGTTTGCCATCACTCGTGATAATGTTAAGTATCAATTCTTCTGAAGCTTGTACAACTTCTTTAAGCTCTTCTACTGGTTGATCTAGGATTGGTTCCATTTCTTGTTGCATTCTAAATTCATCATCGACAATTTCTTCCTTACTAGTAACTTCGATTTGCTTCTTAATATGAGTATTTTATGGCTCTTCTAGTTTTGAGGCGCCAATTTTCTTTTGGTTGTTTTAAATGGTGAATTTAATGACAAAGGATTATCTAAGCCTATCATGCATAAGTGTATAAGTTTCTCATATCCATCATGTTGACCCTTTCATCAAAAAAGTCATTGTAGGTACATCATCAATCCTTCTTCATTTAGCCTGTTGTGCTCATTAATGGTTGCATATAAAAGGTTGCGGCTTTCCATCATGTTTGCATGCAATGTTCCATTCCTTAATTGCATATGTCTTCATGTCAAGAACTTTTGCTCTGATACCAAAATTGATGTAAAACATCCCTAGAAAAGTTGCCTACACTCAAAGTAGGTTGGCTAGGGTTTTTATTTTTCCTTGGGTTTAGGGGGAGGAACAAAGGATAAAATTGAAAATATAGATAAAAAGATATGATAGAGAAAATCAAATAACAAAAATGGATAGAATGTAATTTAAAGTGAAGGATAGAAACCTTAGAATCTCACTAAGGCCTTTTAGAGTCTCACCTAGAAGAAAGTCAATGGAGTCTCACCATTGAAGATTGCAAATATTGCAAAAAAACGAAATATAATTACTCAATCAAAATCTCTCCTTAATTGACATCAATTGGCCCTATATATGGGCTTTTCTAAGAAATAAAAGACGTGCAAAAATTCTAATAACCCATTATGACTCTAATCTTAATTTGATTCCAACTCTTCTAATCCTAGTTTGATTTTGACAACTAATCTTAATTTGTCTCAAACTACTAGATCTAATTTGACTCTAATTATAATAAACATAAATCCTTTTTCCTTATGTTTATTTTAGAAATTCTTCCTCATCGTCCCACACATCACAATGGATTAAATAAAAAGGTATGAATGAATATGTTCTTATTTTCCACGAAGTGCAATAATTTTTTGATAAAAACACAAGCTGCATAGTGCAACAGTGTACAATCAACTCCTTAAAAGAATCATCGAAATAAACGTTTTAAATAGGAAAAACTAGGATGTCCTAATCTAAGATGCAAAAGCATTATTCTATTGCTAGAAGAGGTATAAGTAACACTGCCACCAAAATTCTGGATTTGTTTACTTTTGAAGGTCTTTTCATCAAGATGATTGAGACCATCTTGCATCCTGGCATTGCCAATCATCTTCCCTGTGGTCTGTTCCTGAAATTCAGACTGAGAGAGATAAAAAAGGTAACACAACAATTAGAATCTTAAGACATTTTACAACAAATTGCTAGTAACTTTAGGAAACCAATTGAAGTTTAATATTTTCAGAGGTAGAAACTACCCCTTCCCTGCAATGGGTGAGAGGCTACCATTTGCAATTCAGATCTTCTTATTGCCAGGACAAGGGACATAGATTTGAAACCAATTAGAGATATTGGTCATTTAATCAAATGAGCCTGAATCAATTATCTGTGGTGCATATGAAAAGGACGTAATGGAAAAAGCACCATGTATTTGTGCTAATGAACCAACAAGAGAAGTTGGTGGACTGGAATTTACTGAGGTTGAAGAAGTTGTTCCACTGCTCTCGCAAGAGAGAAGGCATTCTGCAGTTTTGGTAGTACACATTCCCTGCTTGACTCGAATTCTCATAGTTTATTGGTTTTTTCTCAACTGGTCCCAATCCAATGTCTTTCCATGGATCTTCCAACATATCTCTTGAGTATGTTGAGGATTGTTGCTGTTGAAAATCATAGGATATTCTTAGAATATCCTTTGATTTATTCCCTAAGATATTCTTAGAATATCCTCTAGTTTATTCCCTAGGATATTCTTAGAATATTCTATGGTTTATTCCATTCTTTTGTATATATATAGATGTCTCTATACTATGTAAAACTAACTTACTCATTCATTTGCAATAAGAAAAACATCATTTTCTTATATTTCTTTGCATGGTATCGTAGTTACATAGTTTCCTGAATAAATTGCCTCCTCCAAATGGATCTTCTCAAATGGATCTCTTCCGTGGATCTTCTCCAATGGATCTTCTTATTCACTAAGATATTCTTAGAATATCCTCTGGTTTATTCCCTAGGATATTCTTAAAATATTCTCTGGTTTATTCCATTCTTTTGTATATATATAGATGTCTCTATACTATGTAAAACTAACTCACTCATTCATTTGCAATAAGAAAAGCATCATTTTCAAATGTCTTTGCATGGTATCAGAGTTATGGTTGGTTCTGGAGTGAGCCGTCTCCTCCAGCGGATCTTCCTCACGGATCTTCTTCCGGGTGGGATCTTCTCCGATGATCTTCTCGCCTGATTCTCCTCCGCGGATCTCTCGGGCCGTATCTCCTCCAACCCGGATCTTCTCACTGGATCTCCTCCTACGATCTTCTCAGTCGTATCTCCTCCTACAGATCTTCTCCTGGGCTGGATCTTCCTCCCGAGGATCTTCTTTCCTCGCCTGATCTCTCCTATGGATCTTCTCTTACAGCCCTCAATCCAATCACATCAACTCCATCGTGGAACACCTCGGGTGTCGCATTGCCTTCGACATCGGATAGGATTAAGTACACCTTTATAACAAGCTTGGTGCATATAACCTATATGCTCTACCTTGAGGGGAGTGTTGAGAATCATAGGATATTCTTAGAATATCCTCTGATTTATTCACTAAGATATTCTTAGAATATCCTCTGGTTTATTCCTTAGGATATTCTTAAAATATTCTCTGGTTTATTCTATTCTTTTGTATATATATAGGTGTCTCTTTACTATGTAAAACTAACTCACTCATTCATTTTCAATAAGAAAAACATCATTTTCTTATATTTCTTCACAGTTGCAAAAATCACACAAAACAGGAATCTTTCCTTCTATTTTCCTCCAGATGTTAGGTTTCTGACTTGCGGCAGCAGCAGGAGTGGGTAAAGGCAAGTTTTTCAATTGGAGCAGTCATAATTTTCTTCCCCAACATCACACTTATTCGTCTTTCACCCCTCATAACTTCAAAGAACACTTCTTCTATAGAGGGTAGAGGTTGTCTTCCAATGATTCTTCCTTGAACCTCATCAAATTCTATGTTCTGGAAATTTGAAAATTCTGGTACGCTTCCCCACCTTCCTGCAGTGATTTCCGTCTTCTGGGCAGTTCAATTCGTAGTCATTAAACAAGTCAAGGTCCTGCCATAACACTTTGAGGGTATTAAAATACTTAGTGATAGAACTATTCCTAGTCAATTTATCCCGCTTCATCTCCAATAGATAAACCTAGGACTGGTCGAAATCATTGTCCCAAAGTTCGTTAATAGTTGAATAGCACATATAATTTTCATTAATGTTTTCCTCCATAGCATTAACCAGCCAAGCCATTACCAAGGAATTCTCCACATTGCAGGTCATGTACGCTGCACCAATCTTCACTGGCTCCTTTGCATCTCTAGTCAGGCAACTCGATCTATCCTCTCCTTGTTTACATGTGGACTTTTGAGACCACCACAGAAGATTGTTCCCATTTAATCTATTGAAAAATAGGAAATGGAAATCAGAATTGGTGATATTTTGGACTAGTGGTACAGCACAAACAAGAGAAGTTGTTTCATATGTAGCATCGACCATGGATAAAATAAGTGATCAAAAACAGTGGAATGGAGACCAAACAAGTTATTCCCAGGGAACTTTTCTACTAAGATACCATGAAGAAACCCATGTGGGATAATTGAGACATTATTCTTATGATATTATTGGAAAGACATGTACAAGAATACATTATATAGGCAGATTAGAAAATAATAGATAAAGTAAATTCTCTGTAGCTATAAGGAAATAACCACTAGAAGATTTCTAGTATTATATTTACGGCTAACACCTGCAGCTGGCATATAGGATATTTACAGTTACTAGAATCTCAGTTAGCAATAACCTTCCAAGATTTCCAACATACTCTTAGCTTTGAGCAGGTAGAGCTCTTCCAAATTTAGTACTCAATCATTTCCTCCCAACTCCAAGTCCCATGTTAGAAAACGCAAATCTGATGGGACTCCAAAAGATTCACTGTGTCTTGGTTATTGATATCAATGATCTTAGTCGCACCAATCAAACAGTTTTAATCAGTATAATATTTGGTCTTGTTTTTTACACATGATCACAGAGAAATCATGTCAGATCCCAGTCCATAAGCACTGTGGTAATGCTTGAGTCAATAACCTAGGAACTTAAGAAACATTCTTTGAGGCTAATAGCATGGAATCTAGGTTTCGCCAAAGTGCATGAAGCAATTTAAGTTTTGTAGCAGATGAGTGAGACTTCTAAGTTGCTCAATTTCCTCTATACTGAATCCTTCAATTTCAGAATTGTTAGTTGCATTCTCTTAGCAAGCTTCTTCAATGTAAGCAACATATGCTTGTTTTCTCCACTGTCCAGTTCTTGCTCCTCAGTTGTCATTGTTTTATCTAGATGATTGAGGTTTGCCACGAAGCTTCCAGCAGTTCTTAGTGTACCTTGGTTTTTAGGAGAAGCTGCACCACAAAGCATCTTTATAAATAGTTGATTTGGGTGCTTCCATTTTCCCAGATTCTCCAGTAAGTCCACTGTTGTTATTCTGCAACCCCTTATTCATAACTAGCACTCCATTGTTTGGTTTGTCTGTAGAAAGTGGTGAACCTTTTGTGAAATAATTACCAAGCATTATTGGCTGAGGTACTTCCTCTGTCACTATTGAGAAAACTTCACTCAAGGATGTCAAGGACACTTTTCCCAAGATCTGAACATAGACTTGGTCATCTTCCTTTGAGGCAAGTTGAGAACTCAAAGATTCTCTTTTATATATATTTTTGTAACATAGTAGCATTTCATTAAAATCTTTTAGTCTAACTTAGCCATTGTTCTCATTGTATTAAAATACTCTATGATGAGCATGATACCTTGTCTAGTAGTCATGATTTCCTAAATTTGGGCAGCATTCTAGACCTTGGAGCACATTTTTTGAACAAATTCCCAGATTTCATTTATGGTTAGGAACATATGAGTTCCACTTGTCTGTTGTATAGAATTCTAGAGCTAGGACATAACCATTGAATCCTTTTCATCCCAAATGTTAAATTTTGGGTTCACATGGAGGCCATGGTCTAATAAGATGACTTCATTTCTTTTACCTTGAAGAATTGCAATCCAATGAGAAAATTCTTCCCATTCAGTTGGTAGGAGGCTTGAAGATTTGTACTTGCCTACACTTTAGATTCACAACCTGGTTTGTTACCTTAAAGATCTCAGAGGGGTTGTGTGTTAGAGTAAAAGGCAAATCTGTAACCCTCTATATGGTAAGGGAAAAAATGATGAGAACAGATTTTCGTTGACAGAAATGAAGGTCTTCTGTTATAGAACTCCTTGAAACAGAGAGATATGTAGATAATGAAAGAGCTTAAAGCTTTGAAATTGAATATGTATTCTGTCTCTTAACAATGAAGCTGTACAGTTTTATGGAGATTTATACATAATGGAAAATAAAGCCCTAACTTTCTAAAATATCAGTCCTAAAATGAAGAAATCAAAACAAATAAAAGAAACAGAATTACATTGAAAAATAGGAAAAGAACAAATAATTTCTTTAATTTGAAAATCTGCAATGTTGACCTCCTGAAACCATGGGGATTCTTAACTGATCATTCAACAGAATGTCTTCAACATGACACCAAACTTAGTCCTGCCATCACTTTGTGGACATCTGAATGCCAATTTTGCGATGTGATGTGTTTCTAGAAAGATAAAACATAAGTAGATTTTTATTTAGAATTAATAGTCTTATGTAACTTGACTTTTTTTCTTTTTTCTTTTTTTTCTTTCAATTTTGAAAATGTATTTCAGATATTTTATCTTGTTGCTAGTTGTGGTGGCATTGATGCATGGACTTTTATAGCATGCAGAAATCATACAGGATGTAGCATTTATAAGGAGATAAAACCTCTTTGGCTTTCCTAGGTTACCAGAAAATGCTGGAATACCCGTCCTTGGTCCAGGACATGTTGCACTTCCATTGCTAAAAACCCCCTCTGTATACTTCTCATCATATTCCTTTCCACTTACCAGAGTGACCCTTACTCATGTTAATATTGGAATTTGCATTCTTAAAATGGAGAGTAAAAAATGAAAGTATCATATAAAGATATGCAACAATCATGGAAAGATATCTTACCTTATTAAAGGATTAAGAAATTTTGCATCTTTGGCTTGAACAGAGGTATTGAGACAAAATAATAAAAGTGTTCATCTCCTGTAATGGGATCTTGGTTTGCTTGGGAAATATGTGGATGAAATCCTGAAATATATTTTCTCCACCACACCTGCATAATTGGTGTGAGAGGGAAGACCACTAAATTCCCCCTTTGTCTCAAGTCTAGAGCTTTCCGACCAAAGAATTCCAGCCACCATACACCCTTGCCGGCATCTCCACTCTAGGTGGCTTAGTGGTTCTAATTTGTATAAAGGAGGTTGTAGTTTCTTCTGCTCCAAGTAGCACATCATTTCCCACCTCCATTTTAAGGTTTCTCAAATCTCATCTTGCCAACACAGAGCACTCAATCACATTGAGGTTGTTATGATAGTTCAATGAGTCCTGTTTATTGACATTTGAAGAAATAAATTTGGACAAGTGAGTCTTTAGTCTTTATCATGCTACAAATTCATTGATTAAGAATCCAAGGGATTACACATATTTATACGCAATAGAAGAGGAGGAGAAAAGGAAGCAATAAAAAATAGAAACAAAATTAGAATAGAATTAGGAAATTGAAGAGAGATAGAAAAAGGAAAACAGTGCAAGTCCTATTAGGAAACTAATCCTCAACACTCCTCCTCAAGATAGAGCATACAAGTCATATGCACCAAGCTTGTCACAAATATACTTAATCCTAGCAGTCACAGAGCCCAACAACCATAGAAATCACATTTGGTAGTGCTATTGGGTTGAAGAGAACCCCAAAAAGGCTTTCATATTAAGGCCGGAGAGGGATGAAGACGAGAACTGTTGTTGTAGTGATCCAAATAGAGATGAAAGATGTCGGAAGGAGAGAGGCACACTCCTAAGGCACACTCTAGATCAAGAGATAGTTGGTCGAAAGGCTAAAATCCAAGAGAACTCCGTGGGCCGCACACAAAAGGGAAAACGCCTCCTTTAGGGCGCCGGAGAGGCAAGACAAGAGGCTAGGGAGGACAGCATACAGTAGACAACTCGATATGCCACGCCCACACACGCCCTCACAAGTCAGCGTGAGATTCAACGTGGAGAAGAGTGGCGGCGCATGTCTTGCTGGTTTGGAATGTGATGGCCACCGACGGGAAGAGCAACCTTTCGAATGCTTCTCGTGAGTGGTTTTTTTGGTCGGAAAAAGTGGCTAGCCGAAAAGTTGTCTATGAGGTGTCCCGCGATGCGGTCGCCAAAGGGTTTTCGAGTGCAATTGATGTGACTGCACGGAGACACTCCACCACTAGATGGATCACAAAGTCGACTACACAACAAAACCCTAACGACGAGTTTGATGAGACCGGAATGAGACATAGTTAGATGGGTTGTCATAATTGACTACACAGCTAAACCCTAACCCTAGTTTCCCAAATCTCTTTATGGATTTGATACCATGTTAAGAGAAAGAATTTTGGAGTATCATGGATTAGGAATACAAGGGATTACACATATTTATACACATAGAAGAGGATGAGAAAAGGAAACAATAAAAATAGAAACAAAATTAGAATAGAATTAGGAAACTGAAAAGGGATAGAAAAAGGAAAAGACTCCAAGTCTTATTAGGAAACTAATCCTCAACAATGTACTCTAATGTCCTCCCTCACATGCAACCCCTCCATACTTGTAGATGGAGACACGACCCATACATGCAGGACCGTAATCAACATGTGTTGGGCTTACTAAATAAATTGTGGATATAACTATATGGTAGTGTTGGTTTAAACGCATGACCTTCCACCAAACGAGGTTCTAATACCACGTTGCACGACTAATTTTTCCTAAAAGATTAAGCTTATAGGATTTGAGTTTACAATATATATCATACATTCTAACATCTACTTTTTCTTATGGCCATTCTTCTTCCAAGATTTTAAGTGTTTCCTCTATCTCTCGCATCTCGGGTCCTCTTAATGGTTAAGACCCTCAAAATTAGCTCCAAATTATCTACGTAAATATTAGGTGGCTTGAATTGGTGATTGGCTCTGCTGTGATGATAATCATATAAAGGATAATGATAGCTACACCTCATGTTGAATTTAATCCTTCGCCCATCAAAACAAACCTAATTTACACTTACTCAACCCCGAGCTATCCATGACTTTACTAAATTTCCTTTATGCCCTCTCTTTTAACTTTCTTGAATTGCAAAAAATTAGACTTATATTTCAATTAAAAGGATTTTATGATTCATTGGTGTTCATTTGATACAATCAAAATTCTATTTCGATTGTTTGATCATGATCAATTGCTACAATGGATTTCAGAACCAGGATTGCTTATCCTGCATTATTATGTAAAAATGGCTATTGGCTTAGCATATCATGTGTGGTTTTTGGTGACACATAAGCTCCTTTTTAACTTGTTACTTGAGTTTGTATGAATTAATTATGTAAATATTCTTTTTATTTGTTAATTGATTTCCTTGTTTGGTTACTGTTTGACTTAGTTCTGTGGTGCACATATATCTTTTTCTTTTAACAAGAAATCTTTTATATCACAGGCTTTGCTGCAATCAGAAAAACAAAGAGCTGATGACTTAGAAACAAAATTGACAGAAGCTGAGGAATCCAGTGAAGAAAGACGTAAGAAGCTAGAAGAAACTGAGAGAAGAGTTCAGCAACTCCAGGAATCTTTGAACAGGTAGCATTAATGTACAACCCTTTAAGAATAAAATTATCTCCTTTCATGTGTGAGTTGGATTTCGTATATGCTCTCTATGCTAGGTAAATCTGAACTTCTAATGAAATGGGAATTGACTAAAACACACTTTGAGCATAAGCCCAAGTATAGATATATGAACATTATTTTACTCTGATTCCTACAGTGAGGTTTAGAATTCATCTTTAGTTGATTCTCTTTTTATATCCAAACAAAAGGTCCATTCAAAGGTGCCTAACAAAAAGTGCACTCCATGGACATAGGGTTTACAAGTGGCAACAAAGAACAAAGAAAACACACACATCACCAACAACCCATGATAGGATATTTTGTTATTAACAATTTAGACTATCCATCAAACCAGGAGTATAATATAAACCGATCCTAGTGGAACCCGATGCTAACTAAAGGACTCTCCAGCTTTTGATGAAAGCTCATCTTCATTGGAAATTTATTTTTGTACTCTCTCTAAAAGTTCCTTAACACAATAATGAACCCAACCCCCCTTTTATTTTTGGACTTCTCCAGATTTTGATGAAAGCTCATCGTCATTGGAAATTTATTTTTGTACTCTCTCTAAAAGTTCCTTAACATGATAATGAACCCAACCCCCCTTTTGTTGGTAGAAAAGAAAAGGGTTGGAGAGTTGCTCCTTCATGTATTTTCTGAATTATTTGAAGTGAGAAAAATAGAGTCTTTAAGAATTGTGAAAATACTGATCAAACTCTTAAAAATACCTTTTTGTATCTACTTTGGGATTGAGTTAGATTGTACATAGGGGACAGCTCCTTGTCGTTGTTAGATTTTATGGATTGGTTTGGTTCCCCTTATGATGTGTCTACTATTTTTTGTATTACTCATCTGAGTCTTTTGGCTTCTTTATATGCATTGTGTATACTTTTTACTTTTAATGCATATGCTTTTACTTATCATTAGGAACCAACGCCATAACATAACTTGTTAAACGACCAACTCTCCTAAAAGTTCAAACTTGTAGGATTTGGATTTAATATGAATATCATGCATTTCCCTCCTTCACGTGTAGCCCCATACCCGTGTGTGGAGAGTCAAATAAACCAAATAGAGCCCTTCATGGACTTTCAAAGCAAAAAATGGGGAATAAATTGCAGAGAGGTGGCTCGAACGCAAGACCTCCTATCAAACCTAGCTCTAATACCATGTTAAATGACCAACTCTCTTAAAAGCTCAAGCTTGTAAGATTTGGATTTAATATAAATATCATGCCTTTAACATAACTCATTAACAAATAGGTTTGGTTAGGTCTGTTGTTCAAATTGAAAGCATAGCCAACTAAATTATGTGTCAACTTGACATGATTATGGCTCGCCATATTGTTCAAATTGAAAAGCATAACCTATTAAATTATGTGTTAATGTGACATGATGATGGCACACCATATTATTCCCATTCTTTGATCTGGAAATCACTCCAAGAACTCCATTTTCAAATATATATGTGAAAAGATAAATCATGGTCTCTCTATTTTAGGGAAAATATGTGGTGATCTTTTTCCCATATATTGTATATTGTTGTAATCTACTAAATTTAGGAGTTATTTACTATTTAGGAGTTATTTACCCTAATCAATATTTTAAGGAGATTTTTAGAAGTTTTTTTTTTTTCTCCCTCTTCAATTGCTTACAATATCTATTCAAATTTTGGTGCAAGAAAAATAGATTGGGCAATGTTGCAGCTTTGTGGAGACATGATTAACAATAAAGGAACCATCTTCTAGAATCGGTTAGTTTTCTTAGAGAAAATACCAAGGGATAGACATCAGCTCTTACATGGGAGAGCCTTGACAGCAGCTCTTACCCCCTCAGTCTTTGTTGAAATGCACCTGATAAACCAAAAGAAAAAGAAAAAGTATAAGAAAGACACTTTACAGTCTCTGT
This sequence comes from Tetrastigma voinierianum, assembly GCA_016808115.1. Taxonomy (NCBI): domain Eukaryota; kingdom Viridiplantae; phylum Streptophyta; class Magnoliopsida; order Vitales; family Vitaceae; genus Tetrastigma; species Tetrastigma voinierianum. The sequence continues at coordinate 25,951 of JAEQBH010002045.1, forward strand.
CGATAGATGTCGACAAAATTCAAGAAAAAAAGAAAGAAATAATCACTGACTGAGGAAAATAACATGAATAAGGGGGACTATCCTATTATAGTCATGTCACCTCAACACAATCCACCAAACATGCTATTAGTGGCAACGATCCAATGTCAATCTACTATTTGCAGTAGCGTGCTGATTCCTAGTAATAAACTTTGGTCAATGATTTATCATTATGACCTACAGATTGTGAGATAGTCAATTCAGATATGAATGACCTTCATCCTTGGCGTATTCATCGTAGATAGAAAATCATAATCTATGAAGTCATTTGAATACACCAGAAGCTTTTGCGGGTTCACAGTTTCGATAGAGTTTCAGCTCTGATACCAAATGAGAAGTGGGTATGTAGGCCACAAAGAACACCATTTTCTAGACCTTGTTGATTTTCTTGGAGAAAATACTTAAGTCTTGTTGATTTTATTAGAGAAAACTAAGAACTAGGCATCTAAAGTCTTGTTTAGTTGATAGAATGCCAAGAACAATAGGAACAAAGAACTTGTTTTCCTTGATAAAAATTGGAAAAGAAATTCTAATTTTATTTATAAATAATAGTGACCATCTTCCAATCTTCACCATATTAAGTACTCATTAACTCTTGTTGTGGAGATAATAATAGGAAAAGGATTGCTATCCTACTTGTTTCAGCTTATGATGAACTGTAAAAATTATAAGAAACCTATGATAAAATGTCCAAAACATAGGAAGCCTAGAATATAAGAAATCTAAAAGAAATTGAAATTGTCTAAAGCAAAACGCTATCTTCATTCACCAGGACTCTACCATTGGGAGACACAGAAGGTAAGCAACAAACGCAGTTAGTATAATCAACGTTGCAATATCTACAAAGAAAAATCTGTGAAAAGAAAATAACAAATGATAAGGAAGTATTTGGGGCAGTAAAAAAGATGCTGACTTGCATTGGAAGAAGTTTCTTAAGAAGTACAAAATAAAAATTGCACAGTTTATTTTGGAGGAAGAAGAAACCTCCTTGATGGAGACCATGTGTATTTCTATTTGTACATCAGGTAACAAAGTTGAAAGGAGCTTCTTTAAGGATGATTAAAGGGGCTGGATTTAACCTAGACATTAGTTTCCTGAACATTTGGTTTGTTTTCTTAATTCTTTTTCTCTCTAATACACTCATTCATAAAGTATGACCAATTCCTTGACTTGATGATTTGTCTAGTTGTGTACAATGTCTTGTAAAATAATGCAGTTAATCAAGCTTATCAAAATAATAATAATACACAGTAATGCAGGCTAATCAAGGTTGATGCAAGACAAAAAAAGAACACTCAGATAATCAGAAAAGATATGTCTGGAGAACTTTACTAAGAATGGCTGAAAAACCTGAACCAGAAAGTTACTGGAGAACTGGTTCACCAGATCATTGCTTCGGGCAATTGTAATTTGGGAGAATTCACAACAAATTGTATTTAAATGTTACTCTACTACAATCAGGAGGTCTATGAGCTTGGTGATACTTAAATGTCTCAGTTGGTGAGATTGATTTATTTAGCTGGTATACTAACTAATTCAGGGATTCTCTCCTCCTGAACATATTTACAAATAATTAAGAGATTTGATTTACAAGTATATAAACAACTTCAACTTATAACAGTTATGATTAACAAGTACATATAAAAAACTTCTGCATGTCACTTGGCTGATACTAGATATGATTTAGTGTGTCTCAGGATGTTATACAGCATGTCAGAGCAGGTCTCGGCGCTGAAAATGGTCTTGGGTGATATCATCAAACTCAAGTTCAACATCTGGGTCCATTGCCAGATATGACCGGGTGATGCTGTTTCTTCTGCCTCTGATGCTACATCCACTGCCTCGATTTTTCTTTTCCAACTCCTGTTCCAAGTTCAGTTGCTTACTCTCTTTCAATCCGGATGCTCTCCAGATGATTGTTCAGACTTTCAGCAACTGAAATTTCAGGTCAGTCGGTTTCCTTGTCAAATGCGCACTATTATTTTTCTTTCACTACTAAGCAGTTATTGATATCTAACATATGCCAACCACCTGACATCAAATTTTTTTTTTTTTTTTTTTTTTTTTGTCTTGATGATTTTCTTCTGCAGCATCTGAACACTGGGAAAGCGATAGGGAGGGGGCATTCGATGACTCTTTAGTATTTTTCTGTTTCTTATGGTGAACTAAGGCTATTATTGCTTCAATTTAGCCAGAAGGTAGTCTAATAAATCATGGACCTTCTGGCATTGGCCACCCTGAAGCAAACGGTATGAATTCCATGCTGTGCACCAGATGGTCTCGGTCAATGTAAAGAACAGCAACAAATATCTCAACGGATTTGCAGAACAATTGAAATGAAACGAAATTGCAGGGGGGAGGGGGGAGGGGGGCGGGTGGCAATCCATCCAAGAGGGGGGAGACAAAGATATCAGCAGATGAATTGAGTAAGATTGTGGAACTCCCCTCCCCCCCAATTCAACCTTCCTCAGCTGCAATCTCCTTCGTCCCCTCCCCTTCATCCTCTGTAATTATCTCTGCATCCTACTGAATTCAAACTCATTGAAACATGTGATCTATGATGACCCTTGTTGTTGGGGAGGCCCCAGAGAGCTCAGTTTTGATGGACAAATCAGCACAGATCTTTATGTGAAAAAATTTAGGTACTTAGGTTCAAATTTTTAAAACATAGAAATCAGGGACTAGCAGATTGGATGTGGGTATATTCTTTTATGTACGACTATAAATTATTATGTTACAAATAATTAAGTTTCTGGCTGTGTGAATTTTAGAAATTGCTATGACTATGAGAAGTAGCATTACTCTATTGACGTCTATAATTTTTATTATTTACCCTCTAAAACAGGATGAGATTTTACTTTTTAGACTATATTCACTGAAAATTTTATGAAATAATTCAAATATGCATTAGAAAAAATAGACAATTTATATGAGCAATTTAAGGGAGTAAGATTTGTTTAATAGCTATTTTCTAAAATACTAGAACAATTGAAAATTGTTCATGTTTTGTAAAACAAAAAATGTTTGGAATCCTAAAATGTTTTTAATATTTTAAAAATAATTTTTATATTTAGCATTTTATTTTTAAATCATTCTATATGTCAGAGGATTATATTTAAAAGCAAGGGTGATAAGGATTAAAAGACCTTGAAAAATCTAACCTTCATCAAATTTTGACAAAAATATCTTATTATTCTCAAAAATTCAAAGACAACAAATATATAAAATGACAAAGGATATTTTTGTCCAAAAGAAGTTATTATTCAAGAAAAACATGGAGAGGGTTTTTTTAAATATAATTTTCATTTTATCGATTTAAATCCAAGAATATATCAATGTAAACGCAGAGATACCAAATCACTAAAAATAATAAAAAATGAAACAACATCTAAGTTAATAAATATATCAAAGTTTATAAATTTGATAATACTGTAATGACTATAATAAATATGACTTCGGTTCAACAACATATTGACAACCATAATCTAATTTGTTACTTATGTCTAATTGAATATGCTCATTTGAATCGCCCACACACAAATAAAATGTCGCAACGAAAAACAAATCTTCGTAACAAGATGACGACATGAAACCAAACGCCACAACAAGACGACGAAATCATGAAAAAACAAAATAAAACCCAAATTTATAAGACAACCACTTTATTGTTAAAAAAACTGGACATAGAAAGAGGTAAATCAGCTTATTTCAGTACGAGAATTATAAAAAATCACCCTCGCTTAAGAAATATGAGGGCTAGAAGATATAGTTGAGAGAAATGATACTAGGGTTTTGGAAAGGTTAGATTTACAAAATGTTGGATTATTTTGTTGGATATTTATCCAATATGTGGGTCTACACATATCATTGATTATGCATTAAAGACTATCTAAAACATGCAACTCCTATGAAGTGATCTTATGAGGTTTAATTAATAGAGTTAAATCACAATTGGTATGACTATTCAATGTGTAGATACCAAAAGTCTTATTTTTTATTTTATGATGGGCTAAATTAAAAATAAGAATTGAGAAGTTATGAATCTTCATGAAGAGGAATGTATCATGAATCCTTTTAAGGAAATGTATCATGAATCCTTTGAAAGGAATGTATCATGAATCTAGAGATGTGTCCTTAATTAAATGATGTATCATAACTCTTTCTATGTATCATGACTCTACTATAAACAAGTTGTGGTCCCCAAGTCATATACATAGTTTTTCTTTCTTTCATCTTATTAGAAGAGAGAAGAGACTCTTAAGAAATTGGAAGATTTGTGCATACAAGACTTGGAAGATCATAGTCGAACACTTAAGTTTTGGTTACAAGCTTTGAATGTCAAGATCAATATCTTCTCACCATCATATTCATTATGGATCAAGGTACGCTTTCGCTGTACTTATGTTTTTGATGATTTGACATGAAAGAGTCTTTTGATGATAATTTTCATCTTTGAAGTAACTCTCCCCATATAGTTTCCTTTTTTCTAATAAGTGGTATCAAATCCACTTTCATGTTAAATAATTGGAATGAGTTTTTTCAATTTATTATATGATGGTTTTGAAATATGATTTGAATTATTATCAAAATATTATTTTAAGGATAATAAGCTTTGGAAAATATTTTATACGGGGAAGATAATTTTCTGGCGATTTTTAATCATCATATCGCCTCTATTAAGATTAAATAGAAATTCAAGTACTTGGCTATGTTGTTTAGCATTTTGATTTGAGTAAATTGAAGCATGTAGTCGCCAAAGTGACCTCTATTTCCAATGTTTGATTGTTACAACAAGAGTACCATTAATATTAAGATTATTGTCCAAAGACTTGATATTAATGTACACTAGGTATCTTGAGATTGGATGAGCCATTATTTGAATTTGTTAATGATTGAATTTCGGTTTATTATGTGATAATATTTATATGGTTTCCTTCGTATTCTATTCATCTAACTTGCTACAAGATCCGCTAATTTGAATTTTTGTACCAATCCTCAATGGCACAACTTTAAGGACTAGAAGGAGAATGTTGTAATCGTTTCAAGCCACATGGATCTAGACCTTGCATTAAAGATAGAGCAACCCCTTCTCCTGCTGCATCTAGTTCTTTTAAGAGAAGAAATTTTTATGAGAAGTGGGAGCGTCGAACTCCGCATGAGTCCTATGATCATAAAGCGACATTCCATAAACCTCAGGGCGTGGTATCCAAAGATTAACAATGCCAAAAATTCCTTAAGATTGAAAAACGCCACAAGTTTAAGGCGGAAATAAACATCCTTTTGCATAGCTTAACTTTCATGAGGTACAATGGCAAGGGAAACATAAGGGAGTACATTATGGAAATGTCTTACATTGTTTTAAAACTCAAGAATGAAGTTGTCAAGGGCAAAAAGAGAAAAAAAAATACAAACAAGAATGAAGTTGCCAAGGGTCCATCACAAAAGAAGCAAAATAAAGATGAAAATAATTGCTTCTTTTATAAAAAGTCTAGACATGTGAAGAAGGAATGTACTAAGTATCACATGTTTGAGTGGCAAAGAGTTGCATGTTCCTTACTTTGGTTGAGAATAATCTAGCTTCAATACCTAGAAAAACTTGGTAGTTAGACTTCGGTGCAACTTCTAACATCAGTGTTTCAATGCAGGGTTGTCTGAGCTACCGAAAGCCAATTAATGCTGAAAGATACATCTATGTGGGAGATGGCAAGTCGGTGGAAGTGGAAGTTATAAGGCATTTTAGGTTGTTATTATGTACTGGTTTCTATTTGGATTTGAAATACATTTGTCAGACCGCCATTTGCACGAAATTTGATTTTTAATTTCACATTCGACAAATCGATAATTGTTTTTGGAAATAAACAAGTTTATTTGTTTTTAAATTCGAAAGTAATTGGAACCGGTTCACTTGTGGTTTATGATAGCTTTTACATGCTTGACATTGTAGCTTCATACCATGAACATTTGAATATCAATCTCTAGGTACTAAGCGTAGTTTCGATAATGCACATTCAAGAGCATTATGGCATAAGTGCCTAGATCACATCTCTAGAAATAGGGTTGAACAACTTATGTTAGATGGGACCCATGATTCCGTTGACTTTATAGACTTTAATGTCTGTGTTGAGTGCATTAAAGGCAAACATACAAAACAAAAGAAACTTGGTGCATACAAAGCTACAGATGTCTTAGAATTGATTCTTACGGACATTTGTGGGCTATTTCCTACACCTACTTGGAATGGTCAACAATATTTTGTGTCATTCATAGACGATCACTCTAGATATGCATACTTGTTTCTTATCCATGAAAAGTCCCAAGTCTTGGGCGTGTTCAAACCATTTAAGGTCAAAGTTGAGAATCAACTCAACAAACAAATTAAAAATGTCAAATCTAATCGTGGAGGTGAATACTATGGTAGACATGACAGTTCAAGTGAACAACGTCCAGAACCATTTGCCAAATACCTAGAGGAATGTGGGATCGTCTCATAGTACAACATGTCAGGATCACATAGCATGAACGGTGTAGCTGAAAGATGAAACTAAACACTTAAGGACATGGTAAGGAGTATGATTTCTCATTCTACCTTACCTAAGTCACTCTAAGGAGGCACCTAAAACCAACTTGAGATTTTAAATAAGAGGCCAACGAAAGCAGCTACTAAAACACCTTATGCGCTTTGGACAGGAAGAAAGCCTAGTCTTAAGCACCTTCGTGAATAGGAATGTCCAACTTGTGCTGCTTCCTATAGGCCAAATGAAAGAAATCGAACCCCAAACGCTATACTACTTTATCGCTGGCTTTAGCAATCTAGGGGCTGTAAGTTTTATGATCCTAAATCAAAGACAATTTTTGAGATAGGAACTGCAACATTCTTTGAGGATATTGAGTTTAGGGGAGAAACAAGGTTAAAAACTGTCTTTGAAGAAGAATCGATTTATATTCCTGAATCGATTCATATAGATGTTCCTACTCCCATTCATGATGAGATAATTGTTCATGAAGAACAAACTTAACATCTTTTAGAACCTGAGCAGCAAGAACATGCATCTTTGCAATGATCCGCTAGAGTAAGGAGAAATGCTATTCCAAATGATTATATAGTGTTTCTCCAAAAGCATGAGAGAAATGATGGTAAGATGGAAGATGATCCTATCAACTTCCATCAAGCCATGCAAAGTTCTAATTCATAAAATTAGATTGAAGCAATGAATGAAGAGTATAAGTCCATGCATGACAATAAGGTTTGGGAACTTCTCCTATTACCAAAAGGAGTGAAACCCATTGGTTGTAAATGGATATTTAAGACCATACGGGATAAAGGTAATGTAGAGAGGTATAAGGCTCGTCTTGTAGCTAAAGGATATACTTAGAAGGAAGGGATTGACTACAAATAAACCTTCTCTCCGGTTTCATCGAAGGAATCTTTTAGAACAATGATGCCTCTTGTAGCACTCATAATTTGGAGCTTCATCAGATGGATGTTAAGACAGCGTTTCTAAATGGCGACATTGACGAAACAATTTATATGGTGCAACTAGAAACCTTTGGGTTAGAAGACCTAAAGAAGATGGTTTGCAAATTGATAAAATCTATCTATGGGCTAAAACAAGCATCCTGGCCACTAATTCAATAAATTTCATCAGGTGATTCTCTCCATTTGGATTTGAGATTAATGTTGTTGATGATTGTGTATCAAGGTTCGCTGGGAGCAAGTACATTTTTTCCGGTCTTGTATGTCAATCAGATACTACGCCACTAATGATATAGGCATGTTGCACGAAACCAAGAGATTTCTATTAAGAAATTTCGAAATTAAAGACCTTGGTGATGCCTCCTTTGCATTAGGAATTGAAATACTCGAGAACGATCTCAAGGTACTCTAGGATTATTACTAAGGGCTATATTGATTAGATTCTCAAAAGGTTTGCCATGCAAGATTGCAAACCAGGTGATACCCCTATTGGTAAAGGAGATAAATTTAGTCTCAATCAGTGCCCAAAAGGAAATATTGAGGTTCAAGAGATGCCAATGATTCCCTATGCATCTGTTGTAGAGAGTCTAATGTATGCTCATGTCTGTACACGGCCAAATATAGCATACATTGTTGGTGTATTAGGTAGATACTTAAGCAATCCAAGAATGGATCACTGGAAAGTAGCCAAAAGGGTTATGAGATATTTAAAGAAAACGAAGGATTATATGCTCACATATAGGAGGACAGATTATTTGGAGATCATTGGGTATTTTGACTCTGATTTTGTTGGATGTCAAGATAGTAGGAAATCCACTTTGGGTTATATCTATCTGTTGGCTGGTGGTGCATTTTCATGGCGTAGTGCTAAGCAAACTATTGTAGCTTCTTCAACCATGGTTACGGAGTTTGTAGCATGTTATAAGGCATCAAACCAAGGAATTTGGCTAAAGAATTTTGTCATTGGGCTGGGACTTGTGGAAGGAATTAAAAGACCACTTAAGATATATTATGACAACAAATCAGTCGTCTTGTACTCCAATAACAATAGGAGCTCGACTAAGTCAAAACATATTGACATCAAGTTCCTAATTGTCAAGGAAAGGGTTCATAGTGATCAATTGTCTATAAAGCACATTGACACAAACTTCATGATTGCGGATCCGCTCACCAAAGGTTTACTACCTAAGGTCTATCATGAGCACACTACTTATATGGGTGTTGTATCACTAGATGATATGTGATTTTAGTGGGAGTCAGGATTCTGATGTCATTCCAATATGTATATTTATGAACATTTTCATAAAATAAAGTTTATGTTTTAGTTTCAATCTGAATCTATTTATTTTGATTGTAGGACTCTAACCCTGGCCCGACCCGATTACCGATCCCCGACCGCAACCCCCTAGGATGTCTACCGAAAAACCATCAATCAAATCCATTTATTCATATAAACGCTGCTCTCAAATCTTGCGTGTTTGCTTTCACTTGGTGGTGCTTCATAAACATTTACACATTGAATAGCCCATAACATTTAACAAAATACATTTACAACGGCGTCGGCCTTTTCAAAATGATTTACAAAATAGATGTTCAGATTTCAAATTGTTTTTACAAAATATCAATGTTCAAAACAAAATTGAGTGAATGCATATGTCGAAGCATATTTCGTGAACTTTCCGACGACTCGAGTCTCTAATTCCTTGGGTCCGACTTTTCAATCACTATCAATCACTCTGCACTCCACGCACGATAAAAACAATACGCTAAGCATTTTCATGCTATGGTTCTATACACCCATTCATCCGCTTCCGCTTAAGTCAAATCACGCACTTTACTAAACAATACTTTTAAATCTTTTTGGATGATCAATGTCAATACAATACATATACATATTTCATATACAATCATTTATGGTTCATTGATCATCCCAAATACACACTTTCATAGCGTAATAATTTATTTATAATCAAATCATGCATTTCACAATGCTCTTTCATTTCAATTGTAATCATGCTTTTCAATTTCACATGTCACAATCTCAAATCAATTCAATTTGGCTCATTGCTAATGTTAATAAATTTAACTTATGTTTTTTGAGGTACAGATATCTGACCACGGAGACTGCTCCGCCTGGCCGACCGGTTATTAAAAAAAAATCAATTAATGAACACTATCGATACTTGCCCCGCCGGGCCGACGAGGACACATCAATATAATCATTCACAATATCGTATTTTCAATTCTGGCCGTATACCAATATATCCTTCATATGAACTAAACGGTTAACATTCAATTGCGGCGCTCAAATATTTTATAGCAACATACAAGACAATATGTACATTTGTATAAACGGTTCATTTTCAATACTCATGCAATTTTCTCATTTGCAAACATTTCACAATCAATTCTTCAAATCAATTAAAACAATTCAATATAAGCTTTTCTTATGCAATGAGAAATAGTTCAAGTCTTGAAACGAGACAGGAGAAGATAGAACAAATAAATCGCCGCTTTGATTTCCCCTCGACCTTCGAATCTCGACTTCAATGCGGGCTTTCCTCCTCGTCAGCCCCTATTCAAATACAACGACAATCACATATTAGTAGGTTATTCTAGGAGTTTTTGGTCAGAGTTTATGTCTACCCGATACCCCTTCACTTGCAAAATTTTCTAGGGACACATGAGCCAAAATTTTCTCATGCTGCCTTTAAGAAAATTTTAGCTCTATGAGTTTATTTTTAGTATGAATTGGAATCATCTCATTTGGATTACCCAAACTCAAGTTACGACATTTTAATGCCAAACTGGTCAGTATGCCTAGCTCACTCAGTTACCTACTGTTATTCTCAATTTCAGGGGTCTTAACTCCATGATTTGGTAATGGTTCCTGATACTCATTTGAAGCTATGGTTCTAAGGTTTCTTCTCCAACTAGAATCATCCAATTTGGATCACCAAAACTCAAGTTATTGCATTTTACATTCAGACTACTCCAATTTGCAAAGCAAAATCAGACTATTCTTAAACATATCTCCACTTTGACAAATTTCTAGGCATTTTGGGGTTACAATTTGCATACATTTCCTCCAAGTAAATTATTCCCCTAGAAGTCTATTTTACCCAGAATCTTGAATCACTCAATTTGGATGAGTGAAACTCAACTTATGGCCAAAACACTATAACAATAAGCAAAACAGAGCATAACTAGTGAGCTACCCGAGCTCACCTTTAAGCCCATATTTGGGAGCCTTAGAGATACAATTTGCTCCTATTCCCTTCTATACATTTGTAACCCTATCTATTATGGTTCTTTACCAATTGGAATTACTTTATTTGGATGATTATAATTTAATTTATAGTCAAAACAAGAATATGGGTTTTTTACAAAATTTTGACAGCATTTCCTTTGAAAACTCAACATTTTCCCTTTTTACAAACACTACACGAAACCAATCCAAACCAATCCAAACCAACAATAAAAAACAACCTCAACACAATCCCAAAACTCATTTATAACCAAAACAAAACTCTTTTTATCCACATTTGGTGTTTTCCCCAATTCAAACACAAGAACAAAGGGGTTTGGGTTTATTTCTTACCTCAAATCTCTTCCAATCTTCAATGCCAAGCTTTCTTCTTGTTTTTTTATCACTTTAGGCTTTGATTTTCATGGAGCACCACAATCTCCCATTAAAAACCCTAGCTCTCTCCCTTCTCAAACGGATTGCTCAAATGAGCTCCCTATACCCACCCTTGGTCTTAAAACACTCATTCTCTTAAGGCCATGTTTGGCTCAAATGCATTCTTTGACTTAAGTTCTCATAATGCCACAACCATATTTTCATTTACAATTTCCATATCCACTGCAGATCCTCATCTTATCACAAATAACCCTTAGGTCCTCATTTTACAAATTTCAATTTGCCTCACACTGGTAAATTTCCTGTCCAATTAATTCTCATTTAGCATATAATATTTTACATTCGCTCTTAGCTAGCACCATTATTCAATATTCATTTAACAATTCCCGGAAAATACCCAAGTTGGCTCAATTTATACCCGGAATATATAATAAAATTATAAAAAAAATTCTAGGGTATTTTTGGGGCATTACATTGATCTCATTGAAGAATAAAGTTGGACCAGTTGGAAATATGCATGTTTAAGATCACATTACATGCAATTCCATGCTACACACTCATACTTGATCTATGTCATTCATTATATCGATGTATATGACCATTGATGGGTCTAGTTATGATACATTAATAAAGGCCGCCTTGATCATGTGTGATATGATTGATGGACCTAATTATTAGTGATGTTTTGATATAGATAGCAATTTTGAGCTCATAAGGTTATTTCATCATGCATAATTGTACATAGTTATATGTGACCCAATTGGGAGATTGTTGGATAATTATCTATTATGTGGATCTACACATATCATTGATTATGCATTAAGGCTACCTAAAGGATGCAACTCCTATAGAGTGATCTTATAAGGTTTAATTAATGAAGTTAAATCACAATTGGTATGACTATTCAATGTGTAGATACCAAATGTCTTATTTTTTATTTTATGATGGGCTAAATTAAAAATAAGAAATGAGAAGTCATGAATCTTCACGAAGATAAACGCATCATGAATCCTTTTAAGGTAATGTATCATGAATTCTTTTAAGGTAATGTATCATGAATCCTCTTAAATGGATATATCGTGAATCTTCTTAAAGGGATATATCATGAATCTAGAGATGTATCATTAACTAAAGGATGTATCATAACTCTTTCTATGTATCATGACTCTTTTTATGTATCATGACTCTACCATAAACCGGTTGTGGTCCCCAAGTCATATACACAGTTTTTCTTTCTTTCATCTCATTACAAGAGAGAAGAGACTCTTCATCCCATTACAAGATAATAGAGACTCTTAAGAAATTGGAGGACTTGTGTACACAAGACTTGAAATATCATAGTCGAACACTTAAGTTCTGGTTACAAGCTTTGAAGATCAAGATCAATCTCTTTTCACAATCATATTCATTGTGGATCAAGGTACGCTTCCGCTTTACTTATGTTTTTTATGATTTGACATGAAAGACTCTTTTGATGATGGTTTTCATCTTTGAAGTATCTCTCCCCAAATAGTTTCTTTTTTTTCTAACATATTTAACCAAATATTTCTTCAAACAATCCTTAAAAACAAATGAAAATAATTTTAAAAAATTATTTGAGAACATTCTATTAAGAAAAACAACTCATAGTTATTAAATATATTTTCCTTTTTTTGTATTTTCTACTATAAAGAACAGAAAATTATTAAAAGAAACAGCTATTAGATGGACACAAGTTTTTCTACTTTTTGTAATTCCTCTATTTCCGACTTCATGAATTAATGGACATTGACTTTATCCTAAAAATAATCATAGTTTTGATGATCATATTTGTAAGCATGCAAATCGTAGCGCTCTCTTTCCTTCAATCCCCCTCTTACCTCCCAAAAATCCTAATTATTTTTCCACATAATATTTTTATTGTTCAATGAATCTATTTGGAGTTGTTTTTGGCTCTTAAAAAAAAATCATATATATTCTTATTCTTATCTAAGTAATTTTTGTACTGCAAAAGACTTAAGCTTCCACAGTTACATTGAGGTTTCTATAAATTAAGTTTGCTAAAAAATTCTCTTTCAACTCCTTATTAATTTGCCTAAGTTTCATTCAACTCCTTATAATGTTTTAGAATACAAATGTCGATTTGAGAATTTAAAACGTTTTTACATCATTTTATAGTTGTAAATTTGTAATTATATTTAAAAAATATTTTTTATGTATAATATTTCATTTTAAAAGGGATTAAATAATCCCCATTTTGTAAAATCTAACACTTAACTATTTTTAACCCTAAAAAATATCTTTTTTGGACAAACATATCCTCAAAATTTTCATGAAAGATGATATTTTCTTCTAAAACATATATGCAAATAATTGATGCTATGTTATTGGTATTTATATTAAAAACATATTATTTTTAAAGATTAAAAAAAGAAAGGAAATTAGATTTATAAATACGAGATCTTCTTTATCTATTTTAACATAATAACTCTATTTTTAATTATTTTCATATTTGTATAATACTTTTTTAAAACAGCTCTTAGAAATAATTGAAAATAATTAAAAAAATGTTATCTAAAAACACAATCTTTCTGTTCTTAGAATGAAAATAGCTTTTAATTTTCAATTAGTAAAATATTTTGTGAAGTATTTATTTATACTTTCTTTTAGATACCATAAAATTATTGATGAAGATAGTCATCAGGTTCTATATTCTCTAAAAATAAATCCAAATTTAATGGTAATGACGAACTAACAAGCAATGCAATCATTACATGCTACAAAATGCCGTAATATACATACTCCAACAATCAGAAGAAACATTGAACCGAAACACCGGAAAACCGGAAACCAAATTGTTAAAACTAAGAAACAAAATCAATTCACTTTGTCTCTTCAAACCCTTCATCGTAAACTGGCGGTGAATTGTTCTGTATTTTTGTAAGAAGCCAGACCCAAACAATTGGTTTCTTTATATTAATGCACTACGATGACCCTAAAATTCCAATTTTCCAAAAAGGGTAAAATCGCACTTCGCAAAATCTGTTTTCTAGATCTTGACACTAAACCGAATCCACTCACCACCGCTCTTCGAATTCAATACCACGCCGAACACCCTCGCCAATTTCGAGACATTTAATTCAGACGTTTTTCAGAAAAACGAGCGCCAAGGGAGCCACTGGCGATTGAGGGCAATGTGGTGTGCCACGGCTTCTCCAACTATAAAGCGAGCTCAAGGTGGAATCACTGACACATGGCATCATGCCACGGATGAAAGCTAAATGTCAATATTTACAGCAACCTTTCAACCAATCATATGCCACATGCTGCCAATGGTAGAGACAAAAGGAGCTATTCTCCACTGGCAGGAAACGTGCAGTAGGGAGGAGAGGAGGTGCCGTCTTTCAAAATGGTGGATTTGTGCGAGAGAGAGTGTCCAACTCTCTCAGGATTCTAGACCACCCATTTCTGAACTGTTGGCAGCTGTCTTACGCACAGATAACGTGACTCTGGGTTGGGAGTTTCACAACTCCACGGCAGCAGCGCCTTCCTACTCGCTTTATTCCATCGTTGTCAATGCTGTATTGCCTGAGGCCGCGAGGGGGTTGAGTTAATCGCCCCAAAACCCCTGGACCGACCGTTTGAGTTTATTAAACCAACATTAAACAAAGTATCACATTTACCGTTTCGTGTTTTTTAAATTCATAAAATCGCTTTAAATCATGATTGACATGAAATTTTAATGGTTGATGATCTGGCCCCAAAGTACTGGACCGAATCAGGAATTGCTTTTTAGATTTTTTCGATTAGCCAAACCTCCAAACCGTTGGTCAGCTGGTGGTGGTGGAACTTTACATTAAATTCTATTTCAAAGAGTAGGAGACCTAACGTGAGGGAAATCTGCCCACCAAGAGGAACCATAGAAGCGGTCGCTTCGACAAAATTTTAATTTGTCATTTAACAGAAAAATGTATCCCATCGGTATTTAATCACTGCAATGTCCATTTGTTTTAATGTTAATCGTCAATGTTAACTACTGTACAAACAGATAGAAGGCGATATTCATCAGAATGTTAACAACGACTTAAATTACTGGAATTAAATCGTGGTCAGTCGTTTATATGATTACGATTCGCTTCAATTTGTACCTAAATCAAGATGCCGATCAAGGGTCAATTGCTACGCCATGCAATTAGTTGATCGGTAGTCATGCATATCAAAGGTAAAATGATTCTTTGAAAATGCAGTATAACGATTTTCATATATGCATCAGAACTTTAATGGTGGTTACGACGCGCATTTTTGTAAAACTGATACGGTCATGAAGGAATTTCACAAGTACGACATTCCCGAGAATTGGGTCAGAGATGGGCCAACAGATCATTTCTGATGATAGACCATGATCAAGCTTTGTAAAGCTCACCAACCAATTCGCCTGAGGGTACTCCCATATTTTTACCGACATTTTAGGTATATTTTCAAGAACAAAAGTTTTGTTTTGGAAATGATTATTTTCTCACATGGCTTAAAGTGTGGGAGGAGTCTGGTGAGGACTCGTGACACAAGGATCACATTCAAGCAGTGATCACGCATTTACTGAAAGATTATTTTGAACATCAGACCGACTTAGTGGAGAGTCGCCCACTTGTGTATGATTCCACTCATCGAAAGATTAGCTCACCCCATTGCTAGAATTATATTTTTGCGCATTGCGAAATACCGGTACATAATCCATTTCAATGAAGCCAAAGACATGATTTGATGATTTGACAAACACATTGTATCAGAGATGTTAATATATCGTATATGTCAGAATCAACTATCAATTATCTAGAGCACCGGGAGAATAAATATGATATTTGTTTTTGGCGAAATATTAGCTTGCATCTAAGTGGCCGTGATTGCATATATCGGACTCGTCAGGAGCTGCAGCGTGGCGTTTTTGGCTCGCAGAGTTCCCCGCACAGCCGGCATCATCGATTTTCTCCGTTTCGTCAGAATCCGACATCCACTTGTATTCCGCGTCGACAAAACTGTTCAATTTGGTTCAGCGCTATAGACCAGCTTACATCATAGTCTTCTCCGAAGAGTTCCAAGGGTCGGGAAATGTGTTATTGGGGAGATTCACTCAATTTAAAATTCAAATCGATATGGACCATTCTAACACTCCCACTGTCCATGTTATTAACACCTATTATAAAGAGAAAACTAAATATATAAATCACAAGGAGTAGGTCCTCTTATACAGCAGACTTCCATGTATTACAATATATTATGTTCCTCAAAACAAACCCTTAAACTTAATGAATAAACCATATGTTTATTCAAGGTCCAAACTTAATGATATTTGTCAAAATAATAATAATAATCTGAAATGTACAAAACCATATAAGAAATATCGTGATCGACAAGAAGTTTTATTTAAAATAATGAATGTATGTACAATAAATTACATTGTGGAACCAAGTCCCATTCAGATTACATGATCCTAAAATAATTTAGCGGCGTGCCTTTGCCAGCTGACGACAATCATCAACTCGAAGTAATTTGTTCAATGACCACTTTCATTTCTTTAACACGTTTTCTTATACTTAACGCCAACACGCTACTTAATTTCCGCTCTACATTATGTTCAGCCATAAATACCGCAATGAGTTATCACAAGACAACTTTGTTAACGATCTAGACAGAATCCACAATTTAAGCCCAAATATGAAACTTGAACTATACACCATGAAGCTAGCCTCAAAACAAGATACGAACTCAGCCCATAGTGAAGTGGCAAATTAAGGTCCGTTTTACTCTTCAAGACATGTTCACCGCCTAGCTTGAAAATATAATCGTGACGTTGATTTTCGAGAATCAACACACAACCAAAGAAAGTCCGCATCTGAGTGTACCTAATCACCTCCAAACTGAGTACGCTCATACCCATACATACATGAAACTTTCTGTCTCTCGGGCTGCATTCACCTTCTGCGTACTTCCGCTGGCCAATAACTGATACCGGAGCATCTTCCTAATACTCCAACAAAGAAATGCAATGTGTCAAGCCTGGGGCCACCGAGCATACAGGCCCAACCGGCGATATGGATTGTTCTCTTCATGTGTTCTCGCTCAAAATCATTTTGGCACCGATTCAATCGACCACACCCTTCAAACGGGTGCTACACTATGAACAATTTTTTCATGTTAAATCTCCAAACTTTATCATACAGTGCCAGACAAACCTAAAATGCCTCGAGATTCTTCCCCGGATCTTAATGCCAATGATGGTGTGATGCGCTCACCTATATCCTTCATATCGTTTTAAGAGAAATTATCACCTGGCCAGAAGGTAATATCATCCACATATAACACAAGAAAACAAATCTTACCCTAATCAACTTCTAGTATATATATTGATCTATGATATTCTTCAAACCGAATGGCAATGACTTCATGGAATTTCAAATAGCACGGCTGACCTGTTTAATTATATATGGATTTCTTAAGCTTGCAACCAAATGCTCACCTTCACTGTAGGAGAACTTTCGTACAGCCACGTAAACCTCTTCCTCTAGATTACCATTAAGGAATTCCGTTTTCACATCCATTTGATGAAAGTCAAAATGGGCAACTAATGCCATGATTATCAGAAGAGAATCTTTCTTAGATACAGGAGAAAAGGTCTCCGTGTAGTTGATTCCTTCCCTTTAAGTGAATCATTTGGCAACGAGTCTAGCCTTATGTCTCTCAATGTTGCCCAATGAGTCCTTCTTTGTTTTAAAGACCCATTTACATCCAATGGCTTTTATACCATCAAAGTAATCCAACAAGATCCCAAACTTCCTGCTGGGGATGCCATAATTCATTTCTTCTTTCATTAAGACTGCATCTACGAGTTGCATTCCTTAACTCAGCTACTAGAAAAACATTCCTGATCATTATCTACCAATGTTATAGCTCAATTCTCAGAATACACTATATAATCATTAGAATCGCTATTTCCTAACTCTCAGATCTTCTTAATGTTGCTTCATCATTCTCTCTTAAGGAATTTGGCTGATCAACTCCGTCGCTTCAATTCTATTGCTCAACAATTTTTAATTTCTTCATCAAGTAACCTACTCGCAGGATCAATATCAAGCAATGTGTGGAACTTCAGAAATGGTCAGTTTCTCACACCTTAATCATCAGGGTGTGGAACGACAACCAATCATCACTCGAACTTAGGTCGACTCTCTGAGAATGATCCTTCTCTCAACAACGCCCTAAACTCGATCACTCCCACTGATTATCATTCTTAAATTTCTCGCATTTTTGATTACAATCCTAAGCAAGGGAGATGGACAATAAATCTATACCCCTGACCTTCAAGATATCCACAACAACACTAACAATGGTCCTCGGTCTACTTCTTTCTTGCTGGTTATAAATTCTCACCAGACAAGATCCAAACACGTGATATGTCGCAGAACTCCTATTTCCAACCTCAATGACTCCAAAAAGGCAGACAACCTAATAACTACCGTAATATATACACAATAGTTTGTAGTTTTAGTCCACAAGTATCGAGGTATGATTACTCCTCACTCTTACCATGTCCATTGTGTTCTGGTTGGCCTTTCACACCATTCGATCCGTTAACCAGCATAGTACCAGGCAAAGATCCCATTTTCTTGAAAAAACTCGCAAAATGGCAATAGGAGTCATTCATTCTACGATGCACGATAAGATTTGACTGTGATCTCCCACGATCTTAATATGTTTTCCGTATCGATTCTCTGCATCAAATTTTTAAAAACTTTAAAATGCCTAAAGCCATCCTTTTGAACGGCAAGTAGAGATACATTACACGGAATAATCATCTATAGCAGATGAAGTATTTTTGACTATTCAGATCCATGTCGTGACAACAAATGTCAGACAGATAATCTCTAATAGCTCAGGTTCCTCTCGCACTCCTTTGTGACTCGTTGATTTGCTCGCCTTAATGCAATTCACAAGTCTCAAAATCAGCAAAATCCAAAGTACTAAGTACTCCATCATTAACCAATTCCCTTTATTCTTCAATGGAGATTGTCCCAATTCCTGCCATAACATGTAGGATTCCTCATTCATAACACATCTTTTAACTGGCAACAATACATGTAATTATATAGCACATCATTTGTAATCAATACTAGTTAATTAACGCACAAATGTACCATAACCAATATCTTTAGATTTATCGATAAACCTAAACCAAAATCAAAACCAAAGGAAAAATCCTGTGAGGTATAAGTCTCAAATTGAAATTAAATTCTCAGAGAAACTCTAACAAAATGTCTTTTTCCAATTTAAAATTGAAACGCTGTTTAATATGCAGACTCGCAAGCGCTAATAGCTTCCAAACATGAACCCATCATCTACGCTCGAATGTATGCATTGTTCACTTCCCACTCCGGTTTTAGGTTTTCGTATACCTCGTAGAATGTAAACACTGATCATAGAATCAAAATCATCCACCGTTACATGATTAACATTAACCATATTAGATTCATAACATACAAACGAAAATCGAACATCTTTCTTATCAAGCCGCATCTTAAATTTCGTACCGCCCTTCATGTGTCCCTTCTTCTGCGTAAAACACTTCGACACTTCTTTATGCCCGATTGAATAGGAATTTTCCCTTTCTTTAGTTCGATCCTTTCTTTCTTCCAGCGCCACAAGCTTAACATGCTCGCCTCTTCCATCATTAACTCCTCTTCACACATGGTCAACAATTCATTACTCCACCATTTATCCTTATGCGTAAGGTTGTAAGAGACTTTGAAAATGAACTATTGTCAAATGTAATACTAATATATAACGGTAATGTGTTATTCTGACAGAATCTCTAATGTCCGGTCACGCTATATCCTCATATGAGGATATGATCACGCACTTTCTCATTCCAGGTTGGTGGATGAAAATCGTGATAATTAAGGTACTAGTAAGAGCTTGTTAGAAGTTTCAAACCGCTTCATCGGCTACTTGTAAGAATGACTTATTAATTTGCTCGACGGAACTACTTAATACCAGCCGATATCTGGTCTTACGAACACGCGGTATAGCACTGACCTCTCCCACTTAGTCAAAGACAGATAACTTCTAGTTAAGCCGGTTTTTAATGGGATCAAAGTTCCTCTTACCTTATAGCTTAGTCAATATCCATCCATCCCGGAATGCGTAAGAACTTTCCTTCCATACCTTATGCGCTTATCACCCCTTAATTCGCGAATATCACACTTAAAATCGTAAATATTTGGCAGTTGAATAACTACAAATGTTAAATATACATGTTCAATAATCAAATATCGATAAGAAAGATAACGCTACGCTTTAACTACGTAGTCATGTTTTTAAAACATAAACCTAAAGGATACAAAAGTCCGTATGGCTAAAGTCTTACTCAATTAGACGAATTAATTTTACATAAGACTACCAAATCATGTTCCTTTCTCCTAATCCTGTGGTAAATTAGAAAATATTATTTGATGTTTCATCCTAATTAATCATACAAAATGGGCTAAAATTCTCTGATTTAGATTTACTACATTCCATATGGTTAATTACAATCACATCAACGTGATCTTAATCTTAATATATAATTTAACCAACTAAGGATGTTGTGGTTAATCTTTAATTAATTAAAATTATATAGATCACTTGACATTATCATAAAAACTTTAAGCAATGTAAACAATAAGATTGAGATTTATCAATTTGTAAAACTATACACATACAAATAAGCATAATAAATTAATATAGGAAATTAAATCTCATATTTTGAAACATAAAATTATAAAGAGTCATCTAATGCCATAAATCTCTATAAAATAAACTAATGTAATGCGTAATAACTTTGACCTACCGTAGTGTAGAAAGCACTTATGTTAATACTTTGTGTATTCGGATTCACCCCATTATACAAAATTTTATAAATTTAAATTCAATGACTATCCCAAATAGTTTTTGGATGTTCTTGCATCCAAATAATGTACTACAGCCAAACAGGTAGGATCCAGACTATTCCTATAGCTGGGTGCTGCACTTTTGGCCATCCAAATAGGTATTTTCAAACTCGCAAACTAATCAAGAAACCTAAGTGTTGACTACCTTTGTTTAAACTGATGCTCGTTCAAAAACCCATGGAATCCAATCATCATTTTTTTTGTTAAGGTCCAAATTTCTTGTTTAAACTTTATGCTGCTCCTAACCTACCCATATTAATTTTGCTTAATATTAATAAGGCTCAATAAGGCCCAAGCCCACACTTAAGGTCATCTACAACCTTTAAAATATGGTTTTCTACCCAGAAAAACCAGTTTTTTTTTTAATATTATTAAATGGTCGCCTTCTTCGTTGGTTCCGTAGGACCTCCATTGCATAACCAATAAGTGAACCAAAACATCATTATTTATGCAGTTTGATGTCATATGAAATCACAAAAATACATTAAATCATATATGAAGGAGATTTAATGCTTCATAACAATGGAAAAACTTAAATCAAGATCCGTAATTTTAGAAAAATCCAAAAGACAAACTCAGACAAACACCGCACAATAAAAAATCAAGGCGTAAGTTCTTATGTCTCGATACTATAAATCAAGCAATCTAATCGGGACAGCGTAAAGCAAAATGCCACATACATATACCTCAAATTATATCAGGAATAAATGTTAGAACTAAACACCTAAAATCGAAAGCCAAATTATTGAAACTAAGAAATCCAATCAAATCACTTTGTTCTTCTAAACCCTTTCTCAAAAACAAACTTACGCGAAGACCTATATTTCAGTGCTTAGTGGGACCCAAAACGTGCAAAGGTCTCTCTTATATTGAGACCAAACCATCGCTGTGTCTCTGGAGTTACAAGGGTCAGAGGGTGTTATGGGAGATTCAATTTGAATTTAAAAATTCAAATTGATATGGACCATTCTAATGCACTCATTTCTCTTCTTTAGATCAAGATCAATGGTTCTTGGCTGTGTGATTTCCGATATCTCTCTACTTAAAAAATAAAAATAAAAAAAATAAGAAGAAGAAGAATTTATAGCTGGGAGAAAAGAATATTTGGTCAGATCCGAATGAGAATTCGGACTTGGAGCTTCGAATTAGGTACTCTAATAATAATTAGGTGCTTTTTTTTTTTGTTAGAACTAAGCCTAGATAAGTAAACTAGAGTTTTAATTAAAGCTACATCATCAACTTATATGGCCTCGCCCAAGTATGTAAGTGGATCTTGGGCTTCATCCACTAAAATCTATTATAAATATAACATTATATTTAGATTTAAAAAGATATAATAATAAGAGAAAAGAGAATTTTTCTGTCCCAAATCTAAAGCAAAAAGGAGTTTGGATTGTTTTTAGAGTCCACGCTCCGTGGTCAAGACCCGCAACCTAAGTATTACCCGCAAGATTCGTTTAATCAATTCCATTCCGATTAGTATGATTTTACTGGTCAATAAAATATATTTTTATTTCATTGTCTGCTATTTCGTCTGGTCATGTATAAAATCATGTGATTTTGACGGATGTCCCGAGACCAATGATCTCATCAAAGCAAGCTTCTAGATTCTAGATTCAAATTCAAATTTCTGCTAATAAAAATAATAATAATAATTTTTTATTGATTTGATATTTGATATAAGCATAGTATTCCGGTCAAACTGAACAACTCCTAGAGATTGACATAGGTCAATGTGACTTGTTTAGTCTACCAATATGGTTGATTTGTTTGGTGTATAAATCCGTTTGGTGAATAGTATGCTTCGTGTAATTCCTGATGAACAAATCTGTTTTATGGAGTAGAAATTTTTTAATTAAATGTATATTTCTTTCATTCATTTGAACTAAGCTTTGTAATTATTTATTTAACTAATTTTAGATTGTTTTTTGTACATTGAGAAAAATTCTAGATAAATTAGTTTTTAATTTAATTTATTATAATTAATTTTTTTAACTAGATTTATAAATGTTAAATAGATAAATAATTTAATTATTATTAAGAATTAAATATATTTTAATAAGTATTTATCTTTAATAGATAAATGTTAAATATATAAATAATTAATTATTGTAGGTAATTAAATTATTTTTTTAACAAGATTTATCTAGATAAATATTAAATAGATAAATAATTTAATTTATTATTATAAATTAAATTAAATTTTAACAAGAATTATAAATGTTAAACAAATAAATACTTTAATTTATTATTAGAAATTAAATTACATTTAACAAGAATTATCCTTAATTGTTAAATGGATAAATAATTTAATTTATTAGAACAAATTATATTAACAAGAATTATCTCTATGGATAATTGTTAAATAGATATATAATTTAATTTATTATTATGAACTAAATATATTTTAATAAAATTATCATTAATAGATAAATGTTAAATAGATGAATAATTTAATTTATTATTAGAAATCAAACAGCTTTTGAAAAAGAATTATCTTTACAGATAAATGTTAAATAGATAAATAATTTAATTTATTATTAGAAATCAAATTATATTTGTATCAAGAATTATCCTTTAATTGATAAATGTTAATAGATATATAATTCAATTTATTAATAAAAATAATGGATTAATTAGATATGCTGTTGTTTTAAGGTATTTAATATTAAATTAAAGTAAACAACTTACAATGTTCTAAGAAAATTATATTCAGTAAGAGTGTTTATTGTAGAATGGCTAACTAGTAGAAATTTGCTAAATTAGAGAAACTTAGAGATCAAATTTTGTTGAATTCAACAATAAGCAGACTATGACATAAAATTCAAAACACTCAAGTCTTTAAAAAATAATTATATATTATGTCATACTTCCATTGAAAGGGTCTTGGGATACATGTTTGGATCAACTTTAAATTTTATCAAAATGATGATCCTAGTTAAGAGACTCCCTTATGGTTAGTTAATATATTTTAGTTAGAGCAACCAACCAAAAGTTGGGGATCTTTACTTAAAAAATATTGAAACTAAGATCAGTGGTGCATACACTTAATCTAGAGAAAATAATAAACTATCTAAAATAGTCACTATTCATTTTCTCAAGAGGCCAAAGTTTAAATAGTAAGTCAATCACCTAGCCTTAGGATAAGTGACTTTTGGATTGATTATATTATATATCTTATTAACTTTCAGAAGCTAGACCTGTTTAAAGTAGGATAGCAAGTTCTCAGCTTAGTTAATTACCTCAGACTAATATATGTAATTTTGAGTGTTATATTATATAATATCGTTGCAGCTATATGATATAATTATATGTCTATTCCTAGAATGAACACATACCGATCAACACCACCGATTCTCACATGTTATGTTTGTCTTCTTGTTTGTACTCAATCACTATATTATAGGATCTCAATAGAATTTTTTAAATGATCATTTATTTGTGTCATCTCAGGAAAGAATTTGTAGTTTCATTTCTAAATTATGTAATGACGCTTTATTCAATTTTCTTTTAATAAAACTTATGTCATTATGAAAGAATATGAAGTTGTTATATGTGACACACTGATGAATAATCTATTTCATATTGATTGTGTTGTGATTCAAGTTGATAATGTGGAAAAATCATTTGAAAAGAAAAGAGTCTAGTATCAACCAAACTCAATTAGGGCACTTAAGGCTTGGTCACATAAATTTGAAAAGAATACAAAGACTAGTGAGTTGTGGGTCATTAGCCACTTTGACCCTAGAGCAACTACCATTATGTTATAATTGTATTCAAGGTAAAATGACCGAGAGATTTTTTTACTATCAAAGGAGTTAGAGTTTATGGATGTTTAGATTTGATACACTCATATGTGTGTGAGCCATTTAGTATCCATGCAAGAGGTTGCTATGAGTATTTCATCACTTTTACTGATGACTACTCAAGATATGGATATATATACCTAATGAAGAAGAAATCTAAGGCCTTAGATAAATTCAAGGAATTTAAGGTTGAGTTAGAAAAATAGACACATTAAATCACTTCGTTCTGGTCGAGGTAGTGAGTACATGTCTATTCAATTTGTTTCTTTCCTCAAGGGTCATGGGATTTTATCTTAGTTTAGTACTCTAGGAACTCCACAACAAAATAGAGTGGAGAAATGAAGAAATCGAACTCTATAAGACATGGTAAGGTCAATGATGAGTCTTTCCACACTATCCTTTTGGGGATATGCCCTAGAGACAGCAACTTACATTTTGAATATGGTGTCATCCAAGTCAGTACCAAAGACATCCATGGAAATGTGGATAGGTTGGAAACTTATTTTAAGTCATATTCGCATATGGGGTTGTCCCGCTTATGTACTAAGTAGTCATTTGACAAGTTCGATGCAAAGTTAGAATTGTGTTGGTTTTTTGGATATCCAAAAGGTACAAGGGCTACTATTTCTATAGTAAATATGATATGAAGGTATTTCTGAGTACAAATGTTAAGTTCATGGAAGAATAATACATCATGAATCACATAATTAGGGATATGAATGAATGGCCTGAAAAGACCGAATTCCTAAAGATCCAAGATAATGTTGTTTCTATTGGATCCACAAACTACTAATACATGATACCGATAATAACAAATATGCCTGTCGTGAGCGGAGGGCCATGAACATCCGTTAATCTCACGTTGATGGGAGAATCATATTTGACAATCTCAAAGTCACATGAGGATGATCCTATAGGTTACTACGGCAATGGCGATAAGGATTTCGGAAAGAGGCACAAATCATAATTTATTCTAATGTGTCAACTTCAGATTACCTGCATAAACCATTAATATATAAAATAAGAGAAAGAGAAGAGTAGATGGAAAAAGCTGAGACATATAAACCAAATTAGTAGCAAAAGGTTATATTAAAATCAGCTTATTTCAGATGAACTTTTTCAATGAGTCATGATCAAGTCCATCAAAATATCATCTATTACAACATATTATGATTATGAAATATGGCAAATAGGTGTCAAGACATCCATTTAATGGCTACCTGAAGAAAACATCTATGATAATCCAGAATGGTCAATCGAAGGTCATGAACACATGGTATGCAGTTGTGGCACGCCCATATACAGACCTCGCGCACTATGATTACAAAACAAAATGTTCGATCGTAATCAAATTTTTTTCGTTTTCGATCAAAATGAAAAGGAACCCGTATGTAAAGATGCTGTGATGGTATAGTGGGCTTTGACTCTATGTGGACGATATTTTGTTGATTGGAATGACTTTGAGATGCTGTCAAAGGTAAAGATCCGCTTAGCTACTCAATTCCAAATGAAGGATTCGGGAAAGTAATATGTTCTAGTATTAAGACAACACATGATAGAAAGAACAACATTATTACACTTTCAATAAAAATATATATATAGTATATTGTCTAAGTACAACATGCAAGATTCCAAAATGATTTACACCTTTTAGATATGGAATCAATCTTTCTCAGACCAATGTCTTAAGACAACTGAAGAGAAAGAATACATGAAGACAGTACCATATGCTTTAGCAATTAGTAGTCTTATGTACGTGATGTTATGTACTAGATCGATGAGGCGTTGTTCACTGGAATAATGAGTAAGTATCATCCGCATAGGGAACATCGACCGTCAGGAAGAATATACTAAGTACCTAAGGAACTGTAGGGATTATATGCTAGTTATCAGCAGCATGAGTTGGTGCCTATAGGATATACTGATTCTAACTTTCAATCAAAGGCGAATTTGAGGAAATCTACCTCTGGATATGTTTTTACATTAGAAGGAGCAGTTGTTAGATGGAGAAGTATTAAGTAATCATGTATTACTAATTCAACTAAGGTATAATATGTGGGCAAAGATAGAGGTACTTAAGGAAACATTAGTATGTAAACCCTTATGGGAATAGGAGTCATAGCTAAGATGTTGATTCTATGATCTTGTATCAGATAATGGGGTCAAGTATTTAAGCCAAATAACCAATGAATCATAGGAAAGGCAAGCATAACGAAGAAGGTCACCAGTCTGAAGATTGTGCAGAGATTATACATTATAGTACAAAAGATCGATTCGAGATAACTATAGATCTCTTACCAAAGCACTTAAGACTAAAGTATTTGACTCTCATGTATATAACATAGTTCTTAGATGTACTCTCTAGTTTTTAAGTTTCATGGTTTATAATATAATTAGTTTGCATTAATAAAATTGGTGTTTTAGTTACTTCAAATTATTTGCGGTTCATTCAGCCTAATTCAAAACACATTGTACATAATCGTGCGTGTGGATGCACGTAGACGTATCAGAGCACCTCGAATTATACCCTAATAGTTTTGTGATATGTTTAGGGGAATAATGGTACAATTTTTTGGAAATTTAAATGCTAAATGTGAAAAATGACATAACCGGGATTTTTAAAGAAGTCCAAAGGATAATTGTAAATTGTATAATGAGGACCCAAAGGTCATTAAACAAGAAGATACAAGCCATTGTAGAATTGTGATAAGTTGAATTGCAAATAGAATAGAATTGGGGCATAATTTTGAAAACCTAATATATAGACAAAAACTTGTCTATTGAAAGGGAAAGGCAAAAAGGAGTTCTCCATTTTGGTGTTTGGAGCTAGGGCAATACGGTTATGGAGAAGGAGACCAAGCAAGCTTGTGCTCTCCATTGTTTTTGCTTATTTTTTGTTCAAGCAAAGAGAAGGAAGGGAAAGGAAGAGGGAAAAAAACAAGTTGGAAGAGAAGAGCGAATTTTTGGTTTGATTTCTCTCCATTGCTTGGTTCTAATTGTTCAAGTAAAGTGAAGAAAATAAGGGCCAGGTTGAAGTCTTCAAGATAATTCAAGGTTAGGAAAAACCCTAACTTTTCCTATATGTTTTAGATCTTTTGAGCTATTTTGTCGAGGTTTGATGTTTGTTTTGATCTTGTTTGGGTTATGATGTTGAATTGATGGTGTAATTGTGATATGATTTGGTTGTGACCATTAATAAGGAGTAAAGATATGTGAATTGGTGTATAGGTGTTTAAGGGGAAACTCTGTCAAAATTTCATTAGACATGTATCTGCTTGGCCATAATTTGCCTATGTGCCCAAATTACTATCTCCAATTGAGATTATGTTTAGGACCCATGGCTACAAGTGTTTAGAAGAGACCAAGTGACAAAATCCTACTCTAAAAACCTTGAAAATGAGTTTTACAGTAAGATACTGATTATGTCTCCTCTACGGGAGTAGTTCATGTTGTTTACACCATATTTTGAGTTATAATGATCCAAATGAGGCGAATCAAAATTCTACTTAAACAAAACACCTAGTACAATAACTTTCATGAAGAAAGTATGGTCAAATTATGTCCCTATCGTTCCCAAAAATTGTTAAATATATATACAATCTGCATTTTGTTCCTAGAAACTATCCAGGAGCAATTCGGAATGTTTAGGTCATACCTCCTAATTTAAAGGTTCAAATGACTTGATTTTGATCCATTAAAAACTTAAGACACAGAGGAACATTGTGTTAGAAGATCACTTTGTCTAAAAAACCTCGCTTACATTGAAATCAGAATAAATGCATATTTAGTATGCATGAGAGAAATATAGTCATAAGAATTGACTAAGAGTACAACATGAATATTGATAAGACTAGTGTAAATTGCTCTAAAACACATATAATCAGAAGCTCATAGTACTAGTATAATATAACAACAGGGGCAAATGATATATTAGGCTTCTTTATGACTCATGTCTAGTGCGATTTACACTTCTATTTCTCAGGTGACAAAGATGTCCATTAGTGCTATGACATTCTTGTTATAGTGCTACGACACTCTGCATAAAGGTTACGACACTTTGTTTCGTGTCAGCAGACACACTGGTCACACTAAAACTTTTGTTCCGCAGATTGTAATCGTACCTTCGCACCTATCAGGCTATGTCCTCTCATTAATTACGGTTACTAGTCTATGCAAACATTTATATGATAAGTATCAGCAAGGAACTATAAGAAACAAAAGAACCAAATTTCCAGGCCAAAGGCATATCTCAATTATGTCCCTTAGAAATCTATTATACCTCTTTTATATAAAACTTCAAGTGGTGTACTCTCCACGGGAGATTAAACATTCTGATATGCAAATTATTTTACATGTATACTGTAATTGAGGACCACCACAAGTGATCACATATGTTATATGTTTTCCCACTAAGTTTGAAGCTTTGCACGGGTGTTTCATCCGTGTAGATACTGAAGAAGTAGTCAGGGACATTCCGCACTCACCAAGGGCAACACAACATTAGGTGTCTCCTTTATGTGGGTCCGCTACCCCATATCTTTTGTAATAGTAAATGTAAATGTAAATGTAATATTTTGTTATAATGAAACTTGTAACTAGATAAGCTATCAGAGACTCAAGCATAGTTGTATAGGACATTTTAAACACCACTGTAGTGGTAGTTTCATAAGTTATGATTTGTAGTCTAGAATTTTCATAATTCTAGCTTTTGATACAAGTTTATGTCAATTATGAATTTATGCGCAAAGTGGGCCCACTAATGATAGGAAATCGACTTTATGTCTCAGCCTCAGCGCCCCTTCCCTGTCGCTGTGGAAAGTGGGCATCACACGATACGGGGTTCCTCAGGGTCGAGGGTGCTCACGATTCCATAGATGTTACAATCCATGTTAGCCGGGTATGATATCTGCTAGTTATTGCGAGTAGTTTGTCACAGCTACTAGAGTGGGTCTCTAGGATATCAAGGCTAAGCATGTACTTCCTATACATACACTAGACCCAGACTTAGAGCCGCATGTTACACCCCCAACCCCCTTCTCGCCCAGCGATAAAGGGGCGCGAAACTATACTAAGGACTTTATTTCGCTGCATTATCATGGGCCCAAGTCTTATAACCAACCAAAATATCATATACCAAATACAAAATAAAACTACCATCGTAGTGGTGTTTATAGTGTCAATACATACAATCTGAGTCCCATTTACATATACATATACAAAACCGTACATACATTTACATAATCAAGAAAGAAAACCTATAAGTGATGTACTTCTACTAGCCTGTTGCCCAAAGCAAGATGCAGATTCGGACGCCCTCTTCTCGTACCGATTACCCGATAAAAACTTGTGCTAAGCTTAACGCTTAGTGGGAAACATATGACTTATACATGTACACATGCATCGATACTCATTTCTAGTAGACATATACAAGAATGTATATACAGAGTGTATATCATAATTATTCATAAATTCATATAACAAACTTATACACATACTTGTACTTATAGCAGACTTATACTTGTTTAGATCTCCCGTAAGAGTTACAGAGCTTATACTTGTACAGAGGTACCTGTAGGTGCTACGGAGCTTATACTTATACAGAGGTACCTGTGCAGGGGTTCATTCCGTGAGTTAACATATATATTATTTTACTTTATTTTCATTCAGCTCTTATCATATAACCTGCCGACTACCTGCATCAAGTAATAATAAGGAATGAGTAGGACACAAAGACAATAAGTACCCAAAGGTACTAGACAATACTAAGGTGTCAGAAAGCACAAAGCAGAGGCCGGGCATTGACAAAGAGTGTCACAAGACTAATCAAAGAGTACCGAAGTACTAAAGGTGTCGAAACACTAATCAAAGAGTACCAAAGTACAAAATGTGCCAAAGCACGGTCAAAGAGTGTCGTCGCACTAATCAAAGAGTATCAAAGTACTATACATGTCTGCCCATGTAACAGAGGTGCCGTGTCATTCCATATTCGGTCTTAGGCAGTCCTACAATTATATGTGTTCAGGAACTTACTATCTTATCATAGGGGCATTAAGTCGGTTAATCTCGAACTTCGCCGCATGCAAGAGGTCTGGCCTCTAATTTTCTTACCTTACAAACATGAATGAACCCTTTCATACACTTATAGGTCCTCATTAGTCCAATAGACAAGTCCTTGAATAACTAAGAGTAAAACCAAACAAAACACATAAATTTCCATGTCAGAACACAGTTACACCGCAGCGTATAATCGCACGCTTGGCTAGTCAGCATCTTCACTTACCTATTACGCTTTGCTAATGGGCGCATCTAAGGTTGTTCAAACCTCCTCTCGCCCACGCCGTGGCGTGGACATGCCATGCTCGCGTGACCTACGCCAGTTGCGCAGGATCCTACGCCAACGGCACGAGGACCCCAAAATTTGCCCAAATTTGCTGATTTCGTCCATTTTTCCATAAATCCAACCAAAAACCCCAAAATAATCCAAAAGCATCACCGAAAACAACTCCCAAATGGTTTATAACCCAACAAAACCAAATATAGAGATTAACTAGGGTTTTTCCAAACCTAAACTCAAATACTTGTAAGTTAGGTTAACTTCCTAACACTCAAACCAGTATCCATACATCATAAACCAAGAATCCATGCTCAAAGGGAGAATTCCATAATCATCTTATACAAACTAGGGTTTTACCAACCCAACTTTCAACAAATCTAGGGTTAGGATAAATTCACAACTAAACCCTAGAAATGGAACAAATAATATCCATACAAAACCATAGCAATCCATATAAATCCATACACAAATAGTTTCCATACCTTTCCTCTTCTTCTTCTCTTCTCCTCTCTTCTTCTTTCTCTCTTCACGAATTGCTCTCCCCCTCCCAAATAAGATACCAACTTGGTCTTATCCCATTTGACTAAATTCTCCTTTTATTACACTTTGGTCTTCCATCTCTCTATTATTTACACCTCAATTTATCCATATTTTCACTTTAGCCTATAAACTTCTTATCATATGACCTTTATATCGTGTTTTGACAAATTACAAATTTACCTTACTTATTTCTGGGTTTCTCAGATTTCACGTTTTGCATTTAAATTACGAAAATTCAAATTATACCCACAAAATACCCTTAAACATGTCGAGAAACGACTAGGTATATTTCGAGGTGTTACAATGTAAATCGTCATATACTAACTTTGGATGGTTTTACCCCTAGCTACTATCTCACATGGGTGGCCAAGAGAAGGTATTGATGGAGGTGATCTGTCCATCAACGAAATCATGAGGTTTGTGAGTTACCAGGTGCGTTCTATCGACGAAAATCGAATAGGGTTTTGAATTTCTCGTACAAAGCAATGATGAATGAAATGGGGAAGATGGGAGCGATGGGTTGTTCTCGCTCATTCGCATCTGAAGGACAAGGCCTACGAGTAGCTGACGCAAATGAGAAGGAGAAGAGAATAGTGTGTTTTGGAAAAGGAAATTATGGTTTGACTGTTGAATAGGTATTTTTTTCAATATGGTGTTTGCCGGAAGTTTGGACCGTGTTTGGATAGTAAGGTAGTAAAGGGGGGAACTTTTACTTTTCATTTGGAAACCGGGCTAGCCCGAAAAAAAAAGGGGCCAACCCGCCCTGATGTTGATTGGCCCAACTGGTCAATCGAGCCAGAGATTTGACCCGATTTTTTCGGCCGCAAATTTTGCAGCCCAAATGCCCTACTTCAAAGACCGGGCTACCCAATGAGTCAAGCTCAAATTGCCAACTCTAAAAATGTGGATAACACGAATTCATTATTGGATGTTTGACTTGGTTGGGATGTAGGTAAGACTGTTGGATGTTTTAGTGGGTGGTTTTGTAGCTAAGTTTTTTGGCCTTTTTTTTTGTTTGTTCCTAGCACCTCTCTAGTATACTTTTTGTCTGCCTATGACTTTTTTGTGATTAATATACTGCCTTTTATGGATAAAATATGTGTATATATCTATATATATACATATAGAGAGAGAGAAAGAGAGAGGATTATAGAAATCACGTTCATTTGGCAGACCACTTGTTTTCTCTTTTTGGGTAAGTATTTGGCAAGCAACTTGTTGACTCTCTTGGAATGGTCATGGCTCCATAATAAAAAAATAACACATTCTTTTTCCGTGACTAGAAAATCCATTATTTAAACATCCAGCCAAAAACTGAACAAGAGGCTGCAAGAACTTACAAAGGGATCCGAACCCTTTGACGCGTGAAATGAATTTAATTCAGAAGAAGGAGCCTTAGGGATTTTGGAACCCAGCTTCATGAGTGAATGCGAGGAATCGGCCTGCGTGTTTGTTGGCGGCATTCCGTTTGATCTCCCTGGAAGGTAATCTCGCGGATTTGGTTTCCTTGTTCTTGAAATGTTCTATTTAATATGATTTTAGTTTTCTTGCTAGTAGTTTCTGACATTTGAACTCCCTTAGATATTTTAACATTTGTGTGCTTGTTTATGAGGAAAGTTTAAACTCTAAACCCTAAAAGATCAATTTAAAAGCCATTTAAGGAAAGATATAGACATTTTAGGACAATGAAAAGATTCGTTAAGGGAAAAGTTATGTTCCTAATAGTTATCTTGCATGAAGCATTGCAATCGTTTTCTTTTTTTTAAGTTGAATTAATTTAATCAACCCTTATTCTTCTCCCTTGATAAGTTTGTTTACAAAGAATTTATGAAATGACAGTTAAATGGTGGGTTTTATTATTTCCTATGACAATGGAAAACACTAAAGTATGGGTTTATTTTCACCTAAGTTTCCCCAACCATTAAATTGAACGTAGATGGCCTGCTATGAAATCTAGTATATATATATATATATATATATATATTGAGATCTCCTAGACCCTGTCCTTCCACTTGCTGACATTTTATTATAGTTCATTCTTTTTTTTATTGATTTTTGTTGTTTGTTCCTAGCACCTCTCTAGTATACTTTTTGTCTGCCTATGACTTTTTTATGATTAATATACTGCTTTTTACGGATAAAATATGTGTATATATCTATATCTATATCATATAGAGAGAAAGAGAGAGGATTATGAGAAATGTGTTCATTGGTAGAGACCACTTGTTTTTTTTCTCTTTTTTGGTAAGTATTTGGCAAGCAACTTGTTGACTCTCTTGGAATGGTCATGGCTTCATAATAAAAAAATAACACATTCTTTTCCCGTGACTAGAAAATCCATTATTTAAACATCCAGCCAGAAACTGAACAAGAGGCTGCAAAATTTGATGTATCCTAAAAGATTAAGGATGCAGAAAAGGGGTACTCCAAAAGAAACATTAAGAAAGTAGGTTTCTAATATATTGCTTCATAGATGTTTCCAGAAGATGACTAGACAAGACAGAAAGCTAGAATTCCTGATTAGATCATTGCAGAAACCCTATGAATCAAGAATTAGAGCATAAGAACGAACTATAATAAAAATCAATTAAAAAAAGAACGAACTATAATAAAATGTCAGCAAGTGGAAGGACAGGGTCTAGGAGATCTCAAAATATATATATACTAGATTTCATAGCAGGCCATCTACGTTCAATTTAATGGTTGGGGAAACTTAGGTGAAAATAAACCCATACTTTAGTGTTTTCCCTTGTCATAGGAAATAATAGAACCCACCATTTAATTGTAGTTTCATAAATTATTTGTAAACAAACTTATCAAGGGAGTAGAATAAGGGTTGATTAAAGTGATTCAACTTAAAAAAACGTGCAGTGCTTCATGCAAGATAACTATTAGAACATAACTTTCAGCAACAAATCTTTCGCGATAAATAAAATGTCTGTATCTTTCGCCAAAATGGCTTTAAGATCTTTTAGGTTTAAGTAAATTTTCTCATAAACAAGCAATGAGTTCAAATGTCAGAAACTGCTAGCAGAAAAACTAAATCATAACAAATAGAACAAGGGAACCGAATTAAAGATTTGGATGCATTATACCATTTTGGCTCAAGTGTAAGTGTCTGGTAAAAAAAAATGTCAATATTTCTTAAAGAAATTGCACAAACAAAACAAAAGGTCTCGAGAAAATTAAAATTTGAAAAACCTAATGAGAAAATCCAATTCAAATTCTTAAATTCATAAAAAAGAAAAATCATCGCCATAACACCCATTCCCAGTCACAAATCAAATTAAATGCAAATTAAACCCGCAGCCTAAATCAAATCGATGGGAAACGAAATCAAAACCTCTAAAACCCTAATTTAAATATTTGATGATTAAGAGAACATACTAACCTACTGCAAGATTTTTACTTCTTTGAAACCCGCGTTTGGCCGATTTAGACTTACTGGGCAAAAACTGCGAGGAAATCACCTTCTATGAGATCAAACGGAATGCCGCCAACAAACACGTAGGCTGATTCCTTGTACTCGGCCTGCCATGAAGCGTGTTCCGAAATCCTAAGGCATCTTCTTCTAAATTAAATTCGTTTCACAAGTGTCAAAGGGTTCGATCCAAAACTTGAAACCCTACCAAGACTTAAGGAAGGAAGTTCAACCTATTATTTAAAGAAAAAAAAACGGAGCTTCGGGACGGATTTTGGAATGGAGGGATTTATTTTTTTAACCTAGATTTTTCTTCTTCTATTTTTCTTGCCTGTTCCGTGTTATTAAAGGCAAGTAAATGTTTTTATTATAATTTGATTTTCTTTCCTTATTAACGGTAGTTTTTTTGGCTATTAAATGTTTTATTATAATTTTTTTTCCTTATTAATGGCTATTTAATGTTTTATTATTTTATAAGGAGATGACATGTTGTTTTCGACTATCAACAAATTTGATTGAAAGAATAAATTTTTTATATATATTTTTAATATATTTTATTTATTCTCTTTTTATTAGTTTTTTTTAGTACACTTTAATTTCATTTCAAGATAGTAAATCTTCTTATTAGTTATTAGCATTAACTCATTTAAAAATTAATAAAATTTTGATAAATTGAAAAGTTATGAAAAAAAATTTACATTTAAATATTTTTTGTAACCAAATATAACCTTAATAATTTTATATTTTAAATTTTAAAAAAATTAGAGTTTGTCCGAAGGTTTTAAAAAGATAAAAAAAATCCTTTTTGAAAAAAATTGAATTTAGTGTTGGTCGGGAAGATAAGTTGAGAGGGAGAAGCAAGGCTTCCCGATTTGGAACCCCAAAAAAATACTAAAAAAAAATGAATTTCTCATATTTTATTTCATTGTGAAAAATATAAAAGAAAACCAAACATAATCAAAATTCCATAAAAATTTTTATTTTTTTCAAATTTTTAACTTTTCCTTCACCTTTTCCTCACTTTTCACTCTTTATTTTATTTAAGTATCTTTCACGGGTTTTGAAACGAAGCTATTTCGAATTTGGAGCCGAAAAATAACGAGAAAAAAAAATAGAGAAAAAGTAAAAATAAATTATGAATGAAAATAAAAAATATGTTTAAACTTAATACTTTTTGTAATTTATTCCTCATTTGTTTCTGTAAGTTCATGAAAGACATTGAGCCTAAGAAAATATGTAAAATTTTGATAAATTGGTATTATATTTGTTTTATATTTTCCATGGTAAAACCAAATATGAGAAAATCATTTTCCTTAATTTTTATTTTTTATTTTATTTCTCTAATACTTTTCAGGTTCCAAATGGAGCCTAAGTGTAAAACCCAGGAAAAATCGAATTTTTTTAAAGAAAGACAAAACAGTAATACAAGCACCAAATGAAAATAATACAAGGTAAAGATGACAATGATGAAGTTGATTAAGCACTTGAAAGTAAAGTTCACTAAAATCAAATAAACAAAATGACAAGTAACCAAGATTCTAAGTTCAACCATAAAGTGAAGATTTTGATAGCTTAGAAATCGATGTAAGATGAATGCATTGGTGCATTTTATGATATCATCATTAATCATGCATCACTCACAAACTCAGTTTTCAAATCCAAAAAGGCAAATCTTTTGAAAACATGAGTTTAAGCATAAAACTTTAGTCTTTATAATCCTAAAATGTGCTTTAATGAAACATCTAAGGTTAAAAAGTGTTTGAAATGAAAAACACATGAATTTGAACATTTAAAGGTTCCACCTCAACCAGCCGATTAATTTTAAGATCGATCGGATGAACCGGTTGATCGGTTGGGTCGACCGGTTGGGTAATAGACCGGTTTGTCTACCGGTTGTGGTATATCGGATGGTGCAGACTGGAGGAAACGGTCGACCGATTTGAATTGGAAGAGTGGTGAAACTTGACCAATTGGATCCAGTAGCCTCCATATGGAACCGGTCGATGAAACAGTCGACCAGTTGGGAACCAGATGAGGTGTGAGACTCGACTGATTGGATGAAATAGCTCATCTAAAGACCAAAAGAGGAAACGGTTGATCGGTTCAGTGCAACGGTCATATTTCAACGACTAGAGAATAGTGACCTAGAGTGCACTTAGTGAAACAATCGAACAGTTGTGCGAAAAGGTCGACCGGTTGGGCAACAATACATGTGCATATTGTAGAGTGCATCTTTGTGTTCTTCAAAGCTTGTGAGTTGTATTGAAATCTTGAGAAAACGAGAGTCTCATTGTGCTTAAATTTAGAAAGGCAGTGTGTATAGCTTGAAGGAATCGTGAAGAGCTCATTGGAGCAAAAATCCAAGTGTAAAGAATCTCGGGATTGGAGCTTGGAACTTCAAGTGTGTATAGCTTTAAGAGGTGCCGATTGGAGCCAAAATCCAAGCGTAAAGAAACTTGGGATTGGAGCTTGAAACTTCAAGTGTGTATCGATGCATGAGGGCGATTCATTGGCATCTATGCAAACCACATATCAACCTATACTTTATTACATTTTCCTGCCTAAGATAAGAAAAATCAATCACTATGGGATCGACATTTATGTCTAGATGATTATCATTTTCTATTCTTTGATGATGTATACGATGGGAAAGACCGAATCGAGAAGATCGATGTCGGATTGGTATGATTTTGGAGAACTAGGAACACTTTCTACTTGTATATGTAGAGGTGGGAATATGAGTTGAGCTCGGTGGACCGAGTGGGCTGGTCTGAAATTTTGATGGGTTGGGCTGGAAAAGTGAAGGCCTAAATAGAACCCGGGCCATTTGGCCCTCTCAAATAAGATCGCGGGCAAGCCCGGTTGGCCCGATTGTTTTAAAAAAAAAACTCATATAAATACATATTTCCCTTAGCCTTGAGAAAACCCTTGATTGCATATCCTATTCATCTATCTTTCTTTCCTAATCTCTGCCACCCAGGGTGTGGTGATCATCGAAAGGTGTGGTGATCACTATTCGAGTTATCGTTCAAGCCCTCTTTGTTGCCCCTATATTTCTCTTCTTCCTCCCCTCCTCCCTCTCCTCATGTTCTTGCCCCGTCCCCCCTCTTCGACCTCTATCGACCACGATGTCGATGGTGGCATCTTATTTATTGGAGGTTTCGGGTTCGGATATCGACGAATTTGAAAGGATGTGGAGTGATGAAAGATCATATCAAAGTTAAAGAGGGAGCGAGCGATTCAAGATCTCATTGTGTATCCTTTGATCTTTTCTCACTTGCTCACTCTCTTTGAATATGTGTGTTTATTTCTGTATTTGTATATGTATATTGATTCTAGGGGCAATTCATAATTTGGGTCCGATGGCAAAGACAGTTCCTTTCCGTCAATCGAATACTCAAACTAGTAGAGAT
The DNA here is from genome assembly GCA_016808115.1 of Tetrastigma voinierianum. Classification (NCBI taxonomy): domain Eukaryota; kingdom Viridiplantae; phylum Streptophyta; class Magnoliopsida; order Vitales; family Vitaceae; genus Tetrastigma; species Tetrastigma voinierianum. Next base: position 64,580 of record JAEQBH010002045.1, read on the forward strand.
CAAGGAATTATCTTTAAGCTTCATGTTCTTTGATTTGTTTATTTACTTTTCTTTTGAGAAAGAAAATTTTCTTGTATCTAGTGTTTGATATGTTTGGTAATGTCGGTGGTGTTTTTTTTTTTGGGTGTACTTGAGCTCAACCTTGTCCACTGTATTTTGAACTTGAAAGAAGGTGGATTGGGCGGCTGCGACGAATCGCAACTTTATTACGGGGTGCTTTTCCGCGGAGGATGTATTATGAATGAGAAATTCTATTTACACCCCATTTATTTCTCTATACACCCCATTCAACGCCATCTCTCTTGCACCCCAACTCCCTTCTTCCTCCGAAGTGGCTTCGTTTGAAAAAATAGTGAGAATGGCGTTGAAAAATAGTGAGAATGGTGTTGAAATTAGCTTTAAAACGGTGGATAAGGAAGACGAGGAAGTTGATAACATTCAGGTTCGTTTTTTTTTTTTTTTTTCGCGGGAATGTACTTAATCGGATTCGAAGGTCGGATGTCGCAACATTCGGATATTGAAATCCGAATATACTCCTAGCCGGTTGTTTCAAATCGGTCTGGAGACTAATATCTTGATATCAAAATAGTTAGTTATTTATAACAGGATGTGATATCGGTAAATAGAATATATCGGTTGGAAATCGAATTTCCGCAGAGCAGTTTGAAAATCCGGACACTATGATTTTCGGATTTACAAAATCCGACAGAGCGACCCCATCTAGTTTTTTTAAGCTGGACATTATTTATTTGTCTTTAATACGCATTTTGATTTTGCGGATGAATTTAGATCATAATGCAGCCCCTTTACAACAATTAGTTGATTGCAGTGATGCATTTAGTAGTAATATGGTAAATTTTAATACTTTAAAGTTAGAATTTGTTTTTTAAGATATATAAATTAATAAATTGTTACTATCCGAATCTTTGTAATTAAAGGTTCTTTGATTGAATGTTTCCGGAATGTGGGAAAAGCGGTTGTTATTGTGATAAAAAGATCCCGGATCGGAGATAGTAGAAAAGCTAGAGTTAGCCTTGCATGTGGCGTGGTGGAACATATAGGCATGCAAAGAATAAGTTGAATGTGGAAGCCTTGAATCGAAAGGCCCGCTGGAGCGAAAAATGTGATTGTCCATTTAAGATAATGGTTGTGAAACCTTCAAGTAATGATTGGAGTGTTAGTTGTTTGTGGATTCCTGTAATCGTAGCGGCTAAACAATTGGAGGGTCACTCATATGTTGGTCGATTATCGGATGGGAGAAAACTATATTGTCCGATATGATGAAGAACTTGGTGAAACCAAGGAATATTCTACTGTCGCAAAAAATCATGGTGAATATAATGTTAGCACTATGAAGACAATCTACAATGCACGTCACTTAAACATAGGCTACTTACTCTGTTGGTAGATGCAAATCACGATAACTAATGAAATCGGCCCGAGAATGAATGTAAATATGAATGGCATAGGAAGGATGAGTCGAACAATTGTGAGAGACTTGTTTTGGGCACATCCTACTTCTATTCAGTTGTTGAATGCATTTTGCAGTGTTCTAATTATGGATTGCACTTATAAAACCAACAGATATCGCCTTCCACTTCTCGAGATTGTAGGTGTGACATCTACAAATTTGACTTTTTCTGTGGCATTTGTATACTTGGAGGCCGAGCGTGTAGACAACTACACTTAGCCAATGGAGAAGTTACAAAGTTTAATGTTTGATGATCGATTACCTAATGTCATTGTTACTGATAGGGAGTTGGCCTTAATGAACGTTGTATGGTTAGTATTTCCTAACACAACAAAATCTTGCATGCGAGGAATGGCATATATCAAAATCTTTTTGGCTGTAAGAAGTTGTTTGAGCGAGAGAAGTGGGGAGGCATTCATGTCGGCAGGTGTGTAACCTTTGAATGAGGGACGAGTACGGGAGGAATTTAGATCATTATTGACTGATTACTATACTTACTCAGGACGATAAAATAGCAGACGAGTCATGGTTGACCTTATAAGGAAAAGATTTATCCTGACTTGAATGGAGATAAATATTTTGTTTAGAGCAATGTCAATGAATAGGTCGTTAATTAGTAATAGTTTTCAGGAATGTCATACATAAAATGATTTTAATATATGTTTTATATTTTTATAGGGCCTAAAAGTGCAAAGTTGAAGAGACATCTTGGTTCGTCTCAAGGGATTTCGAGTTCTGGAATGTAATAAATGCTCTTATTGAGTTTGCAACATACGGAAATCAAAGCTTCATTTGAAATGTGACATTAAGACATCAGTTAATGTCATTATATTTAAGAAGAATTGCGAGTATGGTATCTAAGGCTACTCGATATGATGATGGAGTTTAAAGAGCAACTCAAGTTAGAAATTGAGAAGGGAATATGGTTGCGTGACAGACCTCATATGGGTTGCCTTGTGCGCCTGAGCTTCTTGAGCTTATCAAGAAGGTCGCACAATTCCCCTTGATAGTGTGCATTCTCATTGGAGGAAGTTGGATACTATGAACGATAATGTCTCGTCTAAGTTGACAATTACTCCTGAGATTTATAGTATTTTGAGACAATTTGCTGATTGTGATAAGGCGGTAAAATAGCATTAAAAAGGAAGTTGAGAGAGTTAGCTTATCCGCAGCGACATACATGTTTCCACCATAGAGAAGGTTAAGGCAAAGGGTGTCCAGATCATTGCAGAAAATCAAGTTATCTACCAAACGAGCTCCTTCTTTATTTGAAATTGTTAGATACGCCACAATAGTACTTAACGTACTGCATATTTCATTAGAAGTACCAAAGAAAAAATTGAAGTACATTAAATGTTTTCCACACATCAAACCGTAGCATAGTGAACATTTTGGATGTTAAAGCGAGATGGTCATGTATGGATATAGTGGAATTCTTTGAGTTACTAGGAATGGGAAGATGGATGAGAAACCGAGTTCGGCCAAGATTTGGTTCATGAGCTTCAAACTTTTCATGATGAGTATGTTCAATTGTATGGATCAATTGGTAGTGTTCTTTGAGTTGGTTTATTCATTGCTCATGTTTGATTCTTTTGCTCATATGATAGATGGATAACTTTACCTAACATGGGTCATTTGATAGCCTCACAGTACAATATTGTGTTAGTCCATTTATCAATTAGACAATGCCTAACATATCTACCAATTAGATCTGTATCACCTGCACCACTTCACCACAAATTGATTGCACTTGGATTTGTTGAGGATTGTCATTTCGTCCAGGTTTGTTAAATTATGATACATTGGTAATTACAGTTTAATATTTTATATTTTTGTTTTTTGACAAAAGGGCTGATCTTTTTATTTTAGATCTTATGGTTGGCACTCCCACCCAATACCTCAAATTGCATGCAGTGACGTAATTACAGATGCAGTGTGCGCAGGATGGGAGATCCCTTATGTACCTCGGATTGAGGCTTTTAGCGATCATTAATGGGGCCGAACTCCGATGTAGCAACCACGAGGCCAATTGATTTAGATGAAACATGATGTATCTCTGACTTTAATGATTTATAAATTGCAATTGATATGTATTATATTTAATTTAATTTAAATTAATTACTTTTAATGATGTAATTTAATTTTTCATAATCATTTTATTTATATTTAATTTAAATTAAATAAAAAAAAATTAATGTAAAAAACCATGGGATTTTTAATCAGGACGTAACAAGAAGTTTCCGGATTTTGAAATCAGGTTATTTCAATTTATTTCGGATTTGCATTTAAGTAAAGCAAACTTTCCCGGATTTAGATTTGGAATGTGGGTATTCAGGATTTTAATATCACGGATACTCTTAAGGCTGTCTGGATTTACAATGGAGATTATTACTAAATACTAGTTTTTTTTTAAAATTTTCAAAATTAGTTTAAGTATATTATATAAATTATAAAATTTAAGTATAGTATATAAATTATTTTATTAAATTATAAATTCAAGTATATTATATAAATTATTTATTAATTATAAAAATTTAACCTATATTATATAAGTATTTAATACTTTAAATTTAACTATATTATATAAATTATTTTAATACTTGAAAATTTAAATATATTTCATTAATCAACAACTAATATAATACCAATAAAATTAATCAAATTCTATTTTAAACATTAAAGTCTAACAACTAATACATAAACATAAAAGCCCAAAGAGTCTTCTTTTCCTCTTCGACGAACATATACCTTTGGTAGGTTGAGTAGAATCCGATGTAGGTCTTGGAAGAGTTAAACTGCGGAGTCTTGGAGGAGCATCGTCCTTTGGAGGAGGATGATCTATCGGTGGTGGAGGATCAAGCGATCTTGGTAGAGGATACACCGAAAATTAGGAGGGCTAAAATGGGCCAGTAGCAGTGTGGAATCTTTGTGAGATGCTAAAAGCGAAGTAGTCAGTGTCTTTGTGAGATCTTTGGAGTAGGTGATGGAGTGTTGTGAGATGCTGAAGTCTAATTTGACCCAGCAAGTATGCTATGCGCCTCATTCAGTGCACCCCAAAAATAATCGAGACTCTGCTGTCTTCCACCAGATATCACATGCCTCAATAAAATCAATGCTCTCGCATTACGCTACATAAATAATATGTGAACTTAATATTAGTAATATAATAAAAAAGTTAAGTAAATATTATGTACAATTTAGATTACTAGGTCAAACGAAGTCCATATTTAACCTACGATATCCTTTGGTAGATGCGGCATGTGAGGGGCGAGAGAAGATCGTGCATGCGTCGTAAGAACGATCTCGGTACAGCCGGAGGTTGAGCGATGCGATGCGATATGCGATCATACCAGGCCATATACTTTGCTACACTCTCTCCTGAGCTGGCATCGTCGACCTCGACTACGATCGGTCGATCGTGATACATCCATCTCTCCCAATACTGATCCAATAAGATACTACGGTCAAGTTGTGGAGGTGCGAAAGGCCGCGGAGGAATGATTTGAATATACCCAAACTAGCGTAAAACCTGCTCCGGATGATATGGCTCAACAACCAGTCCGCACTTTATGCATCCAGAAAACCATGCAATATCGGGAAAGGGGTGCTCGACTCGATGATCCACGTGCCAAAACCGGCCCGGATATCGAACTACGCAGCCGATCTGAAGTCGCTCCGGTATTTGCGAACTGCCGGGAATCGTCGTACCGACAATTGCATTAATTCGTGACTCGATGTCTGATAAATCCGGAGAAGAAAACATCCCAGGAAAGTGCTCATAAATCGAGGCCTACATAATAAATGGGCAATTAATATCAATATAATCGATAATTGAGTATCTAAAAATTATCGAAAAGTGTCATCATTGCAAAGGTCGGTAGCCACCTAACTGCCGCACCCTCGAACACAGTCGCGATGGTAGATTGCAATACAAATATGGAATAAAGCGCACCCAAGCATAGCTACCAGCTATCTTGAGGTCCGGAATAGCTCCAAATTGCACTACTGCGACACTTCAGTTTGCACTCTTATGTGAATGAGTCTGACCAGCCGGATGGAACAGAAGGCTCGAGTATGACTCGATATGTCATCGGATGGACATCCGTGGTGAAAGAAATTTATCCCTCAGCCCGCATTGAAATTCGAGGGGCGGGGAGAGCGACCTTTGCTCGGAGTCTCTCGAGATGCCTCGGCGTCGGTGGTGCTTGACAACTCAGGCAAGCAAACGTGGTGTGCCCCAGAGTGGGTGTAGGAGATGACCTCGTCGATCCGATAATAGGTATCGCATGTAAAATGGATGCGTGTCGTCCCAACATGATGGTCATCTCGCAAGCGGAAGATAGAAAAGTCGAGTGGTCTCTGGCGCCACGCTCACAAAATGCGACAACATCGGTCCACTGCCAGCTGATGACTACAACTAGTGCGATGCCAGCCGAGATCGATGCACGGTCTGAAATATGAGACCTGCCAGCTCCCACTGCTTGCGACTTTGCACCATGATTTGCAATTTCAATGGTGCTTTCGATCCTACTAATATAAATACCAAAATAAATTACAATTGAAGTTACGTAACTAAAATTAACAAAAAAAAAATATATATATATATATATATATATATATATATATATCTTTCTCTCTGACTTTAGACAAATGATTGTTTATATACCTAGCCTGCAGTATCTTATTTGCAACATGGTTGAAATACATGATATAGATCTATCGATAGGTCCTCCGGGGAACACCCTCGGAATACCTCCTCGGTCTCATCCACATCATCTTTGAGGATGCTCGATCGGATCGATCTACTGCTGGCTCAACCTCTCTTAATTGCACTTGTCGTCTACGCTCCGATCCCGTAGGTCGTCTACGAGGTGCACTAGATATGTCTCCTCCTCGAGTACGTGGTGACATATATATTTCAAAGAAAATAAAGATTGATAAATTAAATTAATATAATCATACTCATAATCATTATTTTTAAATAATCATATTCATAATCTTAAATTATATAATCATAAAATTTTATTGAAATCATATATTAATATAAATAATCATATTCATAGTCATAAAGATTGATAAATTAAATAATATAATCATTAAATAAAAATAAATTAAAGCATTCGATTCACAAATAATATCATAAGTTTCCTTGGAATCAGGATTCTTCTCCATTTCAGTTCCATTGTATCCAGGTTGAAGAAGGAAGAATTTCGGACATCATGGAATCAGAAAAACAACATTTTCTTAGGACATCATGATATCGAGAAAGATTCAATTCTTCAGGACATCATGAAATCAGGAAAGAGTCGAACCACCAAGACATAAATGAAATCGGAAGAAATCAATTTTTCCGGACATCATGAAATCCGGAAACAGTCAATATTTCCGGACATCATAAAATCCGAAAAATGAAGATTCAATTAGATTCAATGAAATCCGGAACGGAAGCTCAAATTCGGATTTGAGAATCCGGAAACATAGAAACCCAGACGAAATTTCAAAAAAAAATTCAACTATAAACCCATATTTAACGATGAAAATGCAGAATATTGACCAAATCAAATAAAGCAAACACTTGATATTTAAATTAAGGTTGAATCTGGGATTTGTTATTATTTGGGGGTTCTCGGATTTGCGAAGGATGGGTTTGGGAACTGCGGAGGATGGTTTTGGGGGCCTAACGGAGGATGGGTTTTGGGGGAATGGGGTGTAAGGAGGCTTTGGATATGGGGTGTAAGGAGTCACTTATTTGAGGGAAAGTAAGAAATGTTGGAATGAGTGCAAGAAAGTATATTTTGGGGTTTACTTAGTAAATGGGATGTGAAAAGATATTTAAGGGATGTATATAGAACCTCTCTTATGGAATTTCAAGGTTCTCTAGAATCGCCTCAGTCACAAATTCTATCTGCTTTTATTATATTTATTTCATTGTAATTCAGCATAGCAGACTACTGTTTTTCAGCTTATTGGAAAATTGCATAAAGGATTCTATTGAAAATAAAAGCTAGGTCCTATCAAACAATTTTATATATTAATTATTATTATTATAAATATTTGTGTATATTTATTTTTTATTCTAGGAATGATAAAATGGGGGAAATAATTTATTTTAGCATTTTTAAAATTTCGGCCAATTTTGATCCATTTTGGCCTATAGCCTGAATAGGGCTAGGTTGGGCTAACTAAAAGCTTATCCGAATAAAAGTGGGCCTAATTGACTTGGCTCGTTTAGCCCGCTACCCGAATGGGCTGATCCAAAATGGATTGGGCTAGCCCTTTTCCCACCTCTATGTATATTTGAAAGTTTATAATAAACTCCGTTTGATTTGTTTGACTCTCCATGTGCAAGTAGGTGTAAATCACACCCGTAGCTTGGTAGTTTAAAAAAAAATCGATTTATATGAGATATTTTAAATCAACAACCGAAATGGTTAAAAATCCAAGAATTGTTTTCGTTAATTTCTTATTCATTATCATCTTTTAATTAATTATACAACTAAAACTATTACCCCTCAATCCAATTGTCTTTAACTTCCATGCATGCATGCACTTATAAACCTCAAATTTGAATATGTAAAACCCGAGAAAAATTGAATTTTTCTGAATAAGGGCAAAACAGTAAATTGCCGCTACAGTACAAGTTGAAAACTAGAAAAGTTTCTAGATCTCGGATGATGAAACGGACAATACCGTTGGATTCGTCTTGCGAAATCTAGTTACCCATGCAAATTTCGTTGAATTCCGAGATGATCGAAATTTTGCATTTTTCGAAGCAACAGGGGTCGGGTGACACATGCCATGTGACACATAGCATGGTAACACTTGGCATGATGAGGGCTAAGTGTCATGGTTAAAGGTATGCATGAGGAGGATGAGGTGGTGGCTAAGAGTGAGTGGTGACACATGGCATGATAAGTGCCATATGTCACAAAGAGAGGAAGTGAGAGTAGGGGAGGGAATCCGGTGGAAGAAATATCTCCTGCTGGTCTTGGCGATGGAGAAAAGGAAAGGAAAGAAAAGAGAGAAAGAAAGAGAGGAAGGAGAGAAAGGTAGCGTGTTCCTCTGATTTTCAGCGTTCCGACGGTCGAAGTTTGTTGGGTCAAGAGTTAAAGTTTGTCTACGCGACGAGGGCTACCTCTTCAAGAGGCAGGGATTCTTCCTACTTTGGTTATTTTCCATCCTAAGGGCTGTTTGGCTGGATTTTTGGCCTGTGACGAGGATGCCCTGTTTTGACCCTACACATTGTCCAAATTTTTGGGACTGGTTTTCGGTTAGGAAACGGAGGGATTTTTTACTCGTGTTCTTCATATAAATTGTAGCTGAATCTGTGAACTCGATATTAGGATTTTGAAGCACCAAAATTGGACCTCTATAATTCAAGTTATTGGCCATTTCCTGGACTGCCACAACTTAGGCTATTTATTTGGTTGTGTCCAGAAAAATCTTTCCCTAGTGACGATGTCGCATTGATGTCATGGCAATGTCGTGGGGATCTCGTGGCAATGTCGCGACATTGATCTCTTGCTGCACATCTTTGAGCCTCCAACTTTAAACAACCATATTTTTATCGTCCAAACTCCGATTCACACGTTCTTAGACTCGATGAAAAGCTCTTTGAGTCTAGAATCTGACCATATGTCAGTGAATGACATTTAATTGCACCTATTCGGCGGTTCGTTGATAACCGTTAGCAGCGAAAATACGTGGATAGAGTATATCCGATACCTGACTATCTATCCCATTAATTGAGATCCATTCGCCGAGTCCTAGATAATCACATACCTAGGCCACGACACCATCTTTATTGAAGCGAGGGTGTATTACAATGGATATCGTGTGTCTCGATACCACACTATCAAATCCCATTTACCGGGATTTGTTTAGCCACATTCAATAAACTTTTTATTTATGTTCAAAACATATTACTGTGAGGTTAATTACAAACTCTATTATATACAGGCATATGCAAAAACTAGTTGTTTCCAAAGCTTTTACAAAAAGAACTATATCAGCCATAGGTGGCTTTCTTCAACTCTCGGGTAGACCAGGCCAGATCCAAGTGTATACCTTGCACCTGAAATGTTTTCCCATAAAGGTGAGCCACGTTGAGTAGAGAGACTCCTACAGAGGCTATTACCCCCCTAAATGCACATGCAATGTTCACTCGGACACATTCACATATATATCAACATTCCAATAGAATGATACTATTCTAATGGAATACTACATGTCATGCCATGAAATGAGATAAGACTCACTCAATGCATGAAAAACCCAAGTCATCACAGACTCCCATCACACAACGTGTAGCCAATGTGTGATAACATCCATCGTCGATGAATTTCATCCATTGATCACTTTGAAACAAAACCAAGTTTTTAGAAATCAAAACTTATTGGATGTTTCACTTCCAAGGATCATTTTATTAACAAAACATGAGTCTTTTCGGGTAGGGAATTTTTGGGGTCTTGATTTGTGCCACAGTAGGTGTTATGAATCAACAAAATTTATAACCTAAACTACTCCTATTCTTGGTAGCGTAACTCTTACTGATATAAGCGATTCTAGAGGATCGAATGCACGAGGATGGGTTTTTCGTCTTACAAATGATTTTTAATGAGTCCTTAATGGTGAGACTTTTGTTTGGATTTGAATTTGTATGAAAATAGTGGTTGTTTTCACTGCTAGCGAAGGCGGTTGAAATAAGATGTAAAGAAGTCCTTGAAGTTTTGCGCCACTAGTTTGAGTATGATAGGGTTGCAAAGGTGTCCTCGGGTTATTTCCTCGCATTAGGAAGATGACCTATAGTCATTTCCAAAACGGATCTTTGTTTAACTTTAAGACCTTGCTAGTACCATTTCTCTTTGAAACATAGCATTTATTGAGCATTCAATGTTCACGAGTTGAAATCAAGCATTTTAACACTTCCGATGGCTCATAAATGACAACTAATGGATGTCAGTGTATCTAACACTAAGAATACACTTAACCCTAAAAGCTTGCCAAGTATTGGCCAATAAAAGTACATCAAATAGCTTTTAAACCTAGTTTTGAAAGTTTGAAACATAACTATGCAGTACTTGCTTTGTGAAATATAGAGGATCACCTACAAACATATCAACCTACCTAGCAACCCTCCTCTTCAAGGTTTAGAGGCTTTAGCCAAACATCCTTCGAGTTGTCATCCTCAAAGGGTGTGTTTGGTTGCCTAGAAAGTGAGAGAAAGGAGAAGAAGAAACGTGAAGGCCCAACGGGGGCCGTCTTGGAGAATGCTTCAAATTAAAGTTAGGTTACAAATTGTTCAGAAAATATTATATAGCCTTACAAACGGTGAAAATACCAATCTAACCTAGCTAGAATAATTACGATGAGGTAGAAATGAAATTATGGCAAAGCAGAATTCGTTTGTGCCTGAAAAAAAAAAAAACAAGGGGCTTGAGAGGAATTTGCATACGGGTGAAATTTTAGCTACATACTTGAATTTCGCTGCATTGTGAAGAACTAGCTATGTAGCGAGATTCGCTAATAGTGAAATTTAGCTATGTAGCGAAATCGCTATTATGTGAAAATTTATTGTGTAGCGAGAAATTGTGTGTAGCGAAAATTTCCTTTGCTACCCACCTTTGCTCTGGATCCATTTCTTCATTCTGTGATGCAATGCGAAGATAAATCATACGAACTCGATGTAAATCAGCTCAACCGATATGCCTAGCTTTATATGATAGAATAGGTTTTGAAACACAAAAAACCTACAATTAACCTTGAAATACAATCATTAGTTCCAAAGGACCTACAACGTGTCAATCGGCAACTAGCTATGATTAGTACACAAAAATTACTTAGAACCTATCAGGTAGGGGTTCAAAATAGCACTTTTGGGTACTAATTGAGATCTCACCGTGAAGCCGCACCTTCCTCTCGCTTTCACGGACTCACTTAGTTAGACACATATATATAACCAAAAAATACCGGGTCTTTCACCTGAGGGTATCTATCACGCACTGTGCAGAACACAAGTTTTAGTGCTCGCAAGCGGTGGAACTCCGTGAATTTCGTTCCAGCGGTATAGCCCACTCATCAACCACCAAGGATGGTGTGTGATAGCGCGAATTTCATATTACCTTGAACAAACGAAGCCGTTGAACGTGTTCAGCGTATCAAACTCCACTCAATAAACCACGAGGATGGTGTGTGATGGCACCATGCACTTACACCCATGAATGTGATGCCTCAATGCATATGCAATGCATTATGCCACTGCATGTCAATTCCCTGTCACATATGTAATGCATGCCATATGGACAATTTATATCAAAAACATATAACTTCAAAATAGTTTATCTCAATGTCAATACATTCGAATTCATATATTCAATCAACAATTATCACCAAGTAAGTCAATCAAAAGCAAGCAAAGACAACTTGATTCTCAAGACCAATTGTGGCATAAGAGATGCCCACAAAGCAGTCCACACATACAGTCATCACAAGCCACACAAACATGCCACAACCGGGCATAGAACAATCTCAAAATCCGGACATAAACTGAGAGACAGCTTAAGCTACGACAGTCCCGGGAAATGGATCATAACTTTAGTTGTAGAGGTTCAATTCGGGTGATTCAATAACCTAACATCAAGTTCACTGATACAACTACAATTTCTATGAAGGACATGAGTCTAAATTCCCTTTGTTTCCTAACATAAAACTAGTGCTAAAATTCGGCTAGTGCATAGGATCAAAATAGGGAGCATTCTCATATTTTACAAACAGCCCCTTAGGGTGGAAATAAACCAAATTAAGAATAATCCTTACCTCTTGGAGCGTAGCCCTCATCGAATATACATACTTTACTTCTTGGTCCGATGAGTTCCGATCGTCAGAACGATAACTTCCTTTTCTCCCTCTTTCTCTCTCACTTTCTTTCTTCTCTTTATTTCCTTTTTTCACCTTTCTTTTTTCCTTCTCCTCCTTTCTGCTCCTCCCTTCCTTTACGAACTGATACCACCTAGTTATAGCTTCTCCACTTGCATGCATGTTGACGCATGGCTTGCCATGTGTCACCCGACACTTATTGTCTCGAAAAACGTGAAATTTTGACTATATCAGAATTCAATGAAATTCGCCTAGGTAACTAAATTTCACGTGACGAATCTAGTGGTGAGGTCCGTTTCGTTATTTGAGATCTGGAATATTTCTAGGTTTTAACCTGTACTGTAGCGACAAATTACTGTTTTGCATTTCTTTAGAAAAATTCAAATTTTTCCCGAGTTTTACATTTGGTGCTCACATCTTTGCTGAAAACTTTATTGTTGCACCAAGTGTACTAATTGTTTGGTTGTGATGTGATGAAATGTTGATATGTGTGTGCTCATAATATAATTGTCCATGACACATGATGAATTGTGTGGTTTAAGTTGTTCATATGATATTCATTACATATTTGGCATGACAAAGACATGCAGTGGCGAATCACATTGCATTATGCACGGGGACATCGCATGACATGCGTGTAAGTGCATGATATGAATCAACACTGTGTTTGGTTATTGATTGGTGGACTCGGTACCATTGGACGACGTCCAATAGAGTCGCACAATTGCATACATAGAAATGAAAATATGTGTCGGATAATAGCAAGCAGAGATAGATATCGCCTTGGGTGAAAGACCAAGTATTTGTGGTTATACACTGTCCAACGGTGAAAGCCCGTGAAAGTGTATGAAGGCGTGTGAAGTCCTGCGGTGAGACCCCAAAAATTCGCTGCCCACAAAAGACACATGAGTTTTGAATATAAATTATCATTGAGGTGTAACATCTAAAAAGCGTTTGGTTTGAAAACAAATGAAATTATTTTGTAAAATGATCATTAGATGTGATCCACAAATGATGGATTTTATCACACCTTGGCATTCGCATTATGTGTTGGGAGTCGGCAAGGACTCGGATATGGTAGAGTCGGTAAGGACTCGGGGCATGGTACATGATTGAGTCTCATCTCATTTCATGGCATGACATATAGTATTCCATATATAGTAGAAATTACATGTTTTTACTTGAGATGTAAATGTGAATTTGTCGAACATGACCATTGCATGTGCACTTAGGTGAGAAGTAGCCTCTGTAGGAAATATTCTCTATTGGGCGTGGCTCACCCCATACGGGATAACATTTAATATGCAGACTGTACACCAGTGGACGATGCTCATTCGAGGCCGCAATTGTGAAGAAGGCCAACATGTGGCTTTTGACAATCTTTTTGTAAAATATTTTGGGAACAATCTTGTTATAATATGCACTATTATGTAAGAGAGTCGCGATCGAACTCTTACGAACTGTTTTAAAGAAATTGTATATATATTGTGACTTAAATATGAATAAATGGATCATGATAAATGGGACATAACGATGTGGTATCGAGTATGAAAATAGATAAATGGACCCGGAGTGGCCATTTAGTGCAAATTTTTGGATCCTGGTAAACGAGACATAACAGGGTGGTATCGAGGCACTCGATATCCACGAGTGTTCCGTGGGTTGACGATTGGTCAACGGACCCCCAGGTTTTGGGACGTCACAGAATGCATTGTAAAACTATACAAACCACATATCAATCTAGACTTTAGAACACATTTTCTAAGCCCTAGAGAATGAAAAATCAATACTATGAAAGTCAACATTTCTATCTAGACGATCATTTTCTATTCTCTAATGATGCATATGATTAGAAGAACCTTCAATCTCATAAAGATTAGTATCAGATTCGTATGATTTTGGAGAACTGGGAACACTTTCTACTTATATATTTGAAAGTTTATAATGAACTCCGTTTGATTTGTTTTACTCTCCATTTGCAAGCAGGTGTGAATCACACCCGTAGCTTGGTAGTTTAACAAAAATAAATCGATTTATATGAGATATTTCAAATCAACAACTGAAATGGTTACAAAATCCATGAATCATTTTCATTAATTTCTTATTCATTATCATCTCTTAATTAATTATACAACTAAAACCGTTACCCTCCAATCCAATTGTCTATAACTGCCATGCATGCATGTACTTATAAACCATAAATTGGAGTACATGCATACTTAAAACTATACAAACCACATATCAATCTAGACTTTAGAACACATCTTCTATGCCCTAGAGAAGGAAAAATCAATACTATGGGAATCAAAATTTCTATCCCGATGATCATCATTTTCTATTTTCTGATGATGCATATGATGAGAAGGACCTTAAATCTCAGAAAGATCGGTATTAGATTGGTATGATTTTGGAGAACTGAAACACTTTCCACTTCCTTTGTGCTGTATTTATACTTGTGATTGTGAAGTAAATGCAAGGGTGAGGAGCCATGGGTTGGTGTGGTTTTCTCCACTTAGAGTTCCGGAAGCCACATCTCTCCTCCTGCTTTTCTCAGCCTTCTTCTCTCCTTTGCTGCTTCTACCATTTCTTGAGGGCCTGTGCGGTTTGTTCCTCGAATATCGATTCCTTCATGTGAGAACCCATCTATAGGGATGGAGATTTGGTCATCTTGTAGGGTATGTTTGGTACTCGGGAAATATTAGAGAAAATGTAAGGGAGAAAAAAGTAATAGAGGAAAAGTAGAAGAAAAGAAAAAAGAGAGGGCATGGTTCTCATATTTTAAAACTGTTATTGAAACATAACCAAATGTGTTCTCTGTGCTTTCCTTGTTCTTGTTTTTCATAACAAAAAATAGTTTTCAAAAATGACCAAAGCTTTTTTTTGTTTAACCTCAAAATAGAATTAAGTCTCACATATAATTTTTATTTACTACCTTAACCCATTTTACTTATTTTGACTTGTGAATTAAATAATTTAGGGTGATTTGATTAAAAGACTTCAAAAATACAATTTTGAAAATCTAACCATGCATTTTCCACCTTATTTTAACAAATATACCCTTCTTTTTTTAAAAAAAAATAACATTTTCTTTTAAGAAATACATGTAAATATATAAATAAACAAGGGCATTTTGGTCTAAATAGGTTATTGTTCAAAAAAATATGGGAGATGTTTTTTTTTATGTTCTAAAACATAAAAAACAAAGAGTGTCGTAAACAAGGAAAACATGTTTGGTTTTAAGTTTTTTATTTTTTTTGTTATGGAAAACACAAAAAACACATGAACCTATTTGGTTTATGTTTTTAAAAACGGTTCTTGATAACATTTTTTGAAAACATATAGAATATTATTTGTGTTTTGGTTTTGATTTTGGTGTTTTCTGAAAACTGTTATCATTATCTGAATTTAATGTATACAATGTTCTCCATGCTTTTTCAAAAAAAAAAAAAAAAGAAGATAAAGCATGTGCTTAGTATTTTGTATTTTCTTTGTTTTCAAAAAAGTTTTAAAAACCGTAACCAAACATGCATGGCCCATGATTGAAGGCTAAAGAACAAGAAGATCGGTTTTAAACTATAACCAAAATAGTGTTTTGTGTGTTTTCAAAACATAAACAAATGACATAGATTTAAGCTCTTGTTATTTGTGTTTCAAGCTATCTTCCAAATAACGATTTTAAAACATGATTAATGGATCATTTATGTTTTCTATGTAAAAGAGTTTGAATCCTCACAGTTATCTGAAGAAAGCCGTTTGAAATGCATTCTGCACAAAAACTGAGTTCCCATTAAGCAGAATTTATGGTAATTATATTTATTATTTATTAATTAGAATACTAATTAGTGGTAAAATTGACCTGGAATAGGATGAAATGAATCAAAAGGAGAATCCATTGTTGTCGATTAAACCAGATAAACTTGTTGCTTGGCTCCACGAATTTTATGTGTCATTTCCATGATGATCAGTTCTAGTTTTATGTCCACTATTAGAAGTATCTACATAAGTGATTCCACAATAAATTATTTTCTCAAAAATCCTTAATTTTTACTCACTTTAATTCAATTATTAAGTATATACACGAAATACGTTTTTAAGTCATACCACGTCTAGAAATATAATTTTTATTTTGTCGGACCGGGATGTCATAAGAAGATTTTAAGTTAAATCTCGCGTCATTAATCGCAAATCTGACAGGAGCAATGAGGGGCGATAAAGACCTGCCGTAGAGCGATTGCATTCTTAGGACTCGATTAAAAGAAACTGCCAATTAAGTTATGAAAAGATTATTGTCTGAACTACGTTGGTGGGCTGCGAAACTTCTGTTCTGGCTTTATTTATTGGATCTAGTCGTATCACTTTAAGATTAGTTTATTTGGGATTACCTATAAAGAAATTTTAATTTAGATTTTTTATTTGCTTTTTTTTTTTTTTTAAGTAATCTACTACCCAAATTAATGTTAAAAACAAACGATTAGAACAAAATCTACTATGATATATATATATATATAGCAAGAACTGAGGATTTGTAAAATGACCAACATTAAAAACAAAACAAAAAAGTAATCAAAAGCAAAGAGGAAGAAAGAGAGACCTAAAACCCACAACCACTTTGAAATCATCTTCCATGGATCTCTTTATGTATTTATGGAAGTTAAATTTGCTGTTTGGAGCCAGATGTGCCTGCATTTGTTACAAAACCCATGTTCCATTCTAAATACTAAAGTTTAGGTTGCGTTTGAAAAGTATTTTTTAAAAACACTTTTTTTAACTATTTGTTTTTTAAACTAATGTTTTTTTATATATATTTTTACATCAATTCACTTTGTACGTTATAGTAAGTTTTTTTTTATTATTTTAAATTTAATAAAATGGAAATTTATTTCTTAAGCCTTTATGTTGAAGATAGTAAAAATATGAAATATTTTACCCTTTAAGGTCTGGTTTAAATGGTAAAAGGGTGTGACGAGGTTGATGGGAGATCCCATATTCGAGATTTTATGATAACCGAATACTACAATGATGTAATCAAAGTAAATAATAGTAAAAAAACAAATGGAAAATTAGTATTAAAATTATGAACTTTTATGACTTTTACACTAAAATCCTGTACAAAAGGTTGGCTTTTTAAATATATCAACTTTCATTAATTTTGTTTTTATATCCCCAATAAGACTTCGTACCTTTACCCTATTTAACGTGGTACGGCAAAATAACATTGTATTGATACTAAAACTATAATTAAAATGAAAGTTGAGAACATAAAAACATATTTAGAAAACAAACTTTTTATTCATGCAAAAGTCATTGAAATCTCGAGATTTTAATATTAATTTTCCCTGAAAAAAAAGTATGATATATTTATCATTGATAATAATTAATTTCCTAGCTGAAAATTAAAGTCCACTTACCTTAATAAATCCGCGAGCCATTGTTTTGTTGTCCACCTTTGTTACTGAAGCAAAGAATTGCCTAAAGAATGCCACCTGGAAAATTTTGAAATAATATATATATATATATATATATATATATATATATATATATATATATATATATATATATATATATATATATATATATATATATAAATAAATAATAAAACTCCTGAAAAATAAAAAGTACACAGGCCCAAGCCCATATTCTACTAATACACGATGGGCCTTACATTCCATCGAATCCCAGGCGTTGTGGACCAGCCAGCATGGTGCATCACGAAGGAAGTTTGATGGGTAAACCTGAATCTTGCTGGATCTAGAAGAACAAAGACAAAGGCCCAAGCCCATCAAATTCTTGAAATAACTCAGCCCAAATCACTTCAATTTTTTTTTTTTTTTAAATGGGAATCTAAGTTGGCTTGTATTCTTTTTTTACTTATCGGTGAATATAATTTTTTTTCAACTTAATGTTAAATAGTACTGTAATACCCCAAATTATACCATGATAGTTTTATAAAATGTTTAAGGTATAATAAAAGTAAATGTATATTTTTTCGGAATAAAATAATGCTAAAAATAAAATAAACGAACCACGGAATTAATTTAAGTCCAAGGGTAAAATTATTATTTGTCAATCCATGACTTAAAGGTCGCTAAGATGAAAGATTATAAATACAAGTAGGAATATGAAATAAGTAGATTGCAAATAATAGAAAGAGGAAGGACCAATTAGCAAAAAATGGAAAATTGGACTAAAAAATGGATAAGACCAAACATGGTCTTCAACATATCCCATTTTGGCTTAGAATTAGGGCATTTACTTAGAGAGAAAAGAAGAGGAGAAGAAGAGAAAGAGATAAGAGAAGAAGAAGGAAGAAAGGGAGGAGAGAAGAAGAAGCTTTTAAGGTATGGAATATGTGTATGGAAATATCTTATAGAAACTATGGTGGTGTTTGGTTTTTTTACTTAATGTTGAATAAAACTTCTTTTTAGCTTAATGCTGAATAATACTTAATAGCATTAAGTATTAAGTTATTTGTTTTTTAACATTAGGTAGTGAGTAGGGATGGCAACGGAATGAATTATTTCGGGTTCCCGCCCCGCCTCGCTCTTAATGGGACAAGTTTGATTTAATTGTAATCGGGTTTTTAGCGGGTTTGGGTTTATTTTCTCAAATTTAAGACGGGTGCGGGGTGGGATCAAGTATTGTTACTCCCACCCCGCCCTAAACTATATTTTAAAATAATTTTTTATTATTTTTTATTTTATGCTAATATAAATAATAATAATAATTATGATGTTTAATAAATAATTTATAAGAAATTCATAATATTTTATTTTTTATGAAATATATTAATTTTAATATAATAAAATTAAAAGCAAATATAAAAAATTAAAACAAAAGCTCGAATGTAAACGGGACCGAGTTTGAGAATTTTCTGTCCGTGCCAAAGTTTAATTTTTAAATAAGACAAGTTTGGGAATTGAAAAAAAATAAATGGCGGTCGGGATGGGGCACGCCGAATCTCAAACACTTCTGTTAATGGAAATCCCACCCAATAGTGTGTATTGCTAGCCCTTACTCCTTGTTGACGATGATGAAGTTTTTTAACGTTTTTGTGGAATGACTTTTCTAAGTAGAAAAAACAAAATATTTTTCACTTTTTTTATTCGAAGTTTTTAAAAAATTTCGGCAATAAGTCGTAAAAATTTTAAAACAAACAAGCTTGTGTTGAAAATTTGTCGTTTGGCGTTAAATCAAGCTCTCGCATACCTATGTGTTTAGAATGAGGTGTGTTTAGGTTGGGGGTTTTTGATTTGTTGGTACAGGAATTCTCCTACATTCAACAATGAAGTTGATTGGTTTAGTTTAGTTTTAGAGGTTGCTCTAAGTTGTCATATGATTGTTTGGTTTGGTTGTGATCCTCAATTGAGGAAAAATTTGTATAGAGAAAATGTTAGGTTTTATGGGAGATCTTTGTTAGGTTTAAAACCCGTATTTTTTTTCTTATGCTTAGTATCATTTCATCCAAATTGAGTGATTCAAAATTCTGGGTAAACTAGACTTCTAGGATAACAAATCTCCTTGAAAGATGTGTATGTAAATTTAGACCCCATTGCACCTAGAAAACTTATGCAAGGGAGTACAATACGTATGAAATATTTGATGAGTATATCTGAAATACGTAGCCAAATCTGAAGATAAGAGTAAATGATCATATATATCGCATATGACTATCAGATAACAATAGTTATTCGGGGATATGAGATATGTACTGAAAATTAAATAAAAATGGATTGTCTGCTTAGAACCTGGTAAAGGGATAGATGGACATGCCTATTAGGAATAAAAGTCACGTAGCACTCTGATGGTGTTTGGTCATTACAGCGCCTTCAGGCCCTTATAGATGGTCATTGTCTTGTCTGATGATAACGAGGCGTCTTCGGGCTGTATGAGTCATTATCTCCTTCTGTAAATACGGCACCTTCGGGCCCTTATATTTTCCATATCCCACTTCTAAGGTATATGTGATGAGTAGAACGATGTGTGGGTACTTCTGAGTAACTGATGTAATAAACCATTCGATCATGGAAATATCTGACCTTTGTACTCTTGATGACTATTGCAGTAGACAGACGAGTGTAAAATGATCTGAATGTATATATGAACAATGATAATGTGACGCCCCTATCCCGGGGGTCCCGTTGACAACCCGTCAACCCGCGGAAACCTGTGAATATCGGGTGCTCCGATATCACACTCACATGTCTCATATAATGTTAATTCATTTCACAGATTTTCCGACAAATAACTAATTTCTTATAATATTTTACAAGAGTTTGATGTACAACTCTTTTACACTTTTACATGCCAAAATATATTAAAACTAGATTATTCTAATATATTTTACAAAAATACTTCTCAAGGCCACAACCCGGCCTTCTTCGTACTCACTACCGAAGGAGCACCGCCTTCTCGGTACCCGAAAGCAGGGTCCCACGACGGAAATGGAAAGAAAAGCCCGAAATGATAATCTCACAAGGCATACTCCCCCACCTAAGTCAAGATATGCAATAAGCCGCGACAAAGAAACACACATTCAAGTAGCTGCCTACACGAATAAGTCATATGTCATGCATGAAATGTCATCATGCCCATATCCCGAGTCACTCACCGACTCTCTCACACCTGCCTATGCCCAGTGTGAACTATTTGTCATTTTCCGATGACAACCAAAGATTTGTTCTTAATTCTTTTCATATTTTCATTTACAACCATGCGCCTTTTTGTGGGTAATGGATTTCTGGTGTCACACCAATGGGCTCCATAAACCCAAACATTTTTACGGCCTTTCACCGTTGGGGACTATGTCTGACCATAATTGATGGGTCTTTCACCCTGGGGGGAATCTATTCCAACTTATTGATACCCGGCACATAATTATCCTTTACCATTTCCTTAACCAGTGTGACTCATTTGAACTTTGTCCCAATAACTGAGCCCACTAATCAACACCATACGCAATGTTGATCCACAACCGTGTACCCATGACACTTCATCGAACACCTAACACAGTGTCGATCCTAACCATGCAGTCACACCCATGTCATGCGATGTTTTCGTGCACATGCAATGCAATTATGCAATTGCCTACCTATACCATGCTACATATAAAATGAGAACTATATGTACATACATACTCATGCACATTCATCCATACATCATTTGGACATTTATATTAAAGTGCATACAAATTCCAAACCATCATATCCTTCATGCCACATATCAATTCAAGCATATAAATTCCACATACTTCATGTCATGCAACCTTCCTTAGGCTAACTCATGACAATTCCTACCCAACACAGTAACCCACAACATGCCATGCAATGGTCATGTCAAAACCCGACTATTCATATCGACACAACTAAGCAAACTAAACGCTTGGTACAAAACACATAATAGATTTATTTCCAAAATAGTTCTTTTTAAAAAAAAAAAATACATGAATAGATTTATTTCTGAAAAATATAAATCAAACTAGTATTCCTTGCTTACAACTAGATATTCTTGTGTAAAACCACAGTTGATGAATGAGGTTTTAAAAGAATGCGGTTTTAAGGTAAATTTTTAAAACCACAATTGGTGAATGCGGTTTTAAGTTAAATTTTTAAAACCACATTTACCAACTAAGGTCTTAAGGTAAATATGGTTTTAAAGTAAATTTTCGAAACCGTATTTGGTGAAACTACGGTTTTATACGTGGATGATGTCTACTTGTACGAAAAAAATACTAGTTTGGTAAATATTTTCAAAACCAATCTATTAATGTAATTTTAAAAAAAAAACTATTTTATGCTTTAAACTCAAAGTTAAGGCTCCGTTTTGAACCAGAAAAGTAATATGGAACAAAAAAAAACTAAAGAAAATAATTTTCTCATATTTGGTTTCACAGTGTAAAATATAAAATCAAATCAAATATAATCAAAATTTCTCAAACTTGTATATATATTTTTAATTTCTTAGTCCTTATATAAAGATGAATATATAAAAATGAGTGAATAAACATATAGAATTAGTTTATTAAATTTAAATCTTCTCTAATTTTTATTTCCTTCTAGTTTTCCATCTATTTTATTTCCTTAATATTTTCCGGGTTCCAAGCTTAAAAGAATGAAAAGATTACTATTTGCGAATTGATATTCCAAGGAAAATGTCTTCGACTACCAAGACTTCCATTTCTTCATCTGATCAACATCCACCAGAAAACATCACAATCAGATCATAACGTATTCTTAGCCCAATTGGAGGTATCACTGGGCTTTTATTGATCCAGACATTTACAAAAGTGAAAAGTAGTGTTTAAGTTATCAATTTGAAATTATCATACAAAGGTTGTGAAAAAATGGAAATGGTTCATGTAAGGAAAAAGAATAATCGTGGATCAATGAATGTATTTCCATAATTAGCTAATATATTATAATAACTAATGAATGTACTATCATAATGTATTCTTGTCTCCATCGAAGAAATCATTGGGCTTTTATTGGACCAGACATTTACAAATGTGAAAAATATGGATCAAGTTTTCAATTTGAAAATTATCTTATATAAAGGTCGCAAGAATCGATTTGCGTAGCTCATAAAGCGTTAATAATCACATCAATGAACGTACTATCATATCAAGTTGAAAATATTTGAAACTCTTATTAATTGTGCTGAAAAAAATATTTGAAAAAAAAAATATATATATATATATATATATATATATATATATATATATAAGAATAAACGATTTATATTAAGTATTAATTATATGTAAAAACTCAACATATTATTAAAAGATAGTCTTATTAGATCTTAAAATTGATCTACAAACAATAAAAAAAAAAATTTAGGTAGCAATTTTAATCATATTTTTATTTTTCAAAATTTTAGGCTACACATGATGATTAATTCTGGATAAGTATGAAGGAAAAAAAATGTTAAGAAAATTGATTTCTCGTATTTGAATTAAATATAAAAAAGAAATAAAAATAAAATCCTAAAAATGAAAATTAAATTGTTTGGATTGAATTATCAATTATATCCCTCCAAAAACAGTGGGAGATGGTGAGAAGCAGTCTCTCTGACCTTTGCAAGAGTCTCGATTCCATGTTCAATGAGTATAGACACTATCACAAAAACAATGCATACGTCAACGTTTCCTTCAATGTTCCTTCTCCGACATAGGAAGTAAATTTATATGGTTGCAATCACCTTATATGTGCAACTAAATATAGGCTATAGCCACGGTCAGAGGCGACCCTGGCTAAAGGCTCTTTATTGCCACTAGAACATAGAGTTATTTATAGCCATGTTTTTTTGTTTGCTGCTGCCATAAGCATGACTTATCTAAAGAATTTAATTTTCTCCCTCATTTTCCAAGGAAGATATGTACTAGAATAGTTCCAAACATATTTGAGACCAGTTTTGTAAAAATATTTCCAATGGTTTTGATGGTGCACAAATTGGCTTTGCACACCACCTGTCAAGAATGAGTAATAAATGTAGTAATTAAAGTGAAGAGAATGAAGACGAGAATTATAGTGGTTCGATCAAGGTGACCTACGTCCACTTTTGAATGGCTAGGGTCGCCATGTCTTTATTAACCTGCTGCAAAGAGCAAGAGTGCTATGTTTATAGAAGAGTGCAGAGGGTGTGCTCTGTAGAGTGTGATGCCCCCCAAGTGTTGGTGGGACTTACAATTTATAGTCACCTCCTAACAGATTAGGGCGTCTCAATAGCAACTAAGTATCTATTATAGCGAAATTCTTGACTTCTTCTCAACGGACGAGATGGTGGAGGGGCTCTCCATTAATTTCCAGGACTATGCGACAGGGTATATACCCTTTACATCTTTTACCTACAATACCAATAGGTTTTAAGCAGGAGAATGGATCCACAAGAATGATTCAATCCATTTCTTCCAGAGTTGATTTAGTTGTTGCCTTGGCTTCCTCTAAAAGTTCATTAAGGACCTGTAAAACAACAATGAAAAAAATCATCCATCCATGTGTGAAAAATACAAAAAACACTAAATCCAGATTACAAAAATAGTTTTCAAACAACAGTTTTCAAAAACAGGAACCAACCAGACCCTTTGAGGTTTTTAAAAAACTGATAAGCAACTTGACTTTAGAAATAATAAAAGAAAAAGAATTACTAAACATTTTTTTTAAGGAAAATACATCATATTCTCTCACAGTAGTAGTTGATGTTGAGGCTCCTTCTAAATTTCTCTACATGGCTCCTCCATGAGGCCATGGCCACATTCTTCTCAAGCCTTATTGGATAAAAACGAAAAAGCCGGACACTTGCGTTTCATAAACCGAGCAGGTGCTCAATGGAAAATGGTGTCTTATTTCCTGTGAAAATAAAAATCCATAAGAACAAACCAGTATCAAGGGCATGTATTGAGCAGAGAGACGATGAGAGGAGACTCCACTGACCCGCTTTTCTTAGATGTTGGTGCAATCACTCCTCTTTTCCACAGGCTCTTATACCGATCCCTTACAAGAGTGCTACAGCCATTTAAGCAATAGAAAGGAACGGGGAATTTTTCTCGTTAGGAAGGTGAGTAATACAGCCCAATGGGAAATCTGATCGTTAATTAGAAAACAAGGATTATAGAGACGAAAGAAAAGAAACAGGAAATTCACTAACCTTGAGCTTTCTTAGGGATCCAATGATTTCTTCAGATAATAGGACTTGAACTGGGGCAGGCTCAAATCTGAAAGAAATGATACACAAACCTACCTCATTTCCAACTCAATGAAAAAAAAAAATCAAAACATGGTTCTTTCTGTGAGTGTAATGGGTGATTCATGAAACACATACAAGGAGAGGTTGTACACTAGGATTATCCAACTGGCAAGCATGAATATCAAAAGGTGAAATTTCTGAGTCTTGATAAATTCAATAGATTAGCTTTTGATGTTGGTGGTTTGACTCCTCACAAACCTAGCTCATTTCCAACTCAAATGCCTTGTCCTTGGCCTCATCATGTACTGTAAATACTGCCACCACAATTACAAAATAAGCATGAACTTGGTTAGAAAAATAAAATGAAAATTTGAAGAGTCATTGTATAAGTTTCAGAATCTGGAAAACCAACAACCATCTCATATACATAGAAATATTCATTTCAGGAAAAGCTAGTGAAAAGCTTCATAAATCAATCAAAGATCTATTCTACTTCACCAAAATTTTGTAGCATCAAATCTAGTCTTGATTTGGACATGCTCTGAATCTAATCTAACAAGCTCAGCCTTGCCTGATTCAACTAGCATGATTCTCAATCTCTCACCAATAGTCAAGCCTATTGGTAGTGATGATGATAAATGTAGCGGTCATGGGTTTCAGAGTCCTTATTGAAGCAGAGGAAGAACAGAGCAAGCATGCCTTAATGGTGACCATGGCCACTGCTACTACAGCTGAAGTTGCCTTAAGTTTCCATTGCTTCAATAGTTTTTGTAAGCTTCTAAATTTATGGCAAGTTGATATCAACGGAAAAAAAAAATCACAATAGGATTCATCAAAGAATATTATAGCTCAAATAAGAGAGGACTATATACTAATCCTAGTTTTTCTTGTAGTTAATGTATTATAGCAATACCAAATATAAGAGTTCTTACTTTTCAGTCGGCCCTCAAGCTGGATCACAAATCCTGGAGAAACAGAGGATGAAAGGATAATAGATGCCCCATTTGAAGGGCTACAACATGAAATGGTCAATTAAAATACAGCACAAAAAGTAGAGAAGTCAAAAATGGAGAAGGGATGCTGAAACTAACTTTCACTGCACCAAGATCTCCAAATATAACATTTTCAGCTTGAGCTTCATTTGTGGCCATGATTCCAAACGTTGAAAGGGGTTGTACACTGTGATGCCAGCACATAGACTCTATTGAAAATAAAGCAAAAGAAAATGTTCTATTTCTTTCTTATCGGTTATCAACTCTGAATATCAGCTTAGACTCTATTGAAAAACAACTTAAAATTCATCACTGTTTTTCAAATTAGAGAAAAGAAAAAGAAAAACTCATAGTTTTATGAGTCAACAGTGGCATTCTTTCCTCATATTGCATCCTATAACGTCTGAAAAAAAATATATATATATATATATATACACAAACATAGAGTGGGACAGGTATGATCAATGATATAGAAGCAAGAAGTGAAAATTTTATCAACTAGTCCCACTTGAAACAATAAGGACAGAACTTTCATAGAGATCTTCAATCCACTACAACCACACAAGAAAGAGAGAATAAAGCAAAAGAAAATGCAAAGGGATGAGACATAAACTGTAGACTACAATAAGTTGTTAGACCTGCCATAATGTGTTGTTGAAGTTTCTAGAGTCCTTTGACCAAATATCATTAACCTTTCATTCTCCCAATCAAAAGCTGGTTCATAAGCAGGAAGGGGAGATTGAAGAAAATGCTGCAAATAAATCATTGATATAGAAAAGTCATGCTTAGGTGTACTTCCGAGTACATAAATTAGATATGCAAACGTTTTTTATCGAAGTGACAAACATAGGAAATAAACGAATCAGAAACATGGATTTGCCTTGCTCTAGCAAGCTGCATTTTGACAGAAGAATCAAACATTATTCAACAGTGCACATGTAACAAATGTAGATATCATCATGAAAACACACGTAAGCGGAGATTGGATTCAAGAATACGATTAAACACAGAATCAGATCTAAAATTCAATATTAAATAAAATTACCTACGTAGATCGGCATCCGTCAACTGGGGATTTAGATCGCCACCAACCGAAGAATCTACAATCACGATTTACAAGAATAAAGACGCAACCAACGATCTACACCGCCCAATCTACGTGACGCACCAGACCATTCCGACATCTTCCGACTATCCTCGTGGGTGGTATGGATGTGTGTGGGCACAATGAATCGACGCAGAACCTAATCTAACACTTAGAGAAAAAAAAACCAAAGAATAAAAATTCTTTCTTTCTCTCGTTTCGTATTCTCAAAAATGTATTAAAAACTCGTTATAAAACCTTAAACCCATTACATCAAGCTTATTAATCGTTTCATATAATAAATTATATTTATTATAAATAACCGCTCATATAATAAATTATATTTATTATAAAAACCGTTCATATAATAAATTATATTTATTATAAATTTATAATTTATACATATATTTCGAGAATACTAAGCTGGAATCTAAGAGCACATAATTGCTAACACCTCCCACTTGCTCGAAAGTACAAACTTCAAAGATGCCTTCCAAACCATTAACTCCAATCCAAGGTTTCTCTATAGCCCATTATCGATACGTAGCTCCGCCACTTTCCCCTCGAAAGCATTTCTGTGGATCCAACCCGCCATTATTAATTAAGCCCTTATAATTGAAAAGCAATTATCTAATCCGCGCTGCTACTCCACTAAAGGCCCAGAGTCAACTCCAAAATTAATAATATCGATATATATATTAATTTCCTCCATCAGAAAATACGAGCACCACCGATTATATTTTCTCGTCATCAATTAATTATTTTAATCTTCTTGATTTAACATTTAATGGATCAAATGCACTGGCCAGTGACTTCATAACATCCAAGTACCGAAACATATCAAGAGGATATTTCATACAATTTCCATTTTTGTTTATTTCATAAATACTGGTAATTAAACAATCACGTTCCCAAATCATCTAGGTATTGGCCGTCAAAATAGGCCTCACATATTGACAATTCAAAGACCGAATTATTCAACTACCTATTTAAAATAAACTCAGGATTGAGAGAAAAATAATAATCAAATATCACTTGAGATTTAATTCCTTTCACAGAAATTTAACTTTAATCAAATCTTTCTTTGATCCTATCAATGCAAACATAATCTGCACCAATATTTTATAATAACCAAGACAGATTATTTCATAAAATATTGCAGTCTAAATAAAGCGTCCAACTTTATTCAATAACTGTGATCTTATTCATTAATTATGAGAACTTATGATCATGTCTTCCACGGACGTATCCATACGAATTACATACGCATAATTAATTCGACCTAATACGAAAAAATACTAGTGTGCACAAGGTGAAATTAATACCTCATTGAAATTTTATTAACATTAAAAATACAATAATTTTATTTTGTTCTCATACAAAAGCTCAAATAAAAAACTCCCACTAGTCCTAAATAAGTCCTGTAATCTCCTAACACCCATAGAATCCACATGTCTTTCAAAAAACTCAACAGTAGAGCCTTGTGAATGGGTCCGCTAGGTTTTCCTCCGACGCTATTTCGTAACCACCGTGTCTCCTCGCTCAATGATGTCCTGATCAAGTGGTACTTCCTCCCAACGTGTTCGCTTTCTCGTGGATACCTGCCTCGATCAGGCATGTTTCCACCGCTGTCACAGCAGCGTAAACAGTCGACTCAAGACCGGATCACCTAAGATCCATAATGAACTTCTTCAACACACGCCTTCCTCTAAATCCGCCGTATAAAGAACATATTCAAACTTCGTAGGAATCTTCATGCACACGCCCCGCTTAATACTCCTCCAATCGCATACCCACCATATACGTAAACATAAACTGTGAGGTAGATTTCGAAATAATATCCTTGAAGTTCGAGTTCTGCGGAAACCAATGGTTTCTAAACTCCCACCGAATATACCGTTGATATAATCTCTGCTCTCCTTAGATACTTAAGTATAGCTTTATCGCTAATCCGCGTTCTTCACCGGATCGATTGATACGGCCACAACTCCCACTCCATACGTATATCCGACTCCGTACATAACATGGCATACATGAGACTACCTACGCCGAGGCATAAGGTATCCTACTCCATACGCTCTTTCGTCAGAGTTTTTATTATCGCTTCCTAAAGACGACTCCATGCCTAAAGGGTATGATCCCCTTTCGAATTTTCCATGTTAAACCCTGACAAGAATTTTATCAATATAAGAGGTCGAGATAAAGGCTAAATAACTTATTCTTCCCATTCTGATAAGTTCGATTCTAACATTATACTGCTTCTCCTAGTTTTCATATATCAAACCGTTTATGCAACCAATCTTTACACCGACACAACACTTGTTTGTCGCTTCCGATTAACAATATGTCATCTACGTAAAGGACTAGAAAACTACCTTCTCGTGCTTGATTCTTTCAGAACACAAGGTTCATCGTATTTTCTCAAAACCAAAAGAAGTAATGGCCCGATCAAACCCGATGTTCCATGATCCGATACGCCGCTAAGTCCATAAATGGACTCAGAACTCGCGATACCGTGCCTTTCGCTTTAGCTGGAACCCTTCTCGTCACGCACGTAGACGCCCTCATTTAAATTGCCATTTAAAAGGTTGTTTTGACATCCACCGCCAAATCTCGTAATCGGACTCAAGAGCCTGCGCCAAAGAACTGATAGATTTAAAGATGGCTACTCGGCGAAAGGTTTCTTCATAATCTATCCCCTGGGTATAGCTCGCCACCAATCTAGCTAAGGTTTCCACCTTCCCATCCGACCCTTTTTCTCTTGTAAATCCACTTTACACCCTATCGTTTTACCCCTTTCGGGGTGCCTCTACAAGGAGACCGCATCACTGGAATACATGGGATTCCATTTCACTAGCCCATGGCTTTTGCCACTCCCCAGACATCCACATCTTCCAAAGGCTTCTTGTACTGATGGGATCATCTTCATCATTAATAGCAATAACTTGGTGTAAAAGACTCTCGCCTCAAAGAAGACATATCTCAAGTAGCTTCCGCCTTTACTCTATCACTACGACGAAGCTCCACCGGTTGCGGTTCATTGTTCGAGCCTCGTAAAGGTACTAGTTCCTCTCAGGATTGGCTCTTCGGGTTCTCGTTCCACATGTATTGATCTTGTTCCACCGTTCACTGTGTTGCTCACCTTCGCACATTTTCCCCTCTGAATCACGATAAATCAAAGGGTATTAGAGGCCAAGACATCAGGTTCACTTTGTTCTCGAAATGAGTCAAGCTCCTCAAGAATTATTTTTACCTGGCTCAAATCGCTTATATGGGCCTTCCTCCAAAAAAGTCGCGTGAGTACTCCACAATAACCTTTTTATCCTAAGGACTATAAAATACCCACCTCTCGTTTCCTTTTAGTGGTACCAACAAACATGCAAACCTCTCACGCGATTCCAACCCTATTCGATCCTTTCTTAAGACATTGCAAGGTGAGCACCCCATATTCTGATATGGCTTGAAACTAGGCTTGCGCCTTTCCACAATTTCTGGTGCCTAGGAACCGCTTGCATGGAACTAAATTCGTAAGATACATCAAGTAGCTTCTAAGCGGCATATCCCCAAACGATATAGGTAGAGATGAATAACTAAGCATCGAATTTCACCATATCCTCGAAGAGTTCTATTTCTTCTTCAACTCCATTTTGTCAGGGTGTTCCAAATGATAGTCAGGAAACTATCCTCTTGAGTCAAGTAAAGACTTTAAACTCTCCAGAGATAGGTATTCACCACCTCTGGTCAGACCTAAGCTCTTTGATACGGAGTCCCACCGCTCTCTCCGCCTCACCTTTATACTCTCGAAATTTAGTGAAAGTTTCGCACTTTTGGCGCGCATTAGGTAAATATATCCATATCTTCGAGTAGTCAACCAGCCATGACAAAATACTCATACCCCTCCTTCCTGCTGACATTTATCGTCCGCACACACAAGATGCACCAATTCCACGGCTTTGTCAAGGCTGATATCCTTGGTTTGAAGGGCCTGTCATTTTACCTTCCAAACAAGATTCACATTAATTCAGATAAAGTTCAAAGTCTAAAGGCTAAGATCCCACTTTTTACCAAACCATGAATCCTATTAGGATTAATATGACCTAATCGCAATGCCAAAGGTACGCTTCATTTGAAACTTTCCTTTCAAGCAAGCGATCATGCGATCAACAATTTCGTAATTAAACATCATAGGACATAGGACTTAAATAATAAAGACCATCTTATCAAATCACCAAGACAAATAACTAAAGTCAACTTCTTATTATAATAAAGGAATTAAATTCCACCGTTAAACCTTGCTCAAATAAAACACCAACGTAAATTAAATTCCTTTAAAATCCTATGACATATAAATACTACTAAACATAAAGTCCTATCATTATTGAAAAATAATTCTACTTGTCCTAATGCTTTAACTGAGACATGTTCTCCAGCTTCCAAGCCTCAAAACCTCGTTCCTCGGGTCCAACCAAGCTAGCTCGTCTCGAATCCACCGCAAAGCAGGCAACGGCATGGTTAGTGGCTCCCGAATCACGATCCATTTATCATTATATCCTCCACCAAACAAGCTTCAACCACATTTAAATTACCCATACCTTCTTTTTTGGCAACTGAGGGCACTCGCCCAGCTGATAATCTTTCCTGTCCACTGGGCACTCGCTTCTTCTAGCTTCATACGGTGGTTTCGTAACTCGGTACCGACCCTTCGCTTGTTTTATTCTTTTCCCACCCTTAGGTTTCTCGCTTGAAAGTAGAACCCTACCATATGAACACCGCTCGACTTTCCGAAAGCCCTTTCTAGCACTTTCAAGTTCATGCATCAACTCGGGTAGAGTTAGATCCATCTGGCTCATATTATAATTAACTTAAACCGAGTAAAACGATCGTAGGGATTCAAATATGAAACTCATTCTAATCTGCTCCATCTTCATCCTCAACACTTCGCCTTGATCGAGATGTGACATCATTTTCGCATAATGATCCTCACACTTCCCCGGCCATTCTAGTGTTCATTATGCTTAATCTGCTTAAAGAATTTATTATTGCGAATATCGACGTGAATCGGATTGTCATCGCGAGATGAGATATTCAGCTCTCGGACTTGCAACCAACAGAGAAGGCGGTATTAATCAAGATTTCCGCTTGCCCCGCTTCATAGTCTTCGACTCGGGTCGATGCATTTGTCACGCTCATCGGGGCTTTCGTGTGGTTGTGACAAACTTCGCTTCAAAATCCGTGAACAATGTACGTGCTGGGTTTTCCATTCACTATAATTATTTCCATCCATGCTTTGACTAAAATCATCGTAAGTGGGTTAAATGATGCCATTTTCAAAAAATTACACACTAGTATTAAAACGTAACATTCTACAATAAACATAATCTTAAAAATTTAGTTAATCCCAAAACTATTTTCGTTTATTGTAAACAATTATTTGGTTTCCATTATAAACACTTACGCTGGGCAAGATATTTATAACAAACTAAATTTGATCACGAAATGATTAAGATCCTACTAAGTCGGGTTCCCGTGAAAGATGTGGGAGTCACAAGCTTTACTACTTAAATCTCACCTTTCTAGACGTAATCCTTTCCTAGATAATCACATAATCATTTCACTCTAATTGTTTCAAACTTCAAGACTTAATAAAATATCATAAATTTCTGCTGTGGTGGCACAATTAAATTAAGTTTGAATGTTTTTAACCATTGTTTTAATTCTCAAAATTATCTTTTAATATCCAAGATCAGCCGACTGGGTCGATCAATCTTATTAAAATTTTGAAACTTAATCGAGGCCTAATCCAATAAAATCCAAATCCATGTTTATCCGTCGGGCATCACATGATCATTTTATTATTAGAATCATGATTATCTTTATTTAGAAATTAATTAAATTAATTAAAACCTTCACCATTCAATATTTTAAATAATAGGGATTTTCAAAATATTTCAAAAAAATAAAATAATTTTTCCATAATAATTATTAAACTAGATAATAGAATCATAATAATTATTATGCAATAATGTAATTATCATTGATGCAAATTTATATGGCACCACCTATTCTATATGGCATGTTATCACATAAAACATGTTATAAGCATATAATTTAAACCATTCACAAAAGCATTAATTAAACCCTAATCCATGGTTTTCCTAAAAATTAAAATCGGGGCCTATTACAAAATATCCTAAGGTTCTCGGCCCAATTATTTTAGTTTACAAAGGCATAAAGGCTCCAAAACTAAAATAAATTAAAAACCCTAAAACCCTAACACAAAAAAACAATTTGAAGGGTAGTAGGTCCCGCCGGCCCACCAAATCAAAAACCGCCCAGGGAAGAACCACCACCGCACGACGAGCGCCTCGCCGGCAGCCGCCAAAACGACCCGCACGCCGCCTCACGCGCCCAAAGCACCATCACCGAAACGGCGACCACGCGCTGTAAATCCCACCGGCCGTGTAGGCGCCGTGACGACGCCGCACCGCGATCCCGCCCGACGCTGCTCCTCCTCCTTCTAACGTTTCACTATGGTCACGTTTCCGAGATGCAAAGTCCGATCTTCTCCGCTTCCAAATAATGGCATTGCATGTATTTGGCAGGATTTGAAATTTAAAATTACAACTATTTTTAATTAAAAAAATGTAAATAATAACAAACCAGAAGGAAACCTGACCTATGACCACCTCCTCGTTACAAACCCAAAAAATTAATACAATCAAAATCTACCATGGATCTGTAGTGGGCAAAACCATTAAAATAATACATCCATTCATGAACAAAAATCATGTACCACCGTATCTAATCACGATCTTAACAACAACAATCCCAGCGCCATACCAAATCAACATCAAAATTACATGCATTATCATCACCTAGATACACATATCTAATCACAGACGCCCGATACCAATCAATAAAAACACACAATAAGTATCGATTCAAAGAATATGATTAAACATAAATCAGATTCAAAATTCAATATTAAATAAAATTGGCCTTATGTAGATTTGCGTGATCCGCCAACTAGATTTAGATCAAATGCACTCAACCAAGAATCTACACCGTCGTATCTACAAAGAATAAAGACGCAACTAACGATCTACACCGTCCAATTCCACAGATCACACCGCACTCGTCCGATCTTCCAGATCTATCCTCGGGCAGACACGCTACACAAGACAATGAATCGACGTAGAACTAATCTTAGAACACTTAGAGAAAAACCAAAGAATAAAAATTCTTCTTTCTTCTCCCTCGCTCGTATTTTCAAAAAATGTATTGAAAAACTCAAAAGAGAAAACTTTAAAACCCATTACATCATGAATAACTGCTCACATATAATAAATTATATTTATTATAAAAACCTGCTCATATAATAAATTATATTTATTATAAATTTATAATTTATACATATTTGAAATACTATGGACCCAAGAGCACATAATTGCTAACAATCATATTATAATCTCCTATAACATAAAAAATTACAACGTCCTGCCAATTAAGCAATGGACAGTTCACATCAAATCGCAGCTGAATCTAGAAGATTTTAAAATCGTACAAAACTGGAGTACCAAGGTAATACATTTCAGGATAGAACTTCTCCATGGGAATGAAAATATTGCCTAGGCACCGCTAAGATGGCAACACTCTTTAAAACTAAATAATACCATAAGAAAGAAGAACTACATGAACTCACAGATAAGAATTAATTGTTGAATCTAAACTTCGGAAATAAGGTTTACAAACCTATAAGATTTTCAAATACACATACTACTGAATTATAAACCTTTCAAGCATTGTTTCTAATTTACCTGTTTCAATATCAATATCAGGTCCTTTTGAAACAAAACTGGATTGATGCTTTCATAATGACCATATTCTTTTTCATCCCTTTTTTGTTGATATATTTGTTTCCATCCTTTACTCAATCAGTTCCAAAGAATCGAACAAGTTCATTGAGATGTGGCCACTGCTATAAATTTTCATCAAGCTGACAAAAGAATATTGAGAATGCCATTAGTAAAACTTAGCACATTTGAAAGAAAACAATAAAGAAAACGAACATGTATTGAAAGATTCAAGAAAACATAAATATATCCAAGTACTCCTTCTCTCGGCTTCCCTCTTGGTCCAATATGACGAGTCTGATCCTTTTTGAATTGGTCTGCAAAGCTTTAAAACACCAAAACTCAAAGGAAAACATTAGTAGCAACAACTAAGGACTAGCAACTCGCAAATTGGGATAAATAGGGATAACTACTACTTAAAGGGCCTCAAAGCATGAGTTAAGCACTATTATATGCCCGTTTTGAGCAATAATCACCCCTTCCAATAAACTTATTGCTAGTCCTTTAGCAATGGAATAAGCAAAAAAAAAAAAAAAGGACTCATAAAAGGTAAAGAGAACAGTAAAGCAAAAATGCAAATGAGATAAACCCAAACCAAAACCAAAGGAAATAAAAAAAAAGTTTTGAAAGTGTCATGGTTCTCAAGAGGATATTGATAATGATTTATCCAAATATGAGCCTCCTTGGGATCCTAAAGCGTTTAATATTTCTAATGGACGAGGTCTCACGTGACGGAGTAAAATAGGTACTTCTTACACCAAGGGTTGGTGTCCCATCACTACTTTCAATATTGGTGTGCAATGCCAAGGGTATCCTAAAGGAGAGTCCATGTCGCGGAGATCCATCGATGGCTCCCCACCAGTTGGTTAAGGGCATCAGGCATTAAGTTCCCCTCGGACTTCACTCCAAACATCTCACAATAGAATAACCTAAGTCCCAAGGCACCAACTTATGAATTTTTTTTTTATAGGCCCTACTTGTGAAATCAACCACACTCTTTCTCTCGTCCTACGAGCGGTAGCAAATGCTTCAATGACTCCTACCACGGCTAGTAAGATTAGGGCTTTAAATGAGACCCCTGACCGGTGTTTCCTGGATTCCAAGTGAATCAACTCACTTAATTCATACATTTTTTTTTTCTTTTTGGACTTTTTTACATTGGTAGGCACATTGACCTCTTTTCAATCGATAGGCAATTTTTTATTCTTTTTGGATTTTTTTAGAGTAGGTAAAGGCACATCGGGCCTTCTTTCCACTCCAAGATCCCATCACTACTTAGTCAGAGGTGTGCAATACCAAGGGTATCCTAAAGAAAGTCCATGTACGAGATCCATCGATGGCTCCCACCAAGCCGTTAAGGGCATCGGCATTAAGTTCCCCTCGGACTTCACTCCGAACATCTCACAATAGAATAACCTAAGTCCCAAGGCACCTACTTGTGAATATTTTTTTATAGGCCCTACTTGCGAAATCAACCACACTCTTCTGTCTCATGTAACGAGCAGTGAAGTCAATGACTCCCAGCCAATTGGCTTAGGGCATTAGGCTTTAAATGAGACCCCTCGGACTGTGCTCGGGATTCCAAGTGGATCAACTCATAGATTTTATACAATTTTATGTTCTTTTTTTATTTTTTTTAGAGTAGGTAGGCACATTGGCCTCTTTTCAATCAATAGGCACATTGGCCTCTTTTCAATCTATAGGCACATTTCCGCCTCTTTCAACTCCAGAGGCATATCGCCTCTTTTTCACCCAGAGGCATAATGCCTTCTTTTCAATTGTATAATACTGGCCTCTTTTCACCTAGCTACTGGCCTCTTTTTAATTCCAGAGGCACATCGCCTCTTTCAATCAATAGGCACATCGGGCTCCTTTTCAATCTATAGCACATCAGCCTCTTTTCACCCAGCACACGCCTCTCTTTCTACCCGTAGCACATCGCCTCTTTCACCTAGCACATTGGCCTTTAACTCCAGAGGGGCACATCGCCTCTTTTCAATTCCAGAGGGCACATCGCCTCTTTTTCAATCTAGTAGGGCAATAATGGCTTTTTCAATCGATAGGCAATTTTTTGTTATTTTTGGATTTTTTTTAGAGTAGTAGCACACGCCTCTTTTTCAATCAAGATCCCATCACTACTTAGTCAGAGGGTGTGCAATACCAAGGCATCCTAAAAGGAGGGTCCACGTAATGAGATCCATCGATGGCTCCCACCAATGCCATGGGCATCTAGCATTGTCTCCTGACTTCAATTCGAACATCTCACAATAGAATAACCTAAGTCCCAAGGCACCTACGTGAATATTTTTATAGGCCCCACTTACTTAAACTCAACCACACTCTTCTCATTCCATGTAACGAAGGTAATAAGTTTCCAAAATAAAAGTTAGATACAGATGACTCACTACCGCTTAGTGGCATTAGGCTTTAAATGAGGCCCCTCGGACTGTGCTCGGCATTCCAAGTGGATCAACTCGTAGATTTTATAATTCCTTGGGTTCTTTTTTTTTTTTTTTTTTTTTTTATTTTTTGTGAGTAGTAGCACATTAGCCTCTTTCAATCTATAGCACATCAGCTCTTTCAACTCCAGAGGGCACATCGTCTCTTTTCAACTCCAGAGGCAATATCAGCCTCTTTCAATTTCTCGTAGCACATCGGGCCTCTTTCACCCAGAAGCACATCGCCTCTTTTCACCCAGTAGGCTACTATCGCCTCTTTAATCACCCAGAAAGCACGTTCTTTTCAATCGATAGGCACAATAGCCTCTTTTCAATCGATAGGCAATTTTTTTTTATTTTTGGATTTTTTTTAGAGTAGGTAGGCACATTGGCCTCTTTTCAATCAGCATCCCATCACTACTTAGTTGTAGGTGTGCAATACCAAGGGTAGTCCTAAAGGAGGGTCCATGTAATGTGAGATCCATCGATGGCTCCCACCGCTGTTAAGGGCATCGGCATTAAGTTCCCCTTGACTTACTCCGAACAACATCTCACAATAGAATAACCTAAGTCCCAAGGCACCTACTTGTGAATATTTTTTTATAGGCCCTACTTACGAAATCAACCACACTCTTCTGTCCCATGTAACGAGCAGTGAAGTCAATGACTCCCAGCCAGTTGGCTTAGGGCATTAGGCTTTAAATGAGGCCCCTCGGACTGTGCTCGGGATTCCAAGTGGATCAACTCGTAGATTTTATACAATTTTTGGTTCTTTTTTTATTTTTTTTAGAGTAGGTAGGCACATTAGCCTCTTTTCAATCTATAGCACATCGCCTCTTTTCACCCAGAGTAAGACATCGGGCCTCTTTCAACTCCAGAGGGCGCACATCGCCTCTTTCAACTCCAGAGGCACATTGGCCTCTTTTTCAATCTAAGAAGCAAATTGGCCCTTTTAACTCCAGAGTAATATCGGGCTCTTTTCAATCGGGATAGCACAATATCTCTTTTTCAACTCGATAGGCAATTTTTTTTTATTTTTTGATTTTTTTTTTAGAGTAGGCACATTACCCCTTTTTCAATCAAAGATCCCATCACTACTTAGTCAGAGGTGTGCAATACCAAGGGTAATCCTAAAGGAGGGTCCTCATGTAATGCAGATCCATCGATGGCTCCCCACCAGTTGGTTAAGGGCATCGGGCATTAAGTTCCCCTCGGACTTCACTCCGAACATCTCACAATAGAATAACCTAAGTCCCAAGGCACCTACTTGTGAATATTTTTTTATAGGCCCTACTTGCGAAATCAACCACACTCTTTCCGTCCTATGTAGCGAAAGCAAAGGAAGTCAACGACCAACCGCCTGGCTAGTGGCATTAGTTTCTTAAATGAGACCCCTCGGACTGTGCTCGGGATTCCAAGTGAATCAACTCACTTATTTCATACATTTTTTTTTTCTTTTTAGACTTTTTTACATTGGTAGGCACATTGGCCTCTTTCAATCTAGAGGGCAATTTTTTTGTTCTTTTTGGATTTTAGAGTAGTAGCACATTGGTCTTCTTTTTCCATCTAAGATCCCATCACTACTTAGTCAGGTGTGCAATACCAAGGTAGTCCTAAAGGAGAGTCCATGTAGCTTGAGATCCATCGATGGCTCCCCACCGCTGGTTAAGGGCACGGCATTAAGTTCCCTGACTTCAACTCGAACATCTCACAATAGAATAACCTAAGTCCCAAGGCACCTACTGTGAATATTTTTTTTTATGTGCTCTACTGGGGAAATCAACCACACTCTTTCCTCGTCCTCTATAACGAAAGCAGCTGAAGTCAATGACCCCAAAATTACTGGGCTTAGGCATTAGGGCTTTTTAAATGAGGCCCCTCAGACTGTGCTCGGGATTCCAAGTGGATCAACTCATATATTTTATACAATTTTTCGTTCTTTATTATTTTTGTAGTAGTAGCACATTGCCTTCTTTCAACCCAGATCCCATCACTAATTAGTCGTAGGTGTGCAATACTAAAAGGGTATCCTAAAGGAGTCCATGTAGCGAGATCCATCGATGGCTCCCCACCGCTGTTAAAAGTACTCCGCATTAAGTTCCCACTTCACTAACATCTCACAATAGAATAACCTAAGTCCCAAGGCACCTTACTTGTGAATTTTTTTTTTTATAGGCTCTACTGTGAAATCAACCACTCTTCCGTTCCATGAATAAAGAAGGAAGCTCACGACCCCAACCAAGCTATAGTGGCATTAGGCTTTAAATGAGACCCCTCGGACTGTGCTCGGGATTCCAAGTGAATCAACTCATATATTTTATACAATTTTTCGTTCTTTTTTTATTATTTTTAGAGTAGGTAGGCACATTGGCCTTTTTTCAATCGGTGTCCCAACACTACAAGATCATTTAAAAATCACAAAGGATAAGGTTCACCTAGCTAGAAGGGTCGATACCTAATATCATGCTAGACCTAGTGTGCACCTGGGTGGTATGTCAAGTTCTCAGATAGAAATGGCTTAGTGAAAGACAAGGGAATTTTCATAACCAAGCCACTCACGAACACACAATCCTCAAGTTCAAGATCAAGTAAACAAGAAGGTATCCCAAGTCTACTTTTATTAGTTAAACACTATGTCAATATCCATCAAGATTACCAATGCCTCGACAACCGAAACATGCAATCACACAAGGAAAAATAACTAAAAACACTCATCCATTCATGCAAAATTTTGAAAAATTCCATTCTATCTTATCCTATACCCCCCACCCCCCAAGGGAAATATTGTGAAAGTCCAACCAAAGATTAAGATACATATTACCTCCATAAAGATGCAATGTTGCGTGGTTTGCTCAATTAGGACTATATTCACAACCAAAAATAAAGGTTCAAAAGTGGTGGAGAAGAAATAGGAAATAATGCCAAAAGAGAGCATCCTACAAAACAATTCAAATACCTGAAAAAAAAAAACAAAGAAATTAAAGGGAAAGCAAATAAAACAATTAAAAACAAAAGGGATTGAGCTAACTAGCCTAAAGGAAGGTTAAGCCCTATGTGACCAACTCGATCATGCTTAAAAAGGGTCAAAGAGGTGGTTGCCACTTAGAAAGTCTCACTCATAATCAATCCGTCAATAATACGAACCAATTTAATGATTCTATCCTCCACAAATCCCTTTTTGGATTAGTGTAAAACTTATTAAAAAAAATCACTATCTCTTCTAAAACGTTATCATTGTTGCTTAGAATCAATCCCTCTTCAAAGATCAAATATTACCGATCCACCTTAATCCTAGATCTTTGTCTCTAACAAACCCCTTCCTTCGTCAACCTTTAGCTCATTCTCTTGACACAACTGCCACTGTATTGAAAAAAATAAAATTTAGTCAGAGAGTCAACTCATTCCCAGAAGTCTTCTTGTAGATTACTTTACCATGGCCTGTAATCTTAAAGGTGACAGAATGCCTAATGAACTCTTTTTACTCATTCTCAATTGGTTCAAAAGTGGAGAACATTTTCTTATCAAGGCCCATATGGCATGTAGCAGTCAATACCAATCCACCATTCCTTTTGGGATAAATCCCACCAAATTACACCACCAAGGAAACTAATGTTGTGGAGGTCATTGTTACAAATTTCTCTAGTAATGTTATCAACCACGTTAACTTCCTTAGATTCACTCCCTTTGGGCAATCTACAATCAACAAATTTATACCCTTATATTCCACAATTGAAGCACTTTCCTAGAAATTGCAGGTTCTTAGCGATCCCTATTAAGATCCTTTTGCTTCGTTATTGTTTTTCCTTTCCATAAATCATTTTGTAGACTAATTTACCATGGTCCTCCTTAATCCCAGAGGTGACAGTGGAGAACATTTTCTTATCAAAGCACATATGTTGTGTAGCACTAGTGTACCAATCCACCATTCTTTAGGGTTAGACCAATTCTGGATGCTTCCTACATGTACCATGTTAAGGATTAGTTTCCTAATTCATTTAGGAATATTTTCCTTCTCTCCTTTTTTCTTTAGTCTCCTACTTAGACTCTAATTTTGTTTCCTTTCTTTGCTCTAACACTTAGAGTATAAATATGCATGTTCCCTCACTTTGTTAATTAATGAAAATCAAAAGAGTTATTTTTCTCT
Organism: Tetrastigma voinierianum; assembly: GCA_016808115.1. NCBI lineage: Eukaryota > Viridiplantae > Streptophyta > Magnoliopsida > Vitales > Vitaceae > Tetrastigma > Tetrastigma voinierianum. Next base: position 106,115 of record JAEQBH010002045.1, read on the forward strand.
TCACACACCCTAAATGTTAAATGATTTCTTTACAACACTTACACCTAAAATGGCAAAAACCAAATATGTGTTCTTATTTCTGGTACAGAGGAACATCCATAAATTATAATGTCTAGTGTACATATGCCCCACTTTGTTGACCCTAGATAAAAAACAAGACACTTCCTCTAAAAGGTAATGTTTCACATCATTCAGATACCAAATTACAACACATAAATCGAGAAAACTAGCTTGAGGAGGAACAAAAAGCAAGTATAAGATTTCCACAGATAAACTAAACCGATCTCTCATCTTATTCCTATCATGTTATGGAGTTGCTCTTCACCATTATAATTGGAGATGGAAGATGTTAACATCACTAAAGCCACTTTTTCAATAAGAACCCCTTTAAGCATTATTTGACTTGTTAAGCGTTATCTAAATATGCCTTCATCTATCCTCATCATATTAGAAAAGTAAAGTAAAATGCTACATCAACTCAAGGACAAAAGTGTCCTCTAGAATTAAACTTCAACCATGTTCCCATTTCACGTCACTGCATTTGGAAATGAGGGGAAGGCTTTTGATAGCATCAGTTTTAACTTGCTCCATATAATATTGGTCTTCAAGAACTAATCTAGTCAAGGAATGGTTGTCACAGGATTTGTAAAGGCGACCATCATAAAAAGATAAAAGGACAATTTGAAGGCTAGCATGAAAACAATTGAACTCATAACATATACAACTAAAACATACCCCAAAAAAAAATTAAAGGTGTTTAGATGACGCTAGTTTAAAAAAAAAAAAGAGTTAAAAGTTTTTCACTGTAAACAAAAGTAGGATATGCAAGATTTGTACTCACTTTCACTTAACTCTGAGGGTCATTGGAGAGTTGATGGGAGTAGGATGTCATTTTGAGGTGCTCCTTATGACCATCTATTAGTGATAGTCACTCAGAGTAATCTTAGATGGCTTGTTCTAAATCATGATCTCACAATTTACGCGAACTACACGATAACCTTAATTATAAGAATATGCACATGAGCTTAAAAGGTGATTGGATCATAGTCGCCCCGCCGCCCACTTGAAGCCTGGAGTGCACTTATAATCATGATCAAATCAGCGTAATATAGCCTTAAAGAAATTGTGAATTTCGAGATTTTGCAAGATAATGTTTGAAATTACTAGTATCAATTCATGGGGAGGTGGCGTGAGTGATTAGTAGGCCTTGGTAATCTTCCACAATGATTTGGAATGAGAAATTTTTCGATTTTGGAGTGCAATTGGTCTACTATGGTGGTCTGATTGACCAATTGTGGAATTATGTCTGATTAATTCCATGATAGTCAAAATTGGAGTACCATAATACCGGCAAACTCATTTGTGGGCGGTTGTGTGTTATGAGTGCTTTATGATTCATATGAGCCTTCAAGTTTACTTTAGGGCTAAAGGGAGACTGTTAGAACTAAGCCCATATAAGCAAACTAGAGTTTTAATTAAGTTATATCATTGAACTTATATGGGCTAATTATTGGCCCAAGTATGTAAGTGGGTTCAATAGCCTACTACACCCTATTATAAATATACATTATATTTAGATTTAGTCTGACAAACTAATTTTAGAGAGAGATAATTTCTCTATGTCCAAGATCCGAAGCAAAAAGGCATTAGATTGCTCTTAGAACCCACATTCTGTGGTCAAAACTTGCAAATTGGTTATTATCTAGAAGATTCATAGATCAGTTCCATTCTAGTTAGTATGTATTTTACTAAGTCAATAAAATATATTTTTATTTTATTGTTCATGGTTTTGCTTCCATTGCATATAAAATTTTTTTATGGATATCCCAGGACTCCAACATTTTTTACATTGTGCAACTTTTTTTATCTTTTTACACGCCCCATATTCCCATTTATATACACTAGCACAATCCGTTTGGCAACTAAGAATGAGTGGAAACAAGAAAAGAAAATTTGGAACTTAAAACTCCAAAGTTTCTTTTATTTTCCCTTTCTATAGATTCAGTAGAACCCTTAAGAAGGCACCTAAAGGTCGGAGCAGGGGGTGTGCTCAGGGATGTCACAGACCGCCTTAAGGATGGAAAAAGCTCAATATTAATGGATGTGTACAGGGCGAATCTTTAAAGGTCAGAGTAGGGGGTGTGCTCAAGGATGAAGATGGAGCTTATATCCAAGGTTTCTCGATCAACCTGGGTGCTACTGTTTGAAGTGAAGCTTGAGCTAGGCCATTCTCCACGGGATGAAGATGGCTTGGGAGGTGAGCTCCAAGTGCTTGCTCATTGAGTTTGACTGTCTTGAGGTGGTACAGTGGCTGAATAATATGGGGGAGCCCAGCAACCCCCTTGATGCTCTTATTCAAGAATGCAAAGGCTGGATGAGAAAATGATGGGTGGTTAACATCCAACAAGGTTACAGGGAAGGGAACTCCATTGCTGATTTCATGGCGAAACACGTCTTACACCTGTAGCAGGGTGTGCTTAGGAGGTGGAGAACCCCTCCTGAAGACCTAGAAGAGATCCTCCATCAAGATGCTATGGGTCTTATGGCTCACAATAGGGTAGTTTAGTGCATGCTCCGGGGTATCCCCTCCTTGTTGGAACAAAAAAAAAAAAAGCCATCTAAAATAGCCATAAAAAATATCATTGTATTTTATCTATATTGAGCTATTGGATGGAAAAGTCTTTAATTTAGGCTACATTTTATTCTCAAAAAATATTAGGAAAATTTGTGAGGGAAAAAATAGATAGGAAAAATGTAAAGAAAGAAAAATAGAATTAAATCCAATATATTATTTTTATATGTTATTTCAAACTCGTTTTATTTATTTGAGTACGTACTCATCAAATAAAGATAAAATAATTTAAGAATATTTAAGTTTACGAGTATTTTATTTATATTTTTCATTAGACAACTAAACATATCAAAATCATTTTTTTTTTTTACATTTTTTCCTTTTCTTAGTACTTTTTAAGAACCAAACTCAACCTCAAGATTTCACCATGTAGGAAATGCAAACCTCTTTTTTTGGGGGGGATCTACATGTTTTCTCTTTTTCTTCTTGGCAAATTAAAGGAGTTAGCAAGAAGGATGTCTTATAAACCCTAAGCTACATCAAATATGACTGAATTGAAAACTTTGAAGTAAGCAATTACTTGAGTTTTAAACTCGACTTGGGAGTGATTTAAAAAACATAAAGAATATTTTTTAAGAAAATAATCTGGGAGACAAAATTTTAAAAATATTTCTTAAAATTTTGAATTATTGCTCGTAGGGTTAAATAAATCCTTTATTAGTAGGCGATTACTTTTAAAAATATATTTAGAAGAAAGTATTTTTATTAATAACACTTTAAGTGAAAACATTATTAAATGAACTTTTGATAATTTATTTTGCATTATGAAGCATGGTTTTCTTCTTCCATATTGATTGTACAAGAATTAATCTACATCTATGTCAAAAGTATTTTATCTTTTCTCATATCTTTAAAATTTCATATCAATTATGCAACGACATGTAACAATCTATTCGTAACCACATAGATATCATCCACTCTCAACCAAAAAGACCCTTGTAACTTTAAAATAATTCTAAATTATATAGGGTAGAACTAAGGTGACGTTTGTTTTTTAGCTTTTTGTTAAGAGCAAAGTTGATTTCAGCATTTAACATGATTGTTTTTTAATTTTTTTATGACTTATGTTGAATTCTTGAAAGTTTTTGTTGAATAAAAAGTTAATTAAAATATTCGTGGCTTTCTTTTTTTTTGCTTTTCTTAATGTTTTTTAATATTTTTTATTAAGAAAAACTAGATATTATAATATAAGAAAATCATATTCTTTATGATCAAATTAAAACTCCCATGGTCCATTTCATATTAATTACATAAAAGTGTATATATTTTTTAATTTTTATTTAACATTTTATTGTTTTAGAATTTAGATAAAAATTATAAATTGATTTTTTTTCAAGAAAACAAATGACTAAATACTTAATCCTATTAAACACGATTTAGAATAAAAATTATATTCAACATTAAATAAAAAAACAAACAAACAAATGCCACCTAGGAACATTAGGACCAAACAAAATTCCAACTTTAGAATTAGAAACCAAGGAAGCAAAATATTATTTCATTACAAACATTTATATATACTCACAATTCATTTCTAAATGATTAAAAACAATTTATAAATATATAGGCATGAGAGAATGTTCTCATCATCGTATTCATAGAGGCCGAAGTACGTAGATAAATTTTAGGATCAAACAAACTATAGCACCAAAATTAAGAACACATGGGAAGTAAAACATCATTTCCATAAATAAATACTTACACTTGCAATTAAGATAGAAATGATATCTCCTTGATGTTTACTCAAATAATGTAGCAAAAGGATAAAAAACCGAGTTGGAAACACATGAACCATTTAATATTGAAAACTAACAAATGAAAATATGAAAGAAAGCAATCCCAATAAAACATACTAAATGATACATGTTTTAGATATATAGTTCATACCATCATTGCCATTGAATTATTCAATGAAAATGTTTCTCTTCTTTTCTTAATGATTTTCTTACACAATAAGTGACCAAAAGAACATTTTTTTAAAAAAATAATCTCTCTTCATTTTTCATGCTTAATTTTCTCCTTCTTCTCACTAATCATGAAAGAAGATCATGTGCTCATGCAAATCATAGTATGATAACACAAATCTAGAGTCACATGCAAGGTAAGATTTTTTCTATCTTTTTTCATCCAAACAAAATATTTATCATTATCTTCTTAATCTAAAATTTTAATTACTAGCATTTCTTGGTTTAGTCCCTTCAAGTTATGAGTAGAAAATCCACTAGCATATCTCCTAGGATCACGTGCTCATCAATCAAGTGATCATACAACCCTAGAGTCACATCCACGGTAACATTTATTTATTTATTTATCTTTTTTATCAAAACAAAAAACCCATATCTAATCTTGTTTATCTCAAAGCTTTTATTATTACAAAACAACATAAGGAAGCGAAAGAATCTCATTTTGCTTAAAGATTATAATCTTTCTTTGTATTAAATTGTACTAGAAATAGTAGTGAAAGAAAGTCAAAATCTAGGGTGGTCCAATTGAGAACAAACTCTTTATCATTTGATGGGCATGCAGGAGATGAAATTGTCAAACATGGAGGAGAGAGTACATTGGTACAAATTGCTCAGCCAATTAAAATTTTCCAAAATTGTCACCATTTGCATGTTCCCAACATTTGTTTGGGTGTGTCAGTGACATGATGATATATTGGTAGGGAATTCATTAATTAATCATATACTTTAGTGGGTGCTCACAGCTGAACCGCACAAAACATTAATTCTTAAAGGGAGGGTCATTTTCCCACCTTCCAAACACCCTATTTTTGTGAAAGGGGGAAGAGGGCCTGTGACATGTCCCCATCATGCTCATTGGTTCTGATCGGTTGCTCCATTTTAGTGGGCTTCCGATTGGGGCTAAGGTGTTGGGCCTGTCCAGCCCATCTTGATAGAATACTCCAAAAAAATTGTAATTCGGTTCCACCTTGCGACACTCTACTAATCCCATGGTTTTCAAATTAACAACTGAGTAAACTTCCGGTGACCATGAGGGTACTCCAATTACTAACTATTGGCTAACCCCCCACCCCTATACCTTATACCAACTAAACTACCCTCAAGGTTGAATACTTCAAAAAGATATGATTTTCAAAATATTTTTTATTTTATAAATTGTAATATTGCTAAAAGAATAAAGCATAATTCACTGGAGCAATTGATTTATTTGTTTATTAATTTATTTATTTAACACTTTTGAAATTTCAAAAAGTTTTGACTAAGACGGGTACCTGAGTTGGCTGATTCAATGTGCCAAATTTGGTCAACCAGTTGAATAATTTGGGCCTCAAAAGCTCTGGATTTTTCTTGAAATGGGCCGGCTAGGCCCACCAGAAAATTGCAAAATATTCGGATTTTTTTTTTGCCAATTTGTTATTTGGCGCTGAAGTGCCTATCATATGACTCCATGTCTCATATTGTTCAAAGCCTCTGTTTGCTACAGAAATGAAAGAAGGGAAAACAACAAGGAAAACGATTAAACAACTCTGTTTTATTTTTAATGGATCATTATAAGGAATTAATCCACCTCCTAATCTAAGTACGCAAGATTCTCAAAGAAGCAGACATGATTTGGTAGAGAAAATAAAGACCACGTCAAAATCAACATTTTCTTATGCCATAAAAGTATTTTCAAACTGCTACACCTTCAGACAACCACGCCAAAACAAATTTCATTTAGTTAATCACCCCTACTTTCTATCTGCTCATTCTTTTTAACTACTTCATGGATAATTCAAATATATGAAATAGAAAGATAGAGAGAGAGAGAGAGAGAGATTGCATGGTACTAATTTCAAGAAACAATTTTGAAAATAAAAAAAAATTATGGCAGACGCTGCCTCGCTTTTAAAACTATTTTCGGTAACAATTTTTAAAAGTTAACATCATTGTGATGTTTTCTAAAAACCTGCTTTGCTATTCGAATTTAATATTTTACGCTGTTTCTCTATTTTTTCAGAACAAAAACTAGCGAACCAAACATATTATCTCTATTTTTTTGTTCTTTTTGTTTTTTAGAATTATAAAACAGTTTTTAAAAAACTATAACCAAACAGGATTAATATTTTTTATTTTGTAAAACAAAAAATTGTTTAGGAACTTAAAATATTTTTAACTTATTTTAAATAGCTTTATATTTAATTTATATGTCTAATTCTTTCTTTTTTAATTATTTGTATAATTTACATACTACACAATATTTATTTAAAATGGATCTCAAAAATAAGTGAAAAATAATTTTTAAAAATTAAAAAAATATAATTTTTGAAAATACTTTACCTTTAAAAAAAAATATTTTATGTATTTTTCTTTGATGTCTTTGTTTTAAAAAACAGCAAACTGCTTTCAAAAAACAATGTTAAACAAACCTGTACTCATCCACTTATTTTAAATTCAATTTCTTTTTCTAACTTTTCTCTCTCCAATAAAATAAGCAAATCAAATCCAAAACACACATGAAACAGTATATATAATAATTAAACCGGTTGTTTTTTTATTTTTGCATAACTAATTTTTGAATTTTTGAAAATTTCTTAAAATTACCAAAATATTTTGCTTTTTCTATTTAGAAAAAGCCATGAATCCATACAAAATATTTTAAAATCTTTTAAAATCCACATAGAATATTTCAAAATATTTTTAAAATGTGAAATATTTTAAATTTTGTTTTCATCAATCTATTATTTTTAAAATTATTAATTTCATATATTCTATTTTAGTTGCATAAAATAAATAAATAAAATAATTATTTTTTCTAAGAATGATAATAATAAATTATTTATCATTTTAATTTTTGTAAATATGTTATCAAGTTATGCTATTATTATAATAAATATTTTTATCATAATAATAAAGGTGATTTGATGAAAAGACCTTTGAAAACGAAATTTCAGAAATCTAATCATTCATTAATTTTACCTCCTTTGACAAAATTATTATCATTATTTTCTTGTAAAATAGTCATTTCTTTTCAAATATATATGTAAATACATTAAATGGCAAAGGGCAATTTTATCCAATATGAGTAATTCTTCAAGAAAAAAACATGAAAAATATTAGTTTTACAAATTTTGAGTTATTTAAGGTATTGTAACCAAATATTTCTATTCTTTAAAAAAATCAAATTTATATCATCATTAATTACACAAACAAGTACTCACTTAAATTATTTATTAATATATTTAAAATATTGATTTTAAATATATATAAAAACAAACAATTTAATACTTATTGATGATATAATATTAAAAAACAAACGAATTAATACTTAATATTATTAAACCTTATTCAGCATTCAACTAAATAAAAGTTCCATTCAACATAAGTAAATAAAATAAATGCCCCAAAATTAAAATCAAGTCATTATTAACTCTAATTACTATAAGATCCAAAAAATGTCTAGTTGATAAAGATATACTTTCTTTAATTTCCTTTAATTATTAATTTCTAATTCATAATCTTGACCGAGATCCTTAATGGTTAAGAGTTGGATGTGGCATGTTAAGACATATTGTAAGCCAGCCCATCAAAGTAAAATACTACAAAGTTATAATCGCAAAGTAAATAAATATAAAAAAAAATCATAATCTCCCACATAACCATGTTGTACGGTGCTGATTCTAAGGAGGTATTGAGACAATTAAGGATACCGTATTTTCGTATAGCTGTGGCGTATAAAGCACTTCAAATCGTATATCGAAAGACAAACACAAAATCCAAACATTTAATGTTTTTTAATTTGCTCATTTCATTTCATATGGGAAGGTTCCTGCATCCTTCCTTACAATGTCACGAACACCAAGATAGGGTTCTAGAATTGAATAGATATATATATATTAATTCATTTCTATGTAATTTATTATATCTGTTTGCTTACAAAAACTAGTGGGTTTCATGATAATAACGCTAGAAAATAATACTTTTTCCTAATCAATTCCCGGATTACTCTTTAACATAGACAAAATCACGTATCCAATTGCATGTGCTAGATTGATTGGTTGTTTTGATGATCAAAATTACGAACAAGAAGAATTCACTCCAAATCTTGACCCTAAACTTAATATGAACGGAAGGTTTGAATTTATTGGTTTTTTCTTTTTTTTTATCGTTGTATTACATGACATGTGATGATTGGATGTCGAGGAAGGTGGTGGCAATACATTGAATGCGATAATTTTCTTTCATCAAACCTTATTTTTTAAAAGTAAATAAAATAGTGAAAACTGCAAACATTGACGGTGGCTTGGTTGTTTCAACTTGGGTTTTGCTCCCCAACACTAATAGTTATCTGTTTAGGTCCTCTTAAGATGGCATAAGAATTTACCCAGTCCATTAATTTTAGAGTCTCGCCCGAATACCGACGGTTATTAAAAAGTAGGGATCATATGTGACAAATATTATTTTCTAGTGTGAAAATGAAAAATTATGATAAACAGGGATGACATACGATATGATAAATATTTTGTAATGTGAAAATGGAAAATTATGATGAAGAGGGATCATATGTGACAAATATTATTTTTTAGTGTGAAAATTGGTTAGGATGTATTAAAAAGGACAAAGTGAAGACCACGTTAGGAAAACCAAGGGGAGGTGAAAGGTACAAGAGAGACAAATATGCATCGAGAAAATGATAAATAAATATGTAGAATACATATGCATCCACTAGTAGCCGGCTAAAAGAATGCCTTTCATAGCAAAAAGTCTAAGCCCTTTTGTCTCCTCATCAAACACACCCCTTAACTCCAATGGCAAATGCTCTTATGTCATCTATCTGTCTCTCTTCCTCCTTATAAGTTATAATACATACCACATCTCTCTTCTTCCTCAGAAAACCCTAGCGTTTCCGTCAATAAATCCAGCCATGGAACCAGCCCCCCGGGTCGAAGCTCGGAACTCCGGCGAAGAAACCGGGCGACCGCCGGAGCAAGACGACGATGACGACATGATCACCGGCCCGTCCTACGACTGTGTGTTCTGCAAGAGAGGCTTCACCACAGCTCAAGCCCTAGGGGGACACATGAACATCCATAGAAAAGATAGAGCTAAAGCCAAGCCGATTTCATCAGCTCAACTCCAGAAAAAACCAGAAGAAAATTTCGTGAATTCTGGCTTCTGCCTATCGATTTTGAGCTATAAGCCGCCGAACTCGGCGGCTCCGGAGGCGCAGATAAAATATCAGGAGTATATATTGGCGTCGACTTCTCCTGCAAGAGAGGCTATGGATGATCTTAAGAATCAGCAGATTTCGCACGTGTGTAAAGAGGATTGGCGCACGTGTCTGAGCTTGCAGGTTGGACCTTCTTGTGGATATGATCATAATAGTACTAAAGAGAAGGGAAAAGATGAGAAGAAAGAAGATGAACTGGATTTGGAGCTTCGACTTGGTCACAATCCCTAGTATGTTTGTTATATCTTATGAGTTTAATTATAAGAAATAGTCCAATATTTGTTATTATATTTTGAAATTAGATATATATAAGTATTGGGTTGTTTATAACTTTATAATCCTCTATGATGTTTCTTATATGAGAAGTTATGGATGGTTTTTGGTCACAATAAAAGGTTATGTTTGAGCCTTTCTTCTACCTCTCTTATTATTGGGCAGCCATGGAAGAATTTAATGTCTAACACTAGATCCAATCATGTAATAACATATACAAATTCTTTTGAAAGTGTTGTTGATCTGCCTTTTTTTTTATTTATTATTTTTTAATGATACTGAATGAATTAAAGTAAGAAAAACCAGTAGGATGTCAGTTAGTGGGCATGCAATTAGAGCAATTGATTAAGGGTATTAAACTATCAAACAAATCCCAGTTAGGCATTTGGTTGTAGAAATGGGAGGAGGGAGGCTTAATCTTTCATTGATTGATTTTATATCAGATTTAGTTAAAGAAATCATGGTGTTAGTGATTTGCTTAGTGCATGTCAAGGTTTTTTTGAAGGCACAAAAGACTAATTAACAACCTTGGTCTGCTTGGAAAATCCATGAATTATATGTCTGATATAATCCTGAGGGAAGTATAATAGCTTTGGTTCCATGCTCAAGCTATGCTTGTCCAATGATGCGGAGCAAATACAACAACCATTGAGAATTGACCTTATTTTGATGTATAGTCCCAACCTATCTTAAAAAACTTGAAATTGCAAATTTATTTGTTTTCAATAAATCGAATACAAACATTCTCAAACTCAAAATCTTTTATTCTAAACCTTAATTTCATCGTACAAACCCTAAATTAGTCATAACCTTTTAAAACTAGACAAAGCACTTACTCATCAAAGTTATACCCTATATCCTTAAACTATCATAAACTAATATTCTAACATCCTGAACATTAGATCCATTCATCATGGTCCCGCATCATCCATGAACTAAACCTTTGTAATCTAGATAATTAATCTTCCTCCTAGATGTATGGACATAGGTTAGTTCATGCATGAAATTAGTTTCGATATATATTCAAATGCGTCCTTGGGTGAAAATCCAGTCACGTTATAAAAGCTTTTATGATGAACACATGTTTAGTTATAATGGGTTTGTTTCTGATTATTCATGTTTCTTAATAAATAAGGTGTTAGATTTCAAAGTTTGTTCATTAACCTTATAAATTTATTTTGTTTATAAAATTTAAATATAAGCGATAATAAGTAAGAGCGTTTAACATTAATCTCGAAAATCTATAACATATCTACCTGTTATCTTCTTTACTAGAAGCTTTCTAAAATTTAAATTTAATAAATAGTAAATTTTCAAAGGAATAGTCATAATAAATTTTGAAAGCAATAGCGATGAATGATATAAACCAAAAATTTTAGAATGTTGCGACAAAGAATGAAATAAGAAATCAATTTTATTTTCCATTCTTGTGTTCAAATTATTTATTATATTAACTAGAATGAGAATAAAAAATTTATTATAATGGAAACGAAATCTATGTTTACTATAATTTTGATTCCTTTCTTTTTTTATGATTTACCTTTTCTTACCAACAGTGACCAATTGCCAAGGTCCCTCGACTAATCTTACGAACCTATTAAAACTCTTGATGACCATTAAATAACTGAGCAACCAGAGCTTTAAGATTCATTGAGCTAGAACTTGTGATTTTATGATTTACCTTTAATTTTTATCTTATTTTCATTCTTATTCCCGCATACACCTTATTTTCATTCCTACTCTTACCATTCCAAATACAACCTAAAACCTTTCATTTCTCATAAATAATCCTTACCATAAAAAATTTAAATTAACTTCAAATAAACACATGATACCCATTTAGCATTTCAATTCTAATTTTTTCTTTTTTATATGCTTATCCATCTAACGATCTCATTTGTTATCTTCTTCAAATGTAAAAGTGAGCTGGCTTAGCTGTTTCGTGTTCGAAAAGAGTGAATTCTGAGAGTGTTCATCTTAAGGGTCAAAGAAAAACTAATTTATAAAATTTCTCAGTTGTTCGGTTGAAAGATATATCAGTGAGAAGATCTATCATCTGGAAATATTGTCATCTTTTCCTTTTTCTCATTGTAGAGGCCTGCACTAGTTATTTTATGTTAATTTACTTTATTCACTTTGCATTTTGTTGTAATAGTCCGTTCTTCTAAGGATTAGTCAGGATCTCGTAAGCTCATCCCACCTGTTACTATTTGAACCGGGTCTCAAGTAGTTATTTTTATGTTAATTTGTTTAACATAAATTATCATAATTATAATCATGACGAATTTAACCCATATTTGGCTCACTTAAGATTTCATGAGTCATAAATATATTAGATGAGAGATTAATCATATCGTTGCAACAAGACGAGTTAAACTTCAGTAATATAAATAACATATAACATCCATTTAATAATTAATTTATGTTTGGGTTTCTACTTTCTGTTCAGCTATTATTTCCGCCATTTTGAATTAATACATTTATTAGTTGAGCATTTTAGATTTTGGCGACAAATATAACCTCCCGAAACCCATAAGCATGAATTGTAAACTGCACATGATAAAAAAATACCTGCTGAGGCGCTGCCAAAATTTCATTTAGAATAAACAGAAATCTGTTACAAATAACAAGATCAAAGAACAAGAATAAAAGTTTTAAAAAAAAAAAAAACTGATGATATCACATTTCTTCTGCCTTGATCAACAAAATCAGCAATGTTTTATATCTACAACCCCATTCTGATTTGTACGAGGTACGTTGCATTAGGCATTGGAGGCTGTCGTTATTGACGTAATAATGGAGAATGAATTAAAGAATGAAACGAATTTTGTAAAAAGAAGGATTATATATATATATAGGGAATAAATGGTACGACTAGGTCGTGGTGTAGTTGCGCAAGAACATATGTCAGCTTGGCATGGTTAAAGTTGTTTGGCCTGCAATGGAGCTTAATAGCACGAACTACTGTGACCTGTATATAAAAGTATTAATAATGGAAATGTTTTATCTATATTCTAAAGGGAGGACAGGCCACAGCCTCCATCAAATATTACCTTGTTAAAGTGTGTTGCAGGACTACAAAGCTTTTGACAAGGGAGGTACAAAGGATACTGCTATTATATATATTTGTTAAACGAAAAACTTTCTTAAAATCTCAAGTTTTAATATGAATATATGTTTCATACCTTTCCTCATATACGGTTCATAAGTAAATCCGGAGGGTCAAACAAACCAAATAAATCCATTATGAGGTTCAAATACCCATGACCTCATGTTTCACTAAACTCTGATTCCATGTGAAATAACTAACTCTTTTAAATACTTAATTTTATAAGATTTGAGTTTAATATGAATGTCATGTTTCATAATATTTGAAGAATTGAAGGATTAAAGAAGTAGTATTTAGTAGGTAGAAATTTTACCATTTTCTACATTCGAACTTTTCAAAACAAGGAAGCAACGTTTGATTACGAGGAGTGAAACCAACAGGGTGAAAAGCAAGAAAATGAATTTACTATTTTCAACATTTTTATATGAATCGGCTTGCTTTCTTTGTTTTTCGTGTTTCCAGTGCATCGAAAGCGAGGATTTATTTTGGCGTTTTATAAGCCGTTTGAGAAAATGGTTTCTGAAAAGCGGATTTTCTTATTCTTTTTATTTTCAATCCAATTGAGAAATGCAAGCGTATTTTCTAAAAATGGCCCAAAGGTGGGAATACGTTGAAAATTTTTCGTAATGCAGAATTTTGGATAAAGTTGAAAATTTTAAGTGACTTACTTGAATGCAATATTTTTCATTTCAAAGGATATGTTACGATTTGGAGCTGGAAGAAGGGAAGAATTGGGTTTTGGGAGTGGTATTGACTGGAATTCAAGCCCCCAACTACCAACAAAAGATAAACATAGAAAATTTTAATTAAATAGAAAAAAATTATGATGGTTTTCTACATAACATACGTCACAAAATATAAAAATATAAAATCTTCTTAAAATAATTTTGATTTTATGTATTTTCAAGTCAAGAGGAAGGATGGTCATTGACTCAAAAGTAAACACAATTTTAATTATTTTGTTAATGAATATATTCAATTTGAATTTTGCAAAATTTAGATTTTCCCATGAATCGGTAAGGATAAAAAAAACAAAGGAGCAAGATTACAACTGATTGCTGGAAAGGGTGTGGTAGGCAGGATGCTGCTGCATCATCAATAGTGACCTAATCTTTAGTTGCCTTGCGGCTACTCTAGTCTCTTACTCAAATAGGTAGAGAGGTTTTGTCAAATACTTTATGTAGTGATGACATCTTTGTCAACAAGCACCAGTGGTCTAGTGGTAGAATAGTACCCTGCCACGGTACAGACCCGGGTTCGATTCCCGGCTGGTGCATGTTTTTTTTTTTAATAACATATTTGTCCTTTTTCCAACAGTGGGAAGGTCATTTATTATTTTGAAACCCTTTTCCAAATTGGTAAGAAGATTTGCATGGATTAATATGGCAAGATAATTTGGAATTCTGAACTTGTAAACAACAATCCTGCAAAGAGACCTTATATAGAGGGAGCTTATAGCAGCATAATGGTTTAGGAATTAGGAACTTATCTCCAATTAAAGTCATTTGTCCAAACCCCTTTAAAAAATTGGTTTTCGTATAAACTACCAAATAATAATTACCAGAAAGCTCCGGCGATAATAGTAAGCCCGGTTCAAAATGCTGACAGCGAGACTAGAGGTAGGCCCATTCTAATTCAACCTAAACTCTTAACGCTGAATAAAACTTTGAAGATATTTTTGAATAGAAAAAGCAAAATTATTTTGAGCTTTTACATTAAAAAATTTTTAGAAATTTAGGTAAATAAATAAAAAATTAAAAAAAAAAAAAAAAACAAATAGACTAAATACTTAAAAAGTTATTAAGAACTTCCCGACGGCAAGAAAACAATATTACCTTAGATTACAGTTTTCATTCGAGAAAGTATTGGAAAGAAAAAAAAGAAATTATATATATTTGTCAATAGAATCTCTAAAAAAAATATATATATATATATAAATAAATTACTTAAAACGACATAATTCTTAGCATTATTTAATCTTAATAAATGAAATTTATTAAGAGTAATATATAAAAATACCACGTTTAATTTAACTCTAATTTATTTTCCTTCATTTATTATTTTCTTCCCCTAAAATTTTAGGAGACCAAACATAGCCCTAACCAACCAGTAATTGATGCAAAAAGGACATGGCCTATGGTGACCTAAGAGGCCTAAAGAAATACAGTGAAAAGTCTAACCGCAAAGCTGAGGCTGATGATGTTCCTTCCTGGTCCAAATTGCCCAAGAGCATATAAACATGTAAACTACTAGCTAGTTGCTTCATGCATGATGCATCATCATCCAGTAGTAATCATCTAATACATTGAAACCATTTCTTTTACACAAACTCTCTCTTTTTCTCTAACTCTTTCTCTCAAATTGGAGTATCTTACATCCATTCAATGCAGTAAAAACAGAGATGGAAAAGAGTCTTCTCCAGTCCTCTAAGATAAAAGTCTAGCAGCTGTGTATCACATGATCCCACCACAGATTTTTCACCTAGTGAGATAGTATATGATTAGGAAAATAACCACGAAAGATGCCACTAGTGTAAACATCCTCCGGCTTGATCTTGTCTCAAATACCTGAAAAACAAACTCTCCATTCATCATGCCCCACCCCAAGCCAAAAAACACAAAAGCAAATCAAAACATTTTGGAGTAGAATACAGAAGGATTATCCTGGTCCTACCGACTTAAATCGATCCATGGTTCCTAGAGGGATTCCCCTTGAAGCTTGTCATATATTGCTATAATAACAAAAACACAATCCACATGAGATTATATAATATAAACGACAGCAACATAGGGAAAAATAGCAGCACACATACCACTCGATCCAGCATCCGATTATGACTCTCAACCTCCTCATGTATATCACCTGTCAACTGTTAAAATGACAGACCAAAACCTATTAACGTTCATCTAGGTGATTATAGATATTACTAATGCAGCTCAAAAAATTTTACACATCATTTGGAAAACAAGAAAGAAAGAAAGAAAAGAAATGAATGTTGAATGAATTCTCTAATTTGTTTTTTATAAAGAAAATATGAAGAAAATTAAAACCAAAGAAATTCACCTAAAAATTGACCCGTTTTCAAATTCTTAATTCTTTGTTAAATAAGATAGCATTGGAGAAATATCAAAGAAAGAGGGTCAATTTGTTTATTGTCTTTTAAAACTGTTTTCTGATCTTAAAAACTTGGAGAACAAGAAAAGCCGGGAAAACTTGTTTGGTTTTCAGTTTGCTTTTTATGAAAAAACATAAACAAAAAACACTAAATTTAAAGAACAAATAAGAGTTTTCAGATAACACATTTTTGGTATTCTTTGTGTTTTTAAAAACTGCTCTCAAGAACAATTTTCAAAAACAGGAACTAAACATACCCAAATTGTTTATTGAATCTCCTTTTTTCTCATCTTTGCCCCTGTATTTGTCGTCTTAACCGACCCTTAGAATGCATAAATGCATCTCACATTAAGGATGTGAACTGAATCCGGCTTTGCTTCAGTTGCAAAAGAAGCAAAGAAAATGCTATAATTCAATTCAAAATAATGAAAAGTCTACAAACATACTGTTTAATTAGTCACAAAGCAAAAGAAACAGAAAAAAGAGTGCACCTCTCCAGAAACAAAGAAACCAATAATACAAGTCCAGATTTTGAAAAGCACTCCCGTTCCTTTCACTCGTTACCCATAGCCAAAAATAAAAAATAAAAATGGAAAGAAAGAGTGCAGCCTCTAGAGCGCAGAGGAAGGTAAGAGAGAAGGTGGTGGATACTGAAAAAGAACTCAACAAGGATGAAATCACTTCTAATGCTCAAATGGTCCATCAAAAGTTTATAACTCATATTCATCTAGAGAACTTAAAAAAGCCTCAAGACTGGCAAACAAACATTTCCATTGCTAGAATTTCACCAGATGAAGGAGGTTTCTATAGAATAGTGCACTTCCAAAGTAGGTCAATTTGGCCGCAGCCTCGAATGTGGAGGAGAAACCAAATTCCTAAAAGCCATGCTGACCCAAACAGTTGCAATTTCAAGGGGTCTTTTTTCCCTTTTATCTATTCTCACACTTAGTCAGCAATCAAAAAGGATATAAACAAAACTGAACCAAAATAAATAAAATTGCAAATTCTTCTCTAATTTATTAGAATTTTTTAAGCACAAAGATCAGTCAGGATCACAGATTCACCAAGAATGACCATCTTGCAAGCCAGTTTGAACTTACTCGCTTCAGCAGATTAACTCTATCTTGCAGTCCATCCACTGCTCTTTCATTATCATGCTCATCTATTTCATGTGAGGAGTAGGAAGATGAGGCCCTGATACCACCTTCCTCAATGCCATCAAAAAGGGCAACTCTATTGCCACGGTAATCCCTGCATGAAAAGTAAAACAAGATCTCGGTAAATCGCAAAGAGACAGTAATCAGATAGAAGCAGAGCTACAGACTAACAACACGGATTAAGCCAACATTGCCATGGCTTACTTTCACCTAGTGGTTCAAGAAACTGAAACATTTATAAACAGTTTAACTATTTTTTTATAGGATTTATAAATAGTTTAACTTCTATTTGGTTTACAGAATCTTTTGCTTATTTGGAGCAAGCAAACATTATGTGTGCTTGAATGTTTGATAGCCAGAGTAAATATTTTGCTTACTTGGAGAAAGCAAGCGTTAAGTGCAAGCATGGATTTCAGAGAGACTGATATTATCCTTTCAGGTAGACCAAGAGTGGGAAAGTTGGTGCAATAACCAGCAAACCACATCAGAACAGCTGGAAAGTGGGATGCCTAGACTCAAGAGGGACCCAAGCCAGTCCTCAACCAGCACTGCCTGTCCTAATTTAAAGTGCACCAGTCGTAATTAGCATTTAGTGTGTGCTATGTGTTTAGTGTTGAATGTTCACCATATCTGACGTGCCGCGGTGCACCAAACCATCAACTGTATCAACCAAACTGCCCATGTGGCATATTTATTGCAAGTTTGCAACAAAACTACATAGCTAAAGCCACCAGTTACAAGGAGTCACATCAATCACCCATCAAGTGATTCCATATCTGCCTTGGTATAAATCGAAATAAGCTAACTTGACCTTTCGGAGATAACTGAAAAGGAAACAATACCTTAATTAAAAGACACTATCTTTGATCTATCCATTATGCATCTTCCAAACATGATAAAAGAGAAGTTATGGAACCTTATTATATAGGTTGCACAGTGTTACAAATTCCCAAGCTTATTCCATGAAACAGCCACACAAACTATCAATGGCTTCAAGTTTCGGTCCTCATGATAAGGAAATTATCAAGACCCAAGGCTTTAACTTGCCACATGGCCCCATGAAGAGATTTCAAGGTAGCACAATAGCTACAAAAAGGAACCTAGATAGAGGATGTACCAGCAAGTGGGATGTCAAGTGTTAAAGGAGACACAGGCCCCTTGTCTACCTAATTAATTCCCACCATGCACGATGTGCTTTGCAGTTAAGATGTACCATGTATGACATACTTAGGATTAAAAATGCGCACCATATCTAACATGCATCAAGCATTAAGCCACTACTGCCAAAGTGTCTAACTAATTGTCATCAAGTCAATGCCAATTATATTACGGATAGAAATAAGCCACACACCAAACTGAAAAAGAAACAAGATCTTAACTAAAAACCCTATTTGTAAAATACTACAATCCACAATATGACACCATGACACGATACGTTTTTATGAAAATTGATACGTAATTTTTATTATATCTTAAGATACATATGCACTAAACGATACATGATGTAACAAAAAAGTTATGCATACATCTTGAATGATTTTTTTTTCGTAGCTTTTAAGAAAAATAAATCCAAAATTTTTTTCATAAAAGAAATTTTTTTTTTTTTATCGATAAAAAATAGTATATAGAACAAAAGAACCAAGAGGTTCCAAAAAGTACACAGGAAGTGAACAAGAGGGAACTAAGAAGAACCTACCAACCCCAACAAAAACAAGCAAGGCCACCTACACCCACCCCAAAACTGAGAAGCCAAGTAAAATCCTGAATTGAGTTAACAACTTGTACAAATTTGTCCAATTCCACAAGTGGCAAAGAAATTAGTTTAATTTTTGAGCATTGAGTGTTCGATATCCAAACACCACCCCTATTTCTTTCCCGCCATAAAGTCGAGAGGAAAAGGCATAAAGGCTGACCATCTAGATTTTTTCCCTTTTTACCACAGGCGCTCCTACCACAAAGGGTATGAATGGCCAGTACGGAAAAGACTGACTAGTCCCCAGCGTCGTCAAAAAAAGGTCCCAAAGCATGTGACTATCTTGCAATGGTGCGGATGGTCTATTTGTCTTCATCCTCTTCACAAAAGGCAACATCTGTTTGTAAGGGCTCTTAAAGTGATGTTTTATAGAAGGTTAGAAATGTACAATAAGGTTAAATCATCATAGAAGGGTGAGAGAGGTAAAATAGTCCAATATGAAAAGCAATATTCTTATTGTCAAAGGTTATATTAGAAATAAATTATTCTTATGGTGACTAGTGGAGAATTTCCATTTGAATGATTTGAATTTTAACATTAAAAAATGATGGCAATTGATAAACGAAACTTTTGCTTGATATATTAGTTGTGCAAGTATGAACAAGTAAAAACTTTAGAGAACTTTAGAGATCATATATCAAGACAAATATCAACAACACACATAAGTGTACATCTCTTGCAAAATTTGGAACTAAAGATTATATCTAAAAATTTTAAAAGTTTATTTTTTTTCAATTTGTGCATGAAACTCGTATTTTGTTTAAAAGAACTTTTGGAAACTCTAGTATTTAATTTTTATCTTTTCTTATGTGAAACAACAATATAATATATTTAATTAGGACCTAAAAAGTACAACAGAATGATGAGGAATTCTCCCACCAACAAAAGCTAAACAAATGGAGCCTCCAAAGTAGTAAGTAACCTAAACACCTATAGTACACCATAAACCATGTGGTAGATACAAACAGAAACCTCTCTTTATTAATCCACGCCCTTGGAAATACACACTGATAACCAATCAAGTAAATCACATTAATGAGAGATGCCATTAAAAGTTGTGGTGCAAGAGACCCAAAAGGAGGCAAAGAAATGAGTGGTATCCCAAAAAACATCTAAAGTCCTCGCGCCTAGATCTCTCAAAAGCGAAAGGCATTTCTTCCATGTAAACAACTCAAAAATCTAGCATTCAATTTTTACAATGCAAGACATAGTATAAAATCTTCAAATCTTATTATATTTCATGAAAGTAGTTACATATTATTATATATTTCCAAGCTTCTCAATATAGAGTACATGAATGAATACTTTTCCTTCAAAATTTCACTACATTAAAAACCTATGGCACATGATATGACATGATAAAAATACAAAAAAAGAAAAGAAACGATACACAATACATAAATAAGAGGAAAAAAAATATTTTTTTGATTTATCTATAACTTTTTTAGCATCCATCATCCCCTTGTTGACTTAGTCGTCAAATAGCCATTGACCAACACATCTCCAAGTAACTCATTGTTGCTTGTGTACTTCTGCAAGGTGGAACCCTAGTTCATGTAAACATGCTCCCATATGAAACTGGTTGTAACATCTTGGACCAGTTCCCTCAAGAATTGGATAATACATCAATGCTTTTTCTTATCACCAAATAGACACATAGGTCTATCTACTGAGATGATTCCACAAGCAGCAACCGTATCCACCAACCTTGAAGGGAGAATGTAAAAGGAAGAGGGGGAGAGGAAAAAAATGAATAAATGAAAAGAAGAATAAGAGATATGTCCATTGATGAGAGCTTGACTAGACAATGGAAGGATTTCTATATGATTAAAAAGGAAAAGTCCGTGAGCAACTCAACCAAACCCCAAAAGAAAAGGAGAAAAATAAAATCAATGGGAGTAACTACTTGGTGGCCTGTATTGATACAAATCAACTTGTAAAGACAAGGGAAGGTTTGGTAGCATACAACTAGAAATGACTCACTGATGGGATAGGATGGAATTGATTGTTTCCATGCTATGAATATGCACATAAAATTTTTTTTTTAGCTATGATCTTGGAGCCCCTGTAACACTGAGATATTCAAGTAAAATCCACTGAATTTTGCAAATCATAGCATGGCTTTTCAAAACTATCAAACAATATTGGAATAATTAGAAAAGTAAAGACAACCACCACACACAGCATCATAAGTATGATTCCGGTGAATTGACACAAGAGACCACAAGCACTCAAAATTGTACAAAATGATAAGCCCAAAAAATTCAGTCAATATAATAAAAACAGATAGCACTCCAAGAATCTGCTAAATAACATGAAATTCTGGTTTCCATATATCACACATGAAATCTTCCTGAGATGAATCTGTCAATCACTAAAAAAAAATCGCTCACCGATTAAATATATTCGAAAAAAGAAAATCGATTCATGAGAATTGAAACACATATTAAAAGTCTAAACAAACCTTCTGGAATTCATGGATTGTGATCACAGATTCCCCTTGTCCGCTTATTCGAACAGCTCTCGGACTTGTGATTTGTGTTTCTATTCTCAATTTCCAAAAGATCCATCAAAATTGAGACAAGGCGCATTATTGAATAGAAATTTCAATAATAAGTCAGCTTTGAGGAAAATCAAGAAACGCCGATTTGGATCTGGAATTTTATGCGGTCGATGCTAGGAGTTGGCAATTTATGAGAAGGCAATTAAATTATTCAAAAAGAATCAGTTCAATTCAATTTTAGAAATGAGAGAAGAAGAAAAAAACAGTGAGAAAAATTAGATCTAGGAGTGAAAGTATAGGAAAGTGAAGGAAGAAAAAAGGAAAGCGAGGAAAGAAAATTGTTACCTTTGGAGGGAAGGTAAGAATCCCCACAACAATGACAGGGCCGTGAAGATGGAGGAGCTGATATTAATACTTGGACTCCAACTCCGTCGGGTCGATACTCAATTGAGCTCCGAATTTAATTTTGTTGTGAAAATAATTGTAACTGTTTCTTCAATGAAAACGTGGAATGAAAAAATAAATAAATAAATAAATTTAAAACAAAGTATATATATATATATATATATATATATATATATATATATATATATTTAAAATTAATAAATTATATTTGTATAATATTTTTAATGAGTAATTGTTTTTTTTTTTCTTTCTTTTGTATTCATTTTAAAATTTTGGAATAAGAAATATATAATCAACTTCTATTCACTTTGTATAATTGTTTTGTAATACTTCTATTCACTTTGTGTAATTACTTTAAAATATTATATTCTTTCTTATGGAACTCGACTTGAACGTTAAGTAGCTTTTGCTGCGATCTTTATCAACTTAAATCGAGTTATCAGTAAAAATATAACCTATATTTTTATAAATGGTATAAGATTGGTCGGTCCAATCAATTGAACAATCGATCTGATGACCTTTTGAGTCATTCAACTTGACCCATTAGTTAAAACTTTTGGTGTGAGATTGATAAGAAACTTTCTGTATTGATTATCTTTTCTTTTTAGGCAAATTAAGTCTTTTGTTGTAATGTAGTAAATTGTCGTTGGGTTTCAAGTGCAATATGATAAATTATCCATTAGAACTCGAGCCGGCTAAATGCTACGTTTTTAAACTTTGAATCTTAAATCGTTAGTAAGCACGTTGACGCATTGAATATAACATTACTAAAAACATTTATTCTTAAATATGAAAGGGGATTTAATCCCAAGCAGTTGGTTTTAGATCTTAGGGTTTACCTAGTGATCACTTGTTCGAATCTCCTCAGCGTTTTGTGAAAATTGGTTAGGTGTCTGAGTGTAATAAGAACATCTCTATGATTATCAAAAAAAAAAAAAAGGAAAAGAAATGATAGCTCGAGGTTTTTCTGGAGATAAATAATTCTTCTCCTTTTGGGTGGAGTGGCAAAAAAAATATCGAAAATATTCTTAATCCCAATAGCTGAAAAGCTTGAATTTTTTTAGTCAAACCCAAAAAAAAAAAAAAGCAACCATATTGATCCCCATGATTAAAGTCAAGTAGTGTGATTAAAAATGCACATTAGCCCAAATAAAACTAAACCACCGACTCCCAATCAAACCCATTTGAATGCAATGGACAAAGAGTGTGGACATAAAGAATGTATAAATATTAAATAGTTGATGCATTGATATCATAGCTTCCACATAGACTGAAACATGAAATCATGAAACAAATCAATGTATACAATATATCCCATCGTTGTGGATGCATTTGTCTATTAAATTTAAAGCAATTCATTTCAATGATCATTCAATAAGTACATACATAGCCACAAAAACTGAAAAAAGTCAATTTCAATGGTCATTTAATAATCTTATAAGTACGTAAATAACGAAATAGATTACACCAAAGCCTTAAATGATAGTTTCTTTCATATACAAATGACCATAATTGATAAGGACTTGCGTTTATAATATATTTTTTTTCAAATTATATGTGTTGAGTAGTAATACAATTGTAAACCATACACCACTTGTAGAGTGCTATTTAAGTTTATTAATTGATTGAGATACTAATTTGATAATAATACAAATAAAATTAAAATCAATATCAACATCGACAACAATTCAACTCAACTTAATTATTATTATGTTTCTACTTTTGTTATGATAATTTTTCTTCTTTCACCCCTCTATCTTGCCATTGTATACAAATCTTTCTTTCATTTATAAGGGATATATTTGGTTAAGAAAATTCAAAGTCTACAAATTATTCTTATTTATTAATTATTTCAAATTCGTTTTATTTTTGTAACTCATTAACGAATAATTAAATAAATTAAAAATCTATAAATTTCGAATTAGTTTTAATTGTATTTGATTTTACATGTCATGCATGGATCCTCAATCCATTCTTAAAATGAGTGAGAAATGCATGCTAGAATGAGCAAAGCCTTAATGGGTTCAAAATGTTTTGATATTCTTGTGGAGGATGTGGGAGGAAGGTTGAATTGGGCACAATGGAAAGACGCAAAAGTGTTTCATCTTGAATCGGATTTGAGATGCAGTCTGCAATGATTACAAGATGGAGTTGAAGCTTGGTGTACATGAAATGAAAATAAAAGAAGAATCATTGATTGGGAAGAAAGGGGAAGAAAATACAAGTTGAAAAGTGTAACGAAACTCGTTTTAGGGATATGATTGTCAATTTTATATTTTCAAGGCTGAAGGCCTGAAGTGGCTCCAAGTTTGAAAAAATACACAAACTTTAATCTTATAATTGATTTTGTTCAATTATCAAGCACCTATTCAAAGGAGGAAAAAATCATTGATTGGGAAGAAAGGGAAAGGAAATACAGGTTGAAAAGTACCCAAATGAAGTTTTAAACTTCCTACTATGTTTTATTCTACAAAAAAGAAAATTCTACTATGTTCAGCAAGATCTTTAGTTTAATAAGATTTTGATGGGACATAGACTCGGGGCTTCGTTTTGCGCTCGCTAGCCTCACGAAAATTTTCAACTCTATCCAAACAATATTAAAATTTTCAATGATTCTAATCTTAGTTTTCATTTTCTTAAAATACGCTTTCGCATCGACCTTGTATTGAAAATACGTCATTTTCAACCCCATTCGTATTTAATTTAATTGAAATGTGCTTAAAACAAATTTTTACCCGTTTTCGATTCATATATAAAATCGCCAAAATAATGACCCATTTTCTTTTGTTTTCAAAATTTGTTTTCGCCTTATTCCTCGTAACTAAACGCTGTCTTGTTTTCGAAAAGCCAACAGAAAACAGAAAATTTCACTCCACTAAATCGCGCCTATTTTCGACTTAATACTAGTGCCTATTCCTGCTTGCTTTTTTAAAATTTTCACGACTTATTACTAAAAAAATTTTAAAAAGTTCTAAATAGAAAAAATGAAAATATTTGGCTTAAGTCATTTTCTATTGAGAAAAAGTCATTTTTTTACCAAAACAAGAAAAATTTCACTTCACACCAAAAAGAAAGGCTAAACACTACTTACTGGGCGACGACAACGGTAGCGCTGTGGCGTAACAAATCCCATCCCGACCCTGCTTCGTTTTATTTTTTCACCTCAAACCTATTTTATTTTAAAAAATTAGTTCTTATCTGTGGCGAGACTGAAATTCTCAACCTCACTTCACTATACTTGATTTTGTTTTGTTTTGTTTTTTGTTTTTATTTTTATTTTTTATATTTGTTTTTTATTTTATTATATTGTAAATTAATATATTTCATAAAAATAAAATATTATGATTTTTTATAAAATTATTTATTAAAAGACTTTCATTATTATTATTATTTCTATATTAGTTATAAAATAAAATAATAAAATATTTTTTAAAATATATAGACGTACTGTGAGTACTTAACACCCGAACTCTACCCCTCGAACCAGCAAAAGTTTAACCCGAAATAACCTGGGCCTCAAGTATCATCCTTACTCACTACCAATATTAAAAAATAAATAACTGATAATGCTATTAAATATCATCTCAAAGTATTGCCAAAAAAAATTATATTCAGCATTAAGTAAAAAAAACCAAACGTAACCTTCCTTTGTAGCCATTTGGCACTTTTAATGAAAGTTTTTTTACTTGTCAAAAGAAAATTTATTGAAAGCATTTTTACTTATAAAAATAAAATTTAACTTCATTATTTTTATTTTCCTTTTATTATCCCACTCGATTTTCTTATTTTCTTTACATTATATTTTCCATCAATTTTTTTGAGAATCAAATATAATCTTGATTCTTTTACTAGTCTTTGATCTTTCCATTTGTCATTTATTTGAAAGAAAATATGAAAGGAAATGTAAGGTAAATAGAATAAAAGAAAAAATAATAATAATAATAACAACAATATGAAATAAAATATAATTTTTATTTGCTATTTTATACTTATTTCTTTATCTAGCATAGATATAAAGATTATATCATTTTAAACTGTATAGACACTTTTAATTTAATTGATTTAATGTATTAAAAATTCAATTGTTTTTTCTTATATTTTCATATTACATCTAAACATTGAAATTTTATTTTATCAATATTTTTTTTCTTTCCTTATTTTCCAAAAAAACAATGTAACTATAATGAATTTCCTTGTCACCTCCTATTTCTCCTACCACCATATACAAGTTTCTCTCCATGATAAATATTAGCCTCTTTTTCTTAAGTAAAGAGGGGTGATTTTTTGTTATCTTGGCTCGAAATCACCCCCTAAACTTTTTACAATCATTTTTTTTTTCAATAAAGTGAATATTCTATACATATCTAGGTTTTTATTTGTCAATGCTTTAAGGTAAGAAGTATTGTCGTCGTCTTAAATACACGTGATAGCTATCATTGTATCGATGCAGGTGTGATTGTTTTCGCTGATCCCATATGATCACATTGTCTCGTGACGACGCTTGTTTGTTGTCACCTTAATGCTGTCAAAGTTGTTAATGCGGCGATAATTCAGACGAGCAAAATATATCTTATCGCAATGTTAAATCAAATCAATGGCGATGCAGACCGGGAGTCATATTTATATTACTAATAATGGAGACAAACATAGAAACTCAACTATCAAATATATAGAGTCGATTCATTACGCTATTAACTTAAATGTTATTTCATCACTTATTGTTTTTAGCAATTTTGATTATATTTCATCAATAAAAAAAATTTTCAAAAAAATCATCCCATTAGACACAAATATTAATTATTTAATACCACATTATTAACGTTAAACATGATATGTCATAATCTAATATTAAACTATACTAAAAATTATTTTGAAATTATTTAGGAAACAATTTTCTATAACAAAAAGACATTTTCAAAATGCTTACAAAGTTCAAAATACATATTTAAAAGTTTAAAAAAAAAACTTTTATTAAAATACTTTGAATAAAGATGTTGAATTTTTTATGATTATAATTCAAATAAGAAAACTTATGTAAGCTTTAACCTTTTGTTATCAAATAATACATAACTCATAATACTCAAGATCTTTGAACAAAATGATTTTCACAACCACATAATAAAACAAGAGTCTTTAAGTACCTTTGATCCATGACAAGTATAGTAGATTTCTACTAAGCAATCACTAAAAATTGTGTTTTTCCCTCTTGATCCCTTTAAATTTGACAAACTTTCTTTGATGGAGAAAAAACTTTATGTATGAGTTCAGAGATGATCAACTCCATTAGGATTTCTCTTTAAATACACCTTCCATCAAGGTGCATTGACAATAAAGATATTCTACAGAAAATAAGTTATGATTAGTCAACCGCTGCCTCTTCGTCCACAACAATCGGACCACCAAATCTGCTCAACGAATTGAGCTAAGCAGTTGATCTTACATTTTTAAACTTTGAATGCTCAACCAATTGAGCTAAGCAGTTAACCTTACATTGAATATAACATTACTAAAAACATTTATTCTTAAATATGAAAGGGGATTTAATCCCAAGCAATTGGTTTTAGATCTTAGGGTTTACCTAGTGATCATTTGTTCGAATATTTTTAGGGTTCTGTGAAAATTAGTCAAGGTGTGTACAAGTTGATTCGAACATTTATAGTTATTAAAAAAAAAAGAACTACAATAAGCTCGAGCTTTTTATTGTTAGATATGAATTCTTATCACTTTTTGAAATATAGTCCATAAAAAAGATGTCAAAATATTCCGATCCAATGGCTTAAAAAGCTCGAGTGTTTTTTTTCGGCCAAACCCAAAAAAAAGAAAAGGCAACCATAGTGATCCTCGTGATTAAAGTCAACTAGTGTAATTGGAAATGCACATTAGCCCAAATAAAAAATTAAACCACCGACTCCCAATCAAACCCATTTGAATGCAATGGACAAAGAGTGTGGACATAAAGAATGTATAAATAGTTGATGCATTGATATCATAGCTTCCACATAGACTGAAACATGAAATCATGAAACAAATCAATGTATACAATATATCCCATCGTTGTGGATGCATTTGTCTATTAAATTTAAAGCAATTCATTTCAATGATCATTCAATAAGTATATACATAGCCACAAAAACTGAAAAAAGTCAATTTCAATGGTCATTTAACAATCTTATAAGTACGTAAATAACGAAATAGATTACACTAAAACCGTCGAAGGTCGCGCGCCATCACATGAAATCGTTGCATTGGTCATCATTGTCGAGCAACGAAATCAGACTACATCATTGTTGATCGAATCCCGATACAACAACAGTCATCATCATTAACAGGTTTATTTGCAGAGATCCCTCATCATCATCAACTTTATATGTTACATTGAAACAGAACAAACAATCGATTATTATTATCAACCACTGAAGAAGAATCAACAAATAATAAAATCTATAAATTTCGAATTAGTTTTAATTGTATTTGATTTTACATGTCATGCATGGATCCTCAATCCATTCTTAAAATGAGTGAGAAATGCTAGAATGAGAAAAGCCTTAATGGGTTAAAGGAGTTAGTTTATAATAAAGTCAATTTGAAGCTTGGTGTACATGAAATGAAAATAAAAGAAGAATCATTGATTGGGAAGAAAGGGGAAGGAAATACAAGTTGAAAAGTGTCACGAAACTCATCTTAAGGGTATAATTGTCAATTTATATTTTTCAAGCCCGAAGGCTCGAAGTGGCTCCAAGTGTGAAAATATACTAACTTTCATCTTATAATTGGATTTTGTCCGATTATCAAACACCTATTCATAGGAAAAAAAAAAAAATTTCATTGATTGGGAAGAAAGGGGAAGGAAATACAGGTTGAAAAGTCCCTAAAATGAAGTTTTAAAATTCCTACTATGTTTTATTCAAAAAAAAAAAAAATTCCTACTATGTTCAGCAAAAGATCTTTAAGGTAATAAGATTTTGATAGAATATAGATTTCTTTTGGAAAGCATTCTTTTTTGACTTAATAATGAAAAGTTTATTCAAATTTTCAAGATTAAATGCTTGTTTTTTAAAATTTTCACTTACTTATTACTAAAAATTTTAAAAGCATGAATGTAAAACGAAAAATATCTTGGATTTTCTTATCAAAAGTTTCATTTTCTACTAAAACAAGAAAAATTTTATCATTACCCAACAAGCAAGGCGCTAACAACACTCTCGCTACTATGACTTATTAACTTTGAGGCTTTAATCAGGACAACCCCATCCCGACCCTATTGCTTATTTTTTTCACCTCTCAAACCTATCTTATTTAAAAATAACACAGCATAAAGCATGAGAAATTCCTCAAACCCGCCCCGCTTACATTCGATTGCTTTTATTTTTATTTTTTTATATTTCGCTTTTATTTTATTATTATATTAAAATTATTATATTTCATAAAAATAAAATATTTACTTTTATAATCTTATTTATTAAAAACATTCTAATTATTATTATTATTTATTTTAAAGTATAAATAAAATAATAAAAATATTTTTAAAATATAATCTGCATAGTAACAACAATTCAACTCCGCTTTAACATGCCTTTAAAGTTGTTACAGCTTAACCCGGGCCAATTGCTCATTACACCTTTACTACTACTTTATTAAAAAAAAAACAAACAACTTATTAATGCTATTAAATACTAACGCATTAAACTCAAAAGCTATATTCAAGATTAGTTAAAAACAAACGTAACCTGTTTGTAGCCATTTTACACTTTTAATGAAAAGTTTTTTACTTATCAAAAGAAAATTTATTGAAAGCATTTACTTATAAAATAAAATTTAACTTCATTATTTTTATTTTCTTTTATTATCCCACTGATTTTCTTATTTTCTAATATATTTTCCATCAAAATTTTTGAGAATCAAATATACTCTTGATTCTTTTACTAGTCTTTGATTTTTCCATTTGTCACTTATGTGAAATAAAATATGAAAGGAAATGTAAGGTAAATAGGAGAAAAGAAAAATAATAATAATAATAATATGAAATAAAAATAATTTTTATTAGCTATTTTATATTTATTTTCTTTATCTAGCATAGATATAAAGATTATATCATTTTAAATGTATACTTTACTTTGACTGACTGGTAACTAAATATCACTGTTTTCTTGTATTTTTTCATATTACAATTAAACATTGAAATTTTATTTTTATCAACATTTTTTTCTTTCCTTATTTTCCAAAAAAAACAATGTAACCATAATGAATTTCCTTGTCACTTCCTAGTTCTCCTACTATCATATATAAAGTCTCTCTCCGTTATAAATATTAGCCTCTTTTTCTTTAGTAAAGAGGAGTGGGATTTTTGTCATCTTACTGAGCACTTCTTATACCTTTTTTCCATCGCTTTTTCAATAAAGCCAGGTTATTCCATACAAATCTGGGGTTTTTATTCGCTTTTTTATTTGATCATCGTTGACAGCAGAAGACTATTGCTGCCGTCTTAAATACAAGCAGTAGTTATCGCTTGTATCGATGCGGCAAGGACAGTTATTAAGCGGCCCCAGATGCGGATTGTCGCTGTCTTGCATGACGTTTATTTGTTGCCATCTCGCGCTGGCCGTTTGTTAATGTAAGGATAATTCAAACGAGCAAAATATATTCTATCAAGAATGTTAAATCAAATCAAATTGCAGCGATGCACTACACCATTGGTATTTTAGTTACAATAGTAATATCAAATGTTTAAACCCAACTATCAAATGTATAAAGTCGATTCATTATATTATTAACCTAGATGTTATTTCATCATTTATTGTTTTTAGTAATTTTGATTATATTTCATCAATAAAATTATTTTTTTTTCAAAAAAACTCATCCCATTAGACACAAATATTAATCATTTAATACCACGTTATTAACGTTAAACATGATATGTCATAATCTTATATTAAACTATAATAAAAATTATTTTGAAATTATTTTTAGGGAAACAATTATAACATAAAAGACATTTTAAAAATGCTTACAAAGTTCAAAAATATATATTTAAAAAGTTTTAAAAAAAAAAATCACTTACAGGCGTAAAATGCTTTTATTAAAATACTTTGAATAAAGATGTTGAATTTTTTATGATTATACTTCAAATAATAAAACTAAGTTTTAACCTTTTGTTATCAAATAATACACAACCCATAATAGCCAAGATCTTTGAATAAAATGATCTTCACAGCCACATAATAAAACAAGAGTCTTTACGTACCTTGATCCATGACAAATATAGTAGATTTCTATTAAGCAATCACCGAAAATTATGTTTCTCCCTCTTAACCCCTTTAGGTTTGACAAACCTTCTTTGATGGAGAAAAAACTTTACGTTTGGGTTAAGAGATGATCAACTCCTATTAGGGTTTCTCTTTAAATGCACCTTCCATCAAGGTGCATTGACAACAAAGATACTCTACTAAAAATAAGTTCTGACCAGTCAATCGCTGCCTCTTCGTCCACCACAATCGGCCCACCAAATCCGCTCATGGCATCAATCAATTAGATACCACATTGAATGCTTATGGTAAGCTATTTAAAATAATACAAATTCTTTGTTCTAATCACATATGCATATAATTTTCTTCATTTCTTCATTTTGATACAACCAACAACTTTCTGGGTGAAAGCATCAATCTAAATCAAAGATTTTGGTATATGGCATATCACAAATGCAACAAAGGTATCGGTGCAACGTTTCAACAAGTCTTCACTTGCACCTAAATGTAAAAGTTATGAAGCAACTGTCATACCAAGTAAGTTAATTAAACAACTTTTCATATTCAACATATTCACAATTAAATCCCGATAAAACTTATTATTATTATTACTCATCATAAACTACCAACGAAGGTGTCGCGTAGAAGTAGACCTCGTTGACAACATAGGTCTTTGATTGCAGCTTTATTCGGAACCAATGCAGAGCAGTTTCTATCATGCTTTATAAAAGAGCTAATGGACTACACTTTTGAGGTAATACATATCTATTATTATTCATAAACTTATTGATAATGTTATCTATCTTATTATGAATCCTATAAAAATTGTCAAACCTATTAACAACTTCCTTATCATAATAGGGAAACATTTATGTTATAAAAGATATCGCAACAACATCGATTGTGTCTTTCTCATTCACTTGAAAAGATCAAGAATATATATTCGTGAAGATGTTCTTGATATATCACCATTATCTATCTTCGTGAAACAATACTTACATAATGTAAATACTTTTTTGACTTCCGTTCTAAACAACATAAACCCTGTTAAAATGTACAGGTAAACTTGCACTTCCATGGGTTTTGTTGAATATCCTTTGATGTTTATCTACCATGGGTTTTGTGCTCCCAAATTCCTATCTATGAAATGATAGGCATCAAACTATTTTGTATGTGAGGATCATTTGTTTTGCTATTAGATGATCTTTATATGACATGCACATGAATGCATGTCCATTTTTTTAATGTCTTGGTTGCTACCTTTTTTTTTTTTTTGGTTTTTACTATCACCTTTTGTCAACTCCATTTTTTTTACTATCACCTTTTTCTGGTTTTGTAAATCTACAAACTTCTACATGCACAAGGAACATCTTAAACCAAAGGTACCAAAATGTACATTCCCAGATAACCTATTATTTAGGGCTTAGGCTAGGAGATACTTACATTAAAACAAAAAAATTGTTGACATGAGAAATGTTTTAAAGAACTATCAAGTTCTAGACTTCATTTGAATTTTGAGTAATTCAATTTATAGATAAGTTGTGCTTTCTATTTTGATTTATCTTGTTCTTGGATAAACTTTTTAAGGTGTTTATAAGAGTTAAAATCTCCCTTTAAATCTAGATTGCATAGCCTTTCTACTTAAGAAGAAAAGGGTCCTATAATTTATTTAGACCTGTTCTTTAATATATTGAAGTCCTAACTTTATCATTTCTCAAGTTCTATATGAGCATAGTCTAGATATCTCTGCCGAGCCGTGACCTTCATGTTTAGAGTAGGATGTTTCATGTGGTTATGTTAAGACTTGTATGTTAATATGAGAGATATGTTTGTTTTTGGGTAGCTTCAATTGCCTCATGGTGGAGGAGTCTCTCTTCTAGTCTTAGACTAGGCTATTGATTAAATTGAGAACAACCTTTTAGGAGAGACATCTTTCTCCAGTAAAGACAACTTTCCAAGGAAACCCTAGAGACATCCATGTAAAAAGTCTAACCCTATAGGCAATGGGCTCACACTAACCGTCAGCCATGTTATCACTAGCGAAGCCAAAAAATAAGTTGAGTGAGGAATGATGGTTACAAATATGTAGAGATTCCAATTTTTTGGCTACCATGTTGAGATAAATGGCTGGAATTCCAAACTAAAATTACGGTAAATTGTTATACCTTTCTAACTCACTTATTTTTCAACCAACATGATTTTTGCCCACCCATTTAAAATAAAATATTATTCAATAAACCATAGAATTTTACAAACAACTCGAAATTAATATTTTCTTTATCAAATCAACTCTATTTATTCCCACATTTCAGCTGAAGGTGACCTAACTGTTTACGTGTCTTGCACGTGGGCCACTCCTAGTTATATTAAAAATATACATTTAAAATTTGAAAATAAAATATTTTTTAAATATTAAATTCTCATATACATTATATTAAAAATATACATTTAAAAATTGAAATAAAATAGTTAAAATAACAAAGTTTAATATATTAATCATATATTATAATAATTATTATTAATAAAAACCTCCTATGCTATAAACGAGATATTTGACTTCATGTTTTTTAAAGCTAATGTTTTTAATGTCACTATTGTGACTCAGTCGCCCATCCTCATGTTAAGAGTCATGAAACGTTGAATGCTCTAACCAACCGAGATAGGCATGTTGACAGATTTGATTCTATGTTAAGAGTGAAAATATCAAATTTTGTGGATAAACCTTTGAAAAATCTTAATTACTTACTTAAAATATTAAATAAATATTTCAAGCCAATTGAGTTAATCGGGTCAACTTGGACCAAACCCACATGGGCCATGGGCAAAAACGGGTCGGGTCAATTTGAAATTTTATTCGGATCATAAATTTTACAATTCAGTGTTCCAAAAAATCGAGTCAAAGTGGGCTAATCCACCGGATTCAACCCATATTACCAGCCTTAGTGTATATACACACACTGTTAGATGCACCTAAGCACACTCTAAATTTAATTTTCCACTGGGCCCAAACTCATCGTTTCTATTTGGTTTAGCTCAATTAAGAGATGAAACAACTATCCTAGAAATATAGGCTTGGCCAGATGGGTCAACCTATTTTGACTTGAAAATTTAACGGGGCGAGCTTAAAATTTTAGTAACCCGAATAGAACACAAGCTTAATGGTTAGGGCCGATTTGGCCCGTGACCCATGTGAGCTCAGAAAAGGCCAGCCCACTTGATTTCTTTATCTTTTTTATTATTAACTTAAAACATAAATTAAAAAACATAAAAAATGTAAAAAATCAAACAAAGTTTTGTTTTATATAGAATCAAATAATATATTTTATAAATTATTTCGAAAAGTACATTTTCAACAAAAATTTTATTTTCAATTCCTAAAAAAAAAAAAATTGTTATTAGATAATATTTATATGTTAAAACTATAAATTCAGGCGGGTTGAAACTTAACACTAATGACAACATGATTGAAAATTCAAGGGTCGTAGGAGGGCTGGCCAAGATGGCTCTGAAAATCATCACAAAGGCCTTATAAAATGGAGTAACCCTCTTGGCTCTTGCTTGAATGAACATCCTACTTAAGAAATGTGCATACTTGTAACTAGCTTTTCAAGGTCCCCCTTCTCCTCATAAAAAAAATATATTTTTACTATTGTTTTTTAAAATTGTCTTCCAAACCACATTCTTATAAAAACCTGTTTCAATAACTATTTTTAAAAATTATTATATAAATAATTTGTATTAACATGTTTTTGAAAAAAAAATTTCATAATGTTTTTACAATACAATTTTATTTTTAATAATTTTACATCTTTTTGTAAATATTTTTTTTAAAGTATTTAATTTTAAATTATGAAAAATATGAAAAAGTATTATTTTTTATATGTATTCACTTTGCATTATATTATAGTATTTTGTTCTCTATTTATCACAAATCTGTCCTTATTGGGATTCAAACATGACTCATCCCCTCTCTTTATGTCTGGTTGAGCTCTTACCCACTTGAGAGCTAGGTCTTATTAACTAAAAAATGTTATTAAAAAGAATAGTTATGATAGTAATTTCAATTGTTTTAATAAAATAAAATAATACTCATATAAAAAATAATTCAAAACAAAATCATATTAAAAATTATTAGAATAATTTATTATATAGTCTTTTGACAGTATTTTTACACAAAATTTTATTTTATAAAATATTTTAAAATTTGTAAAATTAATTTTTAATATTTTTTCTTTCAACCCCATGATCACATAGGATCGGGTT
Source organism: Tetrastigma voinierianum (assembly GCA_016808115.1). Taxonomy (NCBI): domain Eukaryota; kingdom Viridiplantae; phylum Streptophyta; class Magnoliopsida; order Vitales; family Vitaceae; genus Tetrastigma; species Tetrastigma voinierianum. Next base: position 141,739 of record JAEQBH010002045.1, read on the forward strand.
AGTCTAGCCAAACATTAGACCCAAATAGAATGTGGGCAAAATGATGAACCCATTTTGGTTCAAATGGGATGAGCCAAAATGGGTTGCGTCCAGTTTTCCACCTCTAGTAACAATCAAAGGAGATTTATCACAAAATACTACTTTTTAAAAAAAAAAAGTGCTTAAGAGTATCGTGTTTTTAAAATATCTGCTTGAAATTAATATTTTTGTCGATCATAGAAATCGTTATCAGTGAATACAGTTTAAAATTTTTTTAAATAGTTACACTTTATGACTCCGATTTTAAACTTAAAGTTAAAAGTGTAATCGGTGATTATGATTTTAATTTTTTTGAATGATTAAAATTGTGGTCACCCATAGTTTTAATTTTAAGCCAAAAATCATAGCTACAAACTCCAACTTCAACTAATTTAAAAAATTTAAAATACGTAGTAATCAACAACTGTTTATGTGAATGTGATTCTGACATGACAAAGACATGATAGTTTGATATTAATATGAAACATATTATTTTTGAAAAAAAAATTAATAAAAGATTATTTTGCGAGTCTCAAAATTATATACCAACAATGCCCTCTAACAACCATCGTCACCCCTCCTCTATTTTAGCCCTTGTTCCTTATAAAGAAGAAGTGATTATTTTTATTATTTATGGTCTAAAATTATTCATTCCTTCATTTTCTTTCATATATATGGGTTTGTCTCTATTTTTTTTTTATGGGTTTGTCTTTATTTTTCTTTTATAATATGTTTTATTATTTATTTGTTACGATGAGAAATTGTGTCATTTTTCATAGGTTTTCATCAATGGTTTGTTAGTTGGCTAAATTTAAGTGCTGAGTATTACATAACCATTTTTTATTGTCATCTCCAGGTTTGAGTCATCTATGAACTTGAACACTACCTCATCCTTTACATTGTTTTTTTTAGCATTTTTTATTATGTTTATCTCTATTCCGAAAAAAAATGAGGTACCAACAATCCGAGGGCCAGCCTCGTCAAGCTACCATTTTTATTTAGTTGTCTCGCCGCCGATTCGTCGCCTCTCGAGGAAGATGTACGGATTCTTATGTTCTTTCTCTCCCTAGAAATGGCTAATCGAAGAAGAATCATGCGTCAATTCTACAACTTCTGTAAGGCTCTTTCTCTCTCTCTTTTCTAGGGTTTGAGAAATGATTTAACCTAAAATCTATCCTTCAACGGTGGAAAGCTCCAAATTTAAATTTGGCGTTTTGATATTGGTTTTTGCTTTTACTGTTCAGATAGTATTACAAATTTGTCAAAGAAACAGTACCTGTATCAGAGGTTTGTGTATGGTGTCTTGAATCGGTGTCAGTCACAGTGGTCAGGAGTAGGGGAGAAGGTGAAAAGCAATGATGCGAAGGAGGAAAAGGAGAATTTGAAATTGCCTGTGAGGGCTGAAGTGAGGAAGAGAGCGGAACATGAATCCAGGGTCAGCAAATATAGTTCGGATGAAGATGATTTGGGGGACGGAAAATGGAGATTAGAGCTAGCTTGGCTCAGCAAGGCTCTTGAGCCTGCGTTGCAGTTGTATAGGTGGGCTTTGCCATCAGGTTGGGTTTGTTTCTGTTCGTGGGTGACTCTTATCAAATTACCGAAAAAATAGGATTGTGGATGAATTGAATTCAATTGATTTGTTTTTGTTTTTTTTTATTGAAGCTTCTATTTGAATTTAGGTTGTTTTTTGAAATTCAAAGGTTCAGTTTTTTGGACCAATGTATTCAACTGATGATTATGGAATCCAATATAAACAACCAATTTTAAAACTTGCTATGTAAATTAAAGTTATTATTCCTGAATGGGTCATTAGCAGCTATGAGATTGTTTTTTATAAAATACATGTTTATGCAGATCCAACAATGTGGCAATGAATGGAAAGTTTAGGAAGAATTTTTTAATCTTTGTATGCCCTGAAAGATGTATAAGGTGTTAGCAAATGGGTTTTTTCCCCTTCACTTTCCATAGATGAGGGACACTAGCTTCAGAAAATTTCTTAGTCAAGGGGCACTTAGGGTTTTGGAAAATTGTGGTAGTTGGTTTTTATATGTAGATGAGGGGGTTAAGGCTTTTTTTTTTCCATAATTCTAATGTATTTTTTTCTTGGGTTTCTGCCCTGTCGTAATGGAGTCTGATTTAATGTGGAATTTGCAGGAGAGGGTGTGGGAAATAAATCTCCATCCAGCAGCCGATCCCTTACAGAGATCATTGCAAGCATTCAACGAAATGGGGTTGGAAGATACAAGTTAGACCTGGTGACATATGGTAACCTTTCTCATTTATCTTCATCAAGCATCTGCAAAAACATGTGAGGGTGTTAAGGGTGTTCAAATCTGCTCTGATGCAATAGTAATTACTAGAATCCTTTTTGGACGCTGAGTGAAATACGTAACTGTCAATTTTATCAGTTTTGGATTCTATACTGTTCTCTGTTTTTTTGTCATCATCTTTTACCCCTGCTATGATCCAGAATTCTTATTAGGTTTTTTTTTTTTTTTGCACTTTGGTCAAATGTCATCTACACCGGAAGTTAATAAAGGAGCTTATAAGGACAATGCTGCAAATTTAGCAAGACACAGCATGCTTCGAGAAAGCAATATTCTGAAATTTGTAAAGAATTCCAGTGTGATGAGGCCTGGATACTATATAGGAATTGATACTCGTAAAAAGCTTGTAATACTTGGAATTCGTGGAACTCATACTGTATACGACCTTATCACTGATGTCGTTACTTCAAGTGATGGAGAAGTCACATTTGAAGGCTATTCAACCCACTTTGGCATAGCCGAAGCTGCTCGTTGGTTTCTTAATTATGAGATGGGAACTATTAGGAAGTGCTTGGAGAAACATGAGGTGGATAACACATCATCTTATCTGTTTTCCAACGTTGAAGTCCTATCTCAGGCTTCTTACTTTCCTTTGTTAACAAGTTTGTTATGATAGTTATAGTTAGTCTAACTCATGCAGTTAGATGGGTTGTTGGGTTATTGTTCTCTCTTGGTGACGCAGCTTCTTTGTAATCTTCATAAAGATGCATGATTAGTTCAGATCAATGTATTCACGCAATTGGTTGCACCTTCACCTTGTGTGTCTAGAACACTTCAAACTGCTGTGACTATGTCACAAGTGTTGTAATGCAGGTGGGGGAGTGCCCTTGAATAGTCTATTCAAACTAGTTCTCTGAAAGAAGCATTTCTTTTTAAAAAATTACCTCACCTTGTTAATGCATTTCCTTTATTTATTTATGTCTGGTGCTTCTCTTATACCCTTTCATTTTCCCCTTATTTGCAGGATGATATAATTCCTCGACTAAGTGTAGCTTCTTTAACAAGGTTGAGAAATGAAATTGCTCAAACAGATTGGTAAGAACAATAGTAATATTATGCAGCTAAGGTTTCCCTTATTTAGATTATGTTGTAGCGTAAGTAGTCCAATATATTATACATCTAAGCTGCAGTAGTGTTTTTCTTTTTAAGTCTAGATGGGCAGGAAGCTCTTGAGGATGCATATTTCCATTTATGAATCTAAAAGGTAACTCTTTAATTCAGTTAGACTCTCTGTATATTAGCAAATAAACACACCCATGAAGGTTTTGTTGGAAAAAAGCAATTTAGTCTCCAAAAGAAATATAATCATTTGCATCATCATTTACATTGAATAATGTTTTTGTATTATCAGAAGAGTAGAAACCATGGGGATTCCCTTTCCAAATTGTTAAGAGTTACAGAAAGTTGACGGTCCTGCTGTTTGTTGATCCTTTAGGGGATAATTTGGAAGCCATTAGCTTGGTATATTCTGTTGAGAGGTTTAGCAGGCACTCTGCAAATTGGATGTGAATGTTGAATTTGATTTTTTAGGGGATAGTTTGGAAGCCATTAGTTTGTTATATCCTGTTGAGAGGTTTAGCAAGCACTCTGCAAATTGGAAGAGGGTTATCTCTTATCAGGCCATGATAGCACATTGATCTGGTATATGCTTGTGGATCTTTTCATATTTTTAGTTATATTCTACAACAGGCATATTATGAATGGACAATGAAATTGCCAAATGTTTATTTCTTGGATTTTATGAAATTTCTTTTTGTTTTTTTTTATTTTATATTATTTTCTATTTTTTATTCCCAGGAGGGCTGTCCTGGAGAAAGAAGATTGGAGAAGCATCATAGGTCTGGTTACAAATGCAAAGCAGGTCATGAATTCAGTGCAAGATGTAGCCAGTAAACTTGCTGATTATGCCAAGTTCAGGAGTGTGACAGATTCTTCTGGTGAGCCCTGGCCTGATCTTTCTAAGAAGCAAGGAAGTTTTATTCTGTCAGAATTCACTTTGTCATTAGCTTTTGTAATTTGATGACCGAGTGATCTGCTATTTTTTTTTTTTATAAAACTTTTCTTGTGCTTTAGAAATGAAGTTTGTATAGAACATAAATCACATGGATATTGATATAAGACAGACATGATGCAGAGAACACAATAAAAACAAGAGACAGACGAAACCTGAAAAATTAGGATTGATACACTTGGGTACTCGTTACATAATAGTTATGCCTTCAGCTTGAACCTAAATGCATCCTCTGTACTTTTTAATCTAAGGAATATTCTTAATGAATTGAACCACATGTTTGTTTCCATTGGCAAAATGGTCACCAAAATAGTGGACAATAGATTCATTGATTAGTGATACTAGCTCAACTGCTTATTTTCTACTGAATTGTCAAAGTATTCATATTCCTCATGGAATGCTCCATATTCATCTCTGTTAACAGACAAGCACATCAGAAAAGAAGCTGCTGCCACTCCCAGTAGTATATCTTCAACCTCCAAGAGAAGTGCAGAGAATTCTGCTGTTGTTAAAAAAGAAGCAGCTGCCCCTGAAGTGCATGAGGAGTTGTTTGTACCGGGGACCGTGTATTATCTAAAGAGGAATGCGGAAACTCAAAGTAGTAGTAGCAGCAGCAAAGTAAGGGAATTTTTTACCCTCCACACGCTCCATCCTGATGAATATTTCCTGAGGATACTGCTCTCAAGCAACTTAATCTCCGCCCACAAATGTGATAGCCATTATTATGCACTCAGAGATGTACTCAAAGGTTTACCTCTGACCCCTGATGAAGGTAGTGTTTAGTTGATGGCTGCAAAATGTTTTTGTGATCTCATTAGCCCCTTACATGCTCTACACTACTAGGATGAAAGATATGTGAAACTGTATTAATAAATATATATATTTTTTTATATCAGAATTAATAAGGTGATGATCTGAAGAAATCTTTAGTTTTCCTTCTTTGATCCTGCAGCTCCATTCCTCCCTTGCTTAGTTTCAGTTTGCATTCTGGAGCTTTCTTTCTTCTATGTAGCTCAGAAATCTCCTATATGCTTTGTTCAATTGGCTATTGGCTGGAGTACTAAGGGCCTAGTCTTAAGCCTTATTTTCCCTTTCTAGTGTATTTATCCATTGTTATAACTGATTTTTGTTTTATGCATTGATATCAATATCGTGTCTTCATCAAACCCTAAGGGGTAGCTCAGTTGGTGTAACGTATTAGGGTAGGGGTTATCCAATGGTCATTGGTTTGAATACCTTCAGGGCCAATGGAGATTTATCTGACCTTAGCTCTAAGGCTTTTTGGGATTAATCGGACATCCATAGTTATAAAATAAAAAATAAAAAATAAAAATTCGTGTCGGCATCATTATATTATATATCATACCAAAATCTACACAATACTGTTAAAAAATTATTACAGCATACTTTTCCAACAAACTCTTAAATTTTCTTAGTTTTTTCTTTTAGGTATGGGAGTGGACGGGTGGCATGAGGTCAAGTAGAAATTGACACCCCCTAAATTTCCGCAAAAGACACATTCAAAACTTATATTATAAGAAAAAAAATGGTATAATTAAACTTAGGCAATCCAAATGGAAATCAAATATAATGATGAAACTTCCCCACCACCATTTGCCCACCTTAAAAGGGCAGATGAGCCTAAAAACCCTAGGCAACAAATTGGCTCTATTAGCCCCTAGAGCTCATAGCATCTGAGGCAAAAGTAGAGTAGTCCACATTCAACACGAATTTTGAACCATTTAACAACATTTCAAAGAAAAAACAACAGGTGGTGTCTATATCACATACATTTGTGATTCCAGACAAGAAACTGAACAATTTCCATTTACTTTCCGACATTTTGCCATTGCTTTCTTAAATGGCTTGACCCACCCCCACGCCTACTCTCCCCATGCTTGGACTGTATGAGCCCAAAAGTTGAGATTCAGCCATCCTTGAATTGTATACTTGGGTTTCTTTCTTTCTTTCTTTCTTTCTTTCTTTGACCCGGATCATACTTCAATCATGGAAATTGTGTATGATGACCTTCTGATCTAACTTATTCATTTTTAGACAAACTTTTAATTTTTATACTATATTCTATTCTAGAAAGTACCATAATCAAGATTAAAATCATTTTGAAGAATAATTTTTTCATATATATATATATATATAACCAAGGGTATCTAGGCAAACTTTGGACGCACCTCAAGAAGAACAATTTTATTGATTCAAACCAATAATATGTCAATAGAAACACAAAATTAACCATTAAAGCGTAAGGTTGAAGCAGCGATGTGTCGATAAGCGTAAGCGTTCGTATTAATAAGCATGTCATCGAACCCCAAAGCGCATACGTTTGATAATCACATAATGGTAAAATACGTATGAGCTCGATTTTTATTGACAACCTTAATTTGATTTATTGTCTCTGTTTGATTAAATATATTTTGCCCCCCTGAATCGCCTACGCACAAATAAACATCACAACAAAGGGACGAAAAATAAACATCGTATAAAGACGACACAACTATACATCGTAATAGGAAGTCATAATCACGAAAAAAATAAATTAAAACTCATATATGCGGAAAAACTATTTTATTGAAAAAGAAAATGATAAAAAGAAGTGTATAAGGATGATTTTAGGTCAAACATGACCAAAAATCACCTCTCTTTGCTTAAGAAAAAATGGCTAGAAGATAAAAAGTTAAGGAAAAAAAAAAAGAAAGCTAGGGTTTTCTTATTAAAAGTTATATTCAAATATAAAGACTAATTACAATAATTTGTCTCTTTTTTTATTTATTTAAATAAAATAAAAAGGCTATAGGAAACATCTAAAAACATAACTATTGGTTAAAAAACAAATTTTTGAAAAAATGTATAGAATATATCATAAAGTAATATGTAATAGATTTAATACTTTTCATTTATGAAAATTTCAAATATTTGGACTAAATAAATATAAATGTAATATAATATACATCATTAAATATAATATCCAACGATATTATATTCCAATATCTTTAGATGCAAATACGACACTAAAAAAAGAATCAAGTAAAAAAAGAGCTTAATAGAAGCATAAAGACTATTATTTATCACAAACTTTTCTTATCCTATAGTTCCAATGGTACCAACAAGCCAATAATAAAAAGAAAAGAAAAAAGGGAGATAAAATGTCCAACATCGATGGTCTTAGTAACCCCCATATGATCATATAGTCCGAGACAGACCGTGCTTTTAAAACGCATTGCCAGCCCATTACCCAATAATTTATGCTAACTTTTTGCCAAATAGCCAAACAATATGTACTTCAAAAGTTAAATTAATTAATTTCTTTAAGAATATTAATTCTTAATTAACCATCGTGTCTAACTCAAGCGGTAGATCGTTTACCGTTTCAAAATTGGCATAGGGCATAGTGAGGAGGGGGTTCTTAGGTTCGAGTTTTAGTAAGAATAATTTACTATCTTAAAACTAAAATGTATTAAAAAAAATAATATTATTTGTTGCGAAATTCCTAAAAATATGTGACTATTTGGTGGATGGAGAACTTTCTCTTCTAGCCATTCATCTTTCTTAAGGAGGGGTTATTTTCAGCCATTCTCATCCTAAAACCACCCCTCTACATATTTTTCTATCAATCAATTTCTTAATAAAATGATTATTCCACATAAATTCGAGTTTTACTTTGTTTTTGGTGATTTCTTTGTCTTGTTGCGGTATTTTATTTATGTGCGTCACGATTTAGATGAAGCCAGCATGTCGATGAATAGAGATAATTAGCAATCAAATTATGGTGATCGATATATTATAGAGGTGAGCAGCCAAGAATTATAATCGTTCTGATATCGTGAATTTGTAGGCTTTTGGCCAGATTTATTATATTATTCATATGTGTGTTGTTTCATTCTTTATGGTTTTTAGCGATTTGGTATATGTGTTTTTATTGATGTAATATTGTTAGTATATTAAAATTATTTTCTTTTCAAAAAAAAAAAAAAAAAATTGGTGAACGGTGGGGTTGTATATAACTTGTTTGATTTCAATTTGAACTTTGACACTCATAACGCACATTGCATATTGAGACAAAGCAGTAGGACCATCCCTTGGCTATCATTGCAGGGTATTGTTTGGTCAAAGAGAAAAAACTTATCCTTTTTTTTTCTTTTGGAATTTCTTGAGGAGCTTCTCCCAAGTTGTCTCCACATGTGACTTGATTTCTTGGCTCTAACCAGTCGTGTAAGTCAATAGAAAACCCCATTCTCTAGTTTCTTCATCAACCCACCAAACCCTAAAAAAAAAAATATTTGCAATCTTTCACCATATAATATCTTCTTTTCATCCCCTTGAAGTGACGCCCTTATTGTCTCTGCATGGAGTTGAGACTAAATAAAGATTATATTATATGTATCTTCTTCCTTGTATTATGGCTTGGACTTTGAATAAATGCCTCCTGATCAAACTACACTGCATAAATATAATGTGTTATAGTATTCACTCTTGAAAACGAAGCATTCAAGCCATGTCTCTCCCGCTTCAAGCAACAACATATTTCGTCGTCATTCATGTCGTCAGGGATTCAACATGCTATCCCGCTCAGCTAAGACAACGATCACTTGAATCCAAAGTCTAGGGTTTTGAATTCTATATTCTCAATGAAGAGATAAGGTATGTAAATGCGTAATGTTTGATTATATCTTAAAATTTGGCTAAGTAAACCTTTTTGTGTCGAAATCTTCTTTCTTGCGGTCAGCGTAATGAATAGATGGATAAATGAACGTTCAATGTCGTTGATGGGTGACTCGCCCTCCCGATAACGTGGCCAGCATCATCGATGACGTTTTAGCAAAATTATCTGGCGTATGAGTGACGTATAATGAAGCCCAGCCAGATTGAATGAGCGATACAGCGTCGAGCGGGTGACTCACTGTCATGACGTGGCAGCCTTCAGCGAATTATCTGCGTGTGTGTGACGCGTAACGAGTGTTAGATGTCTACCGTATGTTTAAACAAGTTAATGATATAAATATATTTATTTAGCGTTTGTGAAGAAAAAAAAATAAAAATTAAGAATTAATATAAGATATATGGCGAAACAAAACGGGCGTTGTCTTGCTTTCGTATCAATAAACCTTCAAATTTCTTAAACTATATTATGTATGGGTTCCCACAATGATTGTATTATTGATTAAAAATGATATGAAGAAGAAGAGAAGGAAGAAGTGTGGGTAGCTTCTAGATTGAGAAGATGAATGATGCATTAATAAAGAAAATAATTATTAAAGGGAAAGGGGTAGAGATGTAAGATAGGCAATCATCCATACACGTGCAGAGGTCCCATGTGCAACCTTGGTGTCGGCTTGACCAGTCTTAGGATGCCTCAGATCATACTCAGATGTCTTCGTCATTCTCCAACACCATCTTTGTCTATACACCCATTTTCCCTCTCGTTTTTTAAGAATACATGTGCCATTTTTCTCTATTTCATATCTGTTTTTCGTTTCTTCCTCTTTTTGCTGCTTTCAATCACTACACTGTTATTTTCATGTCAATGGCTCTGTCTCCTTTTGTCAAATTCATGTAGCCCCATGATAACAGGATGTATTATGTTCTTCATGTTGTAAGTTGTTTTCTATCAAATCATTTCAAACGAAATTTTACTATAACATTTCACTAGTTCGGAGTCAGTATCAGACTATCAGTATTTATGTATGTGCTTAATTCAATTACCATTTCAAAGGAAATTTTACTATAACATTCCATTAATTTGTAGTCCTTATATATTTTTTAAATCTATTCTATGTTATAGTACTTTATTCATATAATAATTAGAGCTCGAGATCTTTGTAACCTCATTTTACCCATTTACCATTTGAGTAAGACATTAAAAATGAGTATGTAAGTATCAAATTCAATTATAAAGTCATCAATTATTATTATTTTAGATTTTTTCATTTCAATATTATAGTATTATACTTTCAACTTAATTTAAATTGGATTCATTTTTTATGCATTATCCAACTCTTAATCAATTAATCAAGCTTGATTGGCCTCATTATTTTAGTTAGTATACAATAATCAATACTTTTTTTTTGGGCGTGTGTAGAAATGTTGATTTATTAAGATAATTAATTAATATGAAAAAAGAAGTCGAATAAATGTTAAAGTGGGTGCCAATCAGAAAGGGTAGAAATTAGAACCTTCCCACGTGGGACAAAGTCTACGAATGGGAAGAATTTCATTTTTTTTCTTCTAATTTTGGACTATTTTATTAGAGAATTAAAAAAAAAAGAAGGGGAAATTATCTTATTATTTAATTAGAAGTGAGAAATAGTGGTATAGGTGGATCCAAAAATACGAAACTTGTAAAAGGGAGACCTTTGTTTTGTCGTGTAGGGGTGCTGACGTGGACATTGGTCGCTAGTTGGACCCACATTGTAAACAATAATGCACCCGTGCGGCGTGTCACTGTCAGGTGATGACGTCACGGGCGTGTCTTCCTAATGGTCACGTGCACGCCAATCCCGATGAACAATAACGGCTCTGACTCAGCTTTGTTTTTATTTTATTAATATTTTAAAAAAAATTTAAAATAAAAAATTATTTTTAATGGGGTTATTTTGAATTTATTGAGAATGTGTTTTGAACCAGAGAAAATGATGTCTGTTTGAAGTTGACGAATCTTAGAGAATCATCATCTATGTGGCAAATCAGATTAAGTTGAAAGACATTACTTAATCGAAACACAGATACATTGAATCTCTTATCTTTTTTTAAGTAATATTTATTTGTAAACAAAATCAAACAATGTTGCGTTTATGATACATTTATTATTAATCTGTAAATTATGCTTTCATTTAATTTTCATTTTAAATCTTATAGTTCTAAATTTCAGACATTTATCTTAATTTTCATACTTAACATTATTTTATTTTAATTCTTTTATTTTTAATGTGATGTATCGATTTATCATTCATTTTATTCTCATTTCATTTATTCTCATTTTAATGTACCATAAATCTTTTTGTTAAATCAATATAGTACTAAATGATGTTATCAAGATGATGTGGGAAAAGACAGTTTCAGTACTTATGATTGATGTGTTCTAGAGTTGATTAATTATTACAGATATTTTTTTCTGAAGTTGTGATTATCAGGTATAGTAGAAAAATAATCAGTTCACGCCTGAAATTTATTTTATATTTCACAAGAACTATGGCGTTCAGTGAAATCATGTGAAATAATCAGAGAAAATTAGAAGAAGAAAATAAAGAAGTAATAAAATTCAGATCAGAATATAATATTTTAATTTACCTTCAAACTGTTCTCTCATTTAACTCATAAATTGGTTTTTTAATTTTTTCTTATTAGTTTTGATGATGTTTGTTTTATATCATTATCTTATTATAATTTTATTTTGATGATTTTATTTTGATTGACGATTGAAAAACATATACATATTGTAATATTAGTTATCAAATATCTTTATGAGATTGAACCAAATATCTTATCAAATGATAATATTAATAATAAAATTATCAGAACTTATTATTTACATATTATAATATTAACGGGATTTATATATCATTTTTAAGATTTGTTGTTTATATTAATGGATTGATTTTGAATTAATGCAGATATTTCTTTAAAAATAATTGATGTTGATTGATTGAGTACATTGACATCTGTTTGAGAAGATATTCTTTGCATTTTTATATAATGTACAAAAACAGTAACCAAAGTAACAAATTAAATTTTTAGTTTTAATTTTACATATATTTTTAAGGTTATCAAATTTATTAGCTCATTTGTTAGTGGATCATAAATGATCAAATAATTCATTATATATAGACTCAACAGACAGAGATTCAGTTCCATCAAAAAAAAATTTTGAATTGATTTACTTTCTATTGAAGAAATTATAGTTTATATATTCCAGTTAAAGGAAAGAAAAAAAAACCAGATGATGACTGTATCTAACTATATTATTTATTACTAGACAATGCCATTCCATTTTAATTTCCTTCCAACACAAATACATGTGTATTTTATTGTTAATCAGACTTGTTAAAAACACTCAACAGGCAAATAGAAACAGTTCAAATACAAGATTTGGAAAAGAAAATGGGTACAAAATAAATTATAAATATGTATGAGTGAAAGAGATCAGTCTATGTATGAAATTAAGATCAGAATCTGAGAAAGAATAGACCTAAAATCAGCAAATCTCTTACAAACCCTTTACCATTGTATATATATATATAATTATGAAACATACAGATGAAATAAACTGTGCCTAGCATGGAAGAGTTATAAGATCAGGATTCATGATGGGATATGAGGTGGGTGGTCGTCTTTATAGCCGGACCTTCATCCTCATATATGTGTAACTGGTTTAACTTCTTTTTTCTATACCGCGACATTCCAGTGCGAATCTAACATGTTAGCTGTCAAATGGTTGAATCATCTTAGACTTTGATGTATTATTTGATCTTTCTTTCTTTCTTTCACCATCTAATCATCTTGCATGAATAATACAATAGTGATATAAACAGTTTTGGTTTTTAACATAATCAACATTAATTAAAGTTATGTTTGGATTTTGTTTTAAAATATTTTTGTTTAAAAATCAGAAAAATATTGGTTCTTTTTTAATTACAAACTGTGAAACATAAAACATTAAAATCATATCATCAGATATTCTTTGTGTTTTAATCAGTCTCAAAATAATTTTAAAACAAAGCAAATAGTATAATTGTTTTGACAGGAAAATGTAAGAAAAAATGAGAAGAAAATGCAGAAGAAATATAGAGAAGAAATAAAGTATGTTTAAATTAATAATTGATTCTATAGTTATTCAATGAGAATTCTCTATTATATATAGACAGAGGGTATAAATAATGTAAAAATTTGGAAGGTGTGATTATCATTTTGATTTTTGTACTAATTTATCATGGTGAAATCAAGTGAAAATAATTATCCTTCTTTTTGGAATTTACAAAGCATTCAAGGATCATGAGTGTGGATAAAAATTATGACCTCTTATATTCAGTTAGCCTCAATATGAATAATTAAATTCGAACACATCGATTAAATTCCACAATTATGATATTGAATATTTTTGTTAAAACTAAATGGATTATATATGTCATGTCTTTTTTGAAAAGTTATAATAGTTGTCGAGTGTTCATAAGTACATATACTTGGAGGTTCACCAGAGACAATTTATTATATGATTAATTATTCAATTTGCCATCGTTTTTAATAAAGACCATAGTTAAATAATGATAATGGTTGACTCTCTCTATAAATTGTTTATCTATCTTTCACTTTAGTTTAGATGGTAAGCTATATTATTAAAATTATATATAAAACGACAGAAAAAACTTATTGTTAAGTTAGTGTAGACTTTATAAAGTGCAGATTAGTACCAAATATTTTTATTAGTTTTTTATTTTTATTATTATTTTATTACAATTGAATTTTATTTAAAACAATTATCACCTTCTTGTATATTATTGGATAATAATTAAACTGTATTAACTTTTGTTAAGCATTAGTGGATGTTTTTTTCATCTATGTTCTCTGACCTTTGTTGTATCGTCAGAGTGGAATGTTTTCGTTTGCATTGATGGTTGGTGAGCAAAGATCTTAATTGAATTAAACCAGTGCGGTCGTCATTATATTCTCTAATATATTAAATCATTTCTTCTGGCCGTAGAATAAATAATCATGACCTGACGGAAAATAGTAAAGGATAGTCAGACGGATGATGATGTTCAGATGTGTTTAAAATGGAAAATGAATAAAATAAAGACTAAAGCCCTTCAGACCAAAAAGTATATCAGATGGAGACGTTTAATGATCATTCTATCATAAAGTTAAAAATCAAGTTATTGTAAAGTCAATCTATAATCCAATTTCATGACCATGCTCTTTTAAAGATTGAGTTGAACCCCACATTATTATCTGAGAGAGATTATTTTAAATAATTACATTAATTAAAACATTCTTATATATCAAATCTATCTTTCTTCATGTATCAGTGTGAACAATACATAGTAAATATTCTTTTGTTGATTGGGATCATGTATTTATAGGGAGATCAGATCACATTACAGTTCTTACCTATTAAGATCGACAAATGTATTTAATATATCTGTTATTGATCTTCTATTTGAATATGTTGTAAATCTCATACATTATGGATTGTTTCTGCATGTAAACTTTTGTGAAGATTGTCTTGGACAGGAAAAGGCGTATTGGAGCATAAGTAATAGTATTCTTCTTTGTATCACATGATCATACAAAATTATTTGAATCATAGACCAAGAGGTTGTGGTGGAACTATATGTAATTTTCAGAAAAGGTTCAAACAGAATAATTCTTATATAATTCAACCAGATTTCTAATTATTATATCTATATAATAAGATTGAAAATACGAACTGAAATAGTAAATCGCATTCATTGCCTCCTCTTGAGATTAAATGGGTGCTAGATTAAGTGTGAATTTTCTTTCTTTTTCTTTCTTCATGTGGCATAAGTGCTCTGGCAGCTAAACCAGCTTTAACCTCTGGATTATCACATAATATAAAATTAGTAATCTTAATGGAGTAAAATGAGAGAGCCAAATTAGTGGGTTTGACAAGTTGAGATCATTAATGGGGATGAGTGGAGACTCTAAGTGCATATTGGGCAGATCTGCATGTTGGTACTATGTGTATTTAATAGTGATTGAGAGTGATTAATCATTATATGTGGAATTACTTAATGATAATAACCTGAGTATGCTCATTCAGTTGTTACTCAGACCAGTAAATCAGCTACTGAAGGTAGAATCTCTCTCTCTCTCTCTCACACACGCATTCTCAGTGTATTATAGATCTAATATTCTTCAGTCACTCTCTTTGTTTTGTTCATTTTTGATTATTCTTTTACTGTAACATCATTGGGGAACACAGTTATCTATTACTGATCGATATTGGCGGATACACAAATTTATTCACTATGTTTCTGTTTGCGTTAGAAAACCCTCTCCTCATAATATAATTAAAATATAAGGATACCAGTTGGACGATCAGGTGTCTCATCTTTATCATAATATTTGTCATCCCTCATTTCCATCTAAAACTGGTGAGAACTCAAAGCTTTGCCCCCTCAAAAAGGATTATGAAACAAGACACTGATTAAAATATTATTGTTTCTAATAAAACAATGATACCTTTTGTTTGAACAGTGATTTTAGGATGATCATCAGGATTTTTAACCTCAATTTTATCTATTCTTATCCATTTTCAAATTAATATCTCTGAACATACCTTGGTTTTCACTCATCTTTGACATTCTAGAAACTCTGTGCAATTTACAGATGGATATGAATGAATTTTTATCTGAACTCTAATTAATATCATTTTTATGGTTTTTCTATGTTAAACTTTAAAGTGTGCTCAGTTTCATTATTGTGGGTTCAAAGTAATATATATTGATCATTATATATTTTAACAATCATTTCTGTCATTTGTTTGATGATATATCAGCATCTGTTGTTTTATCTTCACTTCATTGCAATTCAATTATTAGGTGGACCTTGGATTCGGCTCCTTACTTCTATTAAGTTGAATTACAGTTAATCAAACACAAATATGATTGCAGTTATCATCATATAAGGATAAGTAAAGATAAGATGAGTAAAATTGAATCAAATATCAAATATAAATAAGTTTGAGTTATACTATGATACATTTTATCTTAAAGATGTTAAAGAATAAAATGTGACATAAAATTTAGGATAGAAGATGAAAAGAGAGTATATAAAAAAGGAAAAACAATGAAATCTGTACCCCAATAGGGGAACAACATGTAATTAAGTATTCATTATAATATAATCCACCTCCCTCCTCCCCTAGTGTTTATAAACATGGTCATGATAATGTGCTTGGCAATGAGCTGATCAGAAGAAGTCAGAAACCAGAAAAGAAAAAAAGAAAAAGAAAAAAAAAAGCCACAAATCACCCTCCCTCAAGAATTATCATCAAGATGACTGGCTCTGGTTCTCCTTGTGGAGCCTGCAAGTTTTTGAGGAGAAAATGTGTGAGGGGCTGTGTTTTTGCTCCTTATTTCTGCCATGAACAAGGAGCTGCTCACTTTTCTGCCATTCATAAGGTTTTTGGTGCAAGCAATGTATCAAAACTCCTCGGCCACCTGCCGGTCAGTGACCGGTGCGAAGCTGCGGTTACCATTGCTTATGAAGCTCAAGCCAGGCTTCAAGATCCAATTTATGGATGTGTCTCACATATTTTTGCCCTCCAGCAGCAGGTTTAGTACACCTATGTGCATTGCACTTATTAAATTGTTGATAGAAACCCTAATTTCGGTTAATTCTCGGTCTCACCTGAGTATTTTTTTTGTTTTCGGGTTTTCAGGTTGTTAATCTACAAGCACAGTTAGCTTCTCTGAAGGAGCAAGCAGCTCAAAGCCTGCTGAATGGGAGCAGTGCTGGAAACCTCAATGAGAAATTCTATGGAAAACTCCCTTCTTACCAGCAAGACTTCCAGAGCTGGTTTCAGCTTGAGAATTTGAACACAGTGCCTCAGTTTGATCCGAACCTCTCCGGTAATTCGGAAACTATGCCATATTCCCAAACCGGGTTTGTTGATCCTAGCCTTATGGAGAATTACAAAAATTCAATGTTCCCGGAGGAAAATATCTCCTTGGCCAGTTTTGAAGAGCCTTCTCATCCCATGACTTCACTGGAAATGCAAGGGAACAGCCGGAAATGGGCTTACCAAGATGACGCGGACGAGCTCCGGTCAGTGGCCTTCGGATATATCCGGCATTCATGAGGGAATTTGAAGCTGAAAACATGTCATATGTATCGGTGAAGACGATCTCGTCAATTTTGAACTGCTACTGCATATATACTACTACTCTATGAACATGAACTTTTGCTGCTTTATAATAAGATAGGAAACCTAGAATTATATGTTGATAGAATCGGAGGCCCTATAATATAATCTACCCTATGATTTGTTTTTCTTTATATC
This sequence comes from Tetrastigma voinierianum, assembly GCA_016808115.1. Lineage (NCBI taxonomy): Eukaryota > Viridiplantae > Streptophyta > Magnoliopsida > Vitales > Vitaceae > Tetrastigma > Tetrastigma voinierianum. The sequence continues at coordinate 159,128 of JAEQBH010002045.1, forward strand.
TGGTGTAACCCTAGCTTGGAAATGGATAGAATAATAGATTGTAATTCTCTGACAAAACCAGAGAAATTCGGGTTTTGTTCTTGAGTTAATTAGCTTAATTTGTTAATTTAGTGTCTTAAGTTTTTGACCTAATAAAAGACCCTTTAGGCACCTAGCTTGCTTTTAGAAACTTTCCCTTCATATGGTCCTGTCAGAAAATTTTTTCCATTTTCCCACCTTCCAAGCAGGGTTTTGCCCTAAACCAACAATTAATTAACCCCATCATCAAACACTCAATCTAGACAAGTAATATTAAATCTTCATGATTTTAGCTGAGCATTAATCTCAGTTTGTTTCTTCATGAAAATAAGCAAGATATATACTAGGGCATGCAGATCTTGGTGCAACTTGTTTCTCCATTAATGGAGGAAGTTTCAGTATGTTCTTACAGTGGAACAATATTAGAACTTTTTTGGATGTTTCTGCCATTTTCACAGCTTTTGCTTCTTGTCTAGGATCACTGTACCAATATTTTAAGCTCACCATATTAGTAGTACTCTCCATGGATATAGTTTAAGGTATAGATGATGAGATTTGGGGACATTTCAAGATTAAGAAGGCAAACATCTGCAGTGTTGGTCTCATGTTTGAATCATTAACATGAGTAGTTTGTACCCCATTAGCAAGGAAGCTGAAGATCCCGAGGGGAACTAAAATATATAAGTCTTCTTCCATTTTTTAGGGCAAACCTAACTTCAATCTTCGTCCATGCACCCTGCTACTTTTCCCTTTTATCTCTTGATTATTCCTCAACAAATGCATTTACGAGGATTGAACATTCATATATACCAATTAATAAAGAAAGGTTCAGAAAACAAAAGTGTTTCTACTTCCTACAAGATTCTGAAAATTTGAACTTTTATATACCTTATATTTTTTGTTTTTTTTTTTCTTGACTTCCTATTCATCATTGTAGTTTTATGTTCTTATAAAGACTTAGCCCAGGACCTCAAGAACAACTATGAGGGATTTAAGCTTCCTTTTTATCTGGATTCAATTGTAGATATGATCGCAGTCAATCCAACAAAAGGGGGCCACAATCAATAAGGAGAAATGTTGTTTTTCTAGGACTTTCAGTCAGATGCATAAAACTTATACTGTAGACATCTTTGGTTGTGCTGCATTCTTCATGGACATCATATGAAAATGATTGTTGAAGTTGATCTGTGGTGAGGAAAATGATTTCTTTCTAATTTTGTGTTTCTTCATTATTCTTTGATGACTAAAACCATTTGGTTTGCTACTGTTTTTTATATGGTTAGTCAGAATCTAGAATCTTCATTAGTCAGAATCTAGAATCTTCATTTAACTTTCTGGGTTATCAGTTTGAAGTAAAAAACTTGGGTCCTGAAAAACATTCTTCTGGTTCTTGCTCCACCATTTCCAAAAGTTGTATGAAAACTCCTTCAGAGTTTCTGGGTTGAGCTTTTCACAACAGAGATGCAAGATGTTTAAGTTGTAGCTTCAGTTTTCATGACATTCTTATCATTTTGACAGGGCTGGCTAACCTGCATTTAATTCTCGTAAACAGGGTGAGATCTTACTTAAGCTACAAAGTTATATGGTTCTCAGCTAGCAGTCATTATAGATTTGGCATAACTTGGTAATTGGGATTAATTGTGAGTCATTTTATGTGGCTGTGTTTTTGTGCTCCTCTACTGCATATATCCCATGCCCATGTCACAGTTCAGAAGTTAATCCAACCATCAAGAGAGAGAAAAGGAGAGAGAGAAAGAGAGAGAGAGAGAGAGAGGACATGTGAACACCAGTAAGTGAGACGTAATGAAGAAAACAATAAAGAAAATCTTCCATACTCGAATAAATTATAGCATATATTTATATAGAAGTATATATAGTAAAATAATACTTCTAGGGTTTATGAATGTATGTGTCCTTGTACATGCTCAAACTGCACATTGGGTATTATCTATCTATCTATATATATATATATATATATATATATATATATATATATATATATATATATATATATATATATAATGCTGAATTTTCATAAGTTTAGTAACATGTATAAGTTCTTATCCTGACCCATTCCATCCTTAATTCTCAAAACCATATTTTGTCGATTAAATAGTATCGTACATTTTTTGAACCCACTGTAGAAAATATATAATACAGATTTAATGAAAACGTATGATAAAATTTAGACAATTTTAACATGCACATATGTCAAAAAGGTCTAGTTTAATGATTAAGGGTTCGACAGGATATAGGGAATAATTAATCATGTTTAAGTCTCTCTAAGAACAAAATATAACATCATTGTAATTCCAAATATATATATGTCAAAAAAAAAAACATGAACATAGAACATATGCTACCGAGTAAAAAGAAATGAGATCAAAGCATCAAATGTTGGGCCTAGATTTTGATATCAAACAATAAAGCCTAAAATATATATGTATGTCACGTTCTGATTATACAGCTTTTGAGTATATATCCACTGCCATGGGACGTGGTATTATTTATTTTTTTAGGTTATATTTTGGAGGAATTCTACCTTTTAAAGTTTTGTCTTTAATTTTTATTCACAAAGAAACTAATTAAAAAAGTACATTCAAAACGAGAAGTAATTAAATCCGTTGAACGGGTCCAACAGAATATTATAATAACACCATCCTGTCAAAGCCCAGCTTGGCACCACCAAGTCGGTCCATTTATAATCAAATGGTCTATAGGCCCACATAGTTATTTCAGGCCATGTGAGGAAATTAAAGAAAAATGAAATTAGTAAGGAAAAACAAGGGGGGGAAGCCCAAAATTGCCCAATTGAGAATTAATAACGTTACCTAACATTTAACAAAGTATGGGAACATAAATTGGGGGGCAGGAAAGTGGTCGCTGTAGTGGGTGCCCTTTTGTTAATAGAAAACCAAAATGGGAGGTCATTTATGGGACCTACTTAGGTCTCCTCTTCCCCAAACTGTTGTCACATCTAGCCCTAAGCAACCGAACATTCCCCAACCCATTTGTTTCTTCCTCCCTCTTCTCCTCTCCCAACTTCCACATAAATCTACACATTAATGCTAGCTTTTAGGGATCCACTTTGGAAATGGTGAGAACTTCCTAGACACTTCTAGATTAAGATTGTTCTTGGAAATTTTGTTTTTGATTATAACTATGATTAGTGCCAAAGTTGAGACTTGAGATTCACCATCAAGGGGGCAACTTTAAGGTATATAAATTTTGCTTATATATATTAATGAACATGAGCTTTACCCCAATGATCCAATATTCATAGTTTTCATAAGGGTAAAGACAGTTGTTCGAATTTTTTTATGTGTAATGGGATTTTTTTTTTCTATAATTTATGGGGTACACCTACCTATAGTCCTTAATTGGTTCCACTTCGGGTAATTCTGGCTATTATCATTGATTTAATTGTAAAATGTGTTGCTTAGCTCACTTGTCCCCTCAACCTTAGCTTACTTAACTTCTAAATATTATTACTAATTTGGCTTCCTCTAAACCTTAGCTAGCTTTGCCCCTAGTTGTTATATTCTGACTAATATCATTGATTTAATTGGTAAATGTTTTGCTTAGTGAATTTGTCCCATTGACTTTAGCTTACTTCACTTCTAGCTATTATCACTGATCTTGTATCCTTTAAGCCTTTGCTAGCTTTGCCCCTAGTAGTTATATTCTAGCTAATATAATTGATTTAATTGTTAATGTGTTGCTTAGTGCACCTATCCCATTGACTTTAGCTTACTTCACTTCCAGCTATTATCACTGATCTTGTATCCTCTAAGCCTTAGCTAGCTTTGCGCCTAGTTGTTATATTTCGGTTATTATCATTGATTCAAGTGTAAAATGTGTTGCTTAGTGCAATTATCCCTTTGATATTAGCTTACTTCACTTGTAGCTATTATCATTGATTTTGTATCCTTTAGGCCTTAGCTAGCTTTGCCCCTAGTTATCATTGTGTACATGTCTTTCGAGACTTAAATAGCTCTAGCCCGGCTATTATTATTGATTCAATCACAAATGCGTTGAGAATGATAAAAAAAAAAAAAAATAGGAATTGTTCAATTGGTACATGAAAAAGTAATTGAATTAACCCTGGTTACTTTTCAAGACAAGGTGAAAGGGGAGGAGATTCTTAAAGGAGAAAAAGGATCCAATGAATTCAAAAAGATTAAACAAGGAGCCGTGTGAGATGAAAATCTCTTATACGCTTTTGTAGAGTGACAATAAAGATGACTTATTTGTTAACTTTTCAACTATAATACCAAAAAACCAAACTCTACCTTCCGCAAAACTCCAAGAGTACGATTAACCTCTAAATTTTTGTATATATATATATATAACATTGACCATAATTCTCAAGAATATTCTATAGTTTTAGGAAGTGGGCAGTTTGAGAATCGACAGAGTTCGAGTTTAAATGAATTTATATGTTTGAAAATCTAAATTTTGCCGTAACACACTCAATCCATTAACAAAAATTACAATCACAAACCTTGACCATCTATAAAATTTGTCCTTTCATATACATCAATGGTGATGTTAGCAATGGAGATTTGTTGTGCGAAGTTGCAAAAATAGTAATGACAAATTATATATATATATATATATAGAGAGAGAGAGAGAGAGTAGTGTAGACAATAGTAGACATGAGGGCACTGCCCACAATACATCATCCTATTTTTTTTTTAAATATATTATTGTTACAGGCTGTCGCAGCCGAAATTTTATTTACATACAAAATCAAAATTAATTTAAAAAGAGGTAGCTGTTACTTGTAAGGACAAAACATGCTTGTCTGGTTCATATTACAGATGGACGGCTCAGATTCAACCTGAGGTGAAAATTCAACGGTCAAATCTTGTTATTGTTGGATCCCCCCCACTATGAGACGTATACCAGACTTTTGCTTGCTTTTTTTAATGCTTTACTTCCACCGTCCCTCCTTTGTTTTAAATTTTAATCTCGAATTATTTTTCCTGAAAAAATATAATTTATTATATTACAAACCAATGCACGTGGCATTTTTTATTTTAATTAATTAGTCGTTATTAAAAATCAAATTTTAAGTTAGCTTTGAATTTTTCTTCTAACAATTTTAGAAATATTTAACTTTCTTTCTTCAATTTAAATTTTGTTGAAAAAAGCATTAAAGAGGTTTGAATTTTTTTTTTGACAGTTGTAGAGCTTTTAAAAAAAGACTGTTGTAGAATCAAATCTTATAATTTGTTTTTAACATTTTTAAAATAATTATAGATAATTTTCAAAATGATCTATGTAAATGAAAGCAACTGAAAATAGTTAAAAGGATATAATGTGAAAATATCATATATTTTATATTTAAAAGATGAATAAATAAATGCATTCTTGAAAAGAGAAGTAAAAAGAATAAGGAAAAAACACAAAGAATATGTCTGATTTTTTTTTTTTTTGAAAAAATATAAAAAATATAAAATTTAGAGAACATAAACACATTGATATATATATATATATATATATATATATACCTACTATATATATATATATATATATATATATATATATATATAAAAAATTTAAGAACAAAGCAGTGAAATGTTTTGGACTCAAAAGTAATCTTATTTATATAAAAGAGAATAAATTAAAAAAAAAATTGTTGATGAAACTGTTAATACAATTCTGTTAAATTTCTTATTCATAGTGCTATTAATTGGTGAGGTGCTCTGTTCCTCTTGCAAGATTACCTAACATTTCTAGAAATATGGTTACCATAATTCTACTATTAATATGATCAATGATTAAGCTTTGACGATAAAGATTAATTTCAAACATCATTGCCTAACAAGATAAAAGCAGAATGTTTTATACATTAATTGTAATCAAATTGCATGGTTCATTAGATAGTGATGATAATTATAAAGATTTTGATTAAATAAATTTAATTAGAGTCCATCATGTTTAGCTCACTTGGTATAGTGTTCAACGTTTTAATAAAAGCAAGACATGGGGAGGAAAGATGTCCCAATTAACTATATTGTAACCAAAATATATAGTTGTCAAAAAAATTAATTAGAAAATTTATTTATATGATATTATGAAATTTCAAACCAACGAGGATAATAAGTATATTTCATATATGTGTTTTTCTTTCTTTTAATCATTCTGTCCCATTAATAGCCAAAATGAACTTTACACTTGGAAATTGGAAAACATAATATGAATATTAATTTTTCATAATCATTTAACATAACAATGTCAAAACATGCATGAACAAGGAGAGTGTAGAGAGAGAAGATTGAGGGAGAAAAAGAGAACAAGCAAAACAAAAGGGTTGGTCACATCTCCAACAGACAGAGCATGCATTCCCATGCTTTTAAGAGGGAGAAAAACACAAGCCAAATGCCCTTCTTTTTTTCTCTCTTTTAAGTCCCTTTCCTTTCTTTTTGAAATTTTTATTTTGTATGCTCATATTTTTCTCTTCCCTTTAAATGTCAAAAAGTTCACTTATCTCAAATTTATTTTGTCCTTTATTTCTTGTTTGTTATTCAACTTTTTTTTTGTGAGACCTTTTATTTTTCCACTTCAGCTCTTATCATTATCGACTCCATTTAATTAAATAATTAAGAATAGTATCATTGAATAATTACTTGCTTAAGTGCAACTCATTTAGTCAATTAAGGGAATGCTCATAATGGATTCTTTCCAAGACTTTTTTAATATGTGTTTGTACTTTCTTATTGTTTATTGCTCTAACAAAAGTCACTAGCTTGTGCCTGGATTAGATTAGTCCTAATATTGTTTTTAATACCATAACCAAAGAATCATAAATCAGTCTTGACCGCCATTATTTTATCTTTCCTTTTTTAAAAAAAAAAAAAATTATAAAAATATTCTTCTTTAGTAATATTCTTCCTACACCCAAATCAAATTTAGATACTATTGATAATAGAATAATGCAACCCCATTTCAAATAATTCTTATCCTTTATTTAGAATACGTACGGTTATGTGATTATTATTATTATTATATGTTAAGCAAGTTGATTATTTTTTTAAGTAGGTTTAGTGACTATAGCCAATAGTATTTTTATTAGAAACATGTTTAGGAAAATGGGCTAATGTTGGAGATGAGATAATGAAAAGTCTATAAATTATTAGGGTGGTGTTATGTATTTCTTTGTTTTTAATTTCAAACACAAATTTAAACAATATATATATATAATAAGTGTTAGGTAGTATTTATCCTTTAGTTTGTTTTTTTTACATCTATTCACTTTGTATATCATATCATAGTAACTTGTTCTTATAAGGATTTGAAGGCTTGTATCAGTAACCTGGCCCCAGCATAACGGTGCCAAAGCAAATGAAATTCTTTTAGCTGAGTAAAAGAAGTAGAAAATTTTAGTTTTTCTATTCTATTAAAAGTAATCCATTAATATCAATCAACTTGGTAATTAAATGAACAATAAATTTATTTTACTTATATTGATTAATATCAATGGTCAGTTTTTAATTTCTAAATAAAAAGTTAAATATTTTATCTTTTTCTATTCCATAAAAAAAAAAAACATCCTCTTAAAGTTTTTACATTTTATACAAAAGTTATTATTTATTTTTTGGTTTTAAGAGATATATATATCTAAATAAATTGTTAATAATCATTTAAGTGATATTTTATCTTAAGTAATTTCTAGGGTGATTTAAGTAATTTCTTACCTTTTATTGAACATAATTTTTATTTAAAAAATTACCTCTAAACAATTTTAATACTATTACTAAAAAGAGTTTTAATTGAACTCACAAAAAAGTTGAATGAATGTACATGTTATAAAGGAGGATTCTTCCCTTGAAGCAAACCCTAATTCTCATTAGCGTGCATAATCTTAAATTTTTATACTATTGATTTGGAGATAAATTTTTATTATTTGATGATGAACCCATTTGTGTGAATTAAAAAAAGAGTCCAATGTTAATTAAAATAAGTTTTGAAAAAGTATAGGTAAGAGGATTCTATTCTCTGCCAATGTTATGCATCTCTTGTTAAACAAAGGGAGAAAAAGCAAGCAACGAATTGGACAAAGGTATTGGGTTATTGGCTTTGCATTATGAATGATTTGGATAACCAAAAAGGTTTGATTGTTAAATAGGTTTTTGGGGGTATTAGAAGTTGCCAAAGCTACTAACTCATGATGGAGCCCTATGCATTCAATCAAGGAGACATTTTGTCCATTCATTTGAATACAACCTCATATGGAGGCCTTATTTATTAAAATTTACAAAAAAAATTTAAAAAAAAAAAAAAGGGTACTAATGTTGTTAGGTAAACCTACTTCTTAGAACATATGCACTAGACAAGTGGGTCCTTTTGGTACCCCTCTCAAGGGTGTATGTAACTTTAAACTACAATGATAGCATTCACCTCTGCTCTAATCCCAATTTAGTGAGATTAGGAATTTTTTTCAACCAAACCCATCATTAATTTATCTTTCAAGGGACTTGAGGCCAACAACCTTTGAAAAAGAGAAATTAATTACTTCCATAATTAAAATTTTCCCCATATGGGAAGAGACAGTGGTGGGTTCAAATTTGTGTATTTTTTCTTTAAATATGGAAGAGACCCATATTCCAAGGGTGCCCTTTTGAAATGTCAAAAGGGGTTGGGGTTTCTCTCTCTCTTCTTCTTCTTCTTCTATTAGCATTATTGGTGAAATTCAGCTCTAAGATTGAAAGAAAGGGAAAAATGCCTCCTAACAAGAGCTTTAGAAAATTATACTAAAGTTTCTCAGATAATCTCTATTTACATAACCCATTTGACGATATGACCATATTTCATCTAAAGAGAGAAGGAAAAAGAAGGAAGGATATGAGAAAGAAAATCATCTCTCAGTTTCTCATCATCCTGAGGGCCAGTTCTTGAAGTTCACCCAGGTCATTGTGGGGTGGCCTTTTCCTAGAGCATGTTTGGAATGAAAAATCATCTCTACTTTGGAATTCTTGCATTCCCATTCCATCACTGTTTTGCTCAATTGATTCCATTGAGCACTGTGGTGATCCTGATGATGAGTTCATGTAACCTGGAAAATTCTGAAAGGATGAAGGCAGTACTCCTGAAACATTCCCCTGCCATTGATTCTCCAAATTCCCCATGTTATTCGCCAGCTGAGCCCTCAGTTGCATCAGCTGAGCTTGCAAGCACGCCACCTGTTTGATTAAGAAACACAAAGAAAGCCTGTTATATGGATTGAAAGAGTCACAGAAAGAAAACATGTAAGGAGAAAGAAGATGAGATGAGGCCTGATGGGGGTAGGGGGTAGGGTACCTGCTGCTGCAAGGCGAAGATATGGGCAACGCAGCCATAGACGGGGTCTCTAATCCGGGCTTGAGCTTCATAGGCGATGGTGACGACGGCCTCGCAGCGGTCAGCCGCCGGGACATGCAGCAACAACTTGGACACATTGCTGGCGCCAAACACCTTGTGAATTGCGGCGAACCGAGCTGGGCCTTGCTCCGAGCAGAAGTATGGCGCGAAAACGCAGTCGGCTGCGCACTTCCTCCTCAAGAATTTGCATGCACCACAGGGGGAGCCACTGCCAGAAGCCATGATTGATGAATAAAGAAAGAAAAAAAAAAAAAAAAGAGAGAGAGAGAGAGAGAGGGTATGAGAGATTTTGAAGGAAGAGAATGAGCTATAATGGAAAGTAAAAGGGAGAGGAGGAGGAGGAGGGAGGGAGGGAGGGAGGAGAGGAGAGGAAGCGCACGAGCAGACTAGGAAACGGTGCAGTTGGGGAGAGGGTTTAGAGTTAAGAGGGACATAAAAGGGGGTCTTATAAGAGTTCTTAACGGGGGACATGGAAGGTCTGTGTGTAGGGTTCTAAGGAGACATTTTTATAATGGTTTTTTTCCCCTCTCTTCATTATGCCCCTGTTTTCTCTTTTTTATTTTTTTCCTTACTCTGCTAGTCCAAGCTTATATGACTCTATTCATTCCATTTTTATTTTTATATTACCTCCTTTTATTTATTTATCTTTTTTTAAAACTACTTTAGTCTATGAGTTTGATATGTAGAGGCCTAATATTTTTAATTCTCTTCCGCCGAACGCCGCACGTTGGGACTGCTGCTATTTGTTGTTTTGTATCACTGCCACCTGCCAGTACCCAATCTTGACTTCCAGTTCCAGTTCCAGTTCCAATTCATAAGAGAGTTGATGATGGGAGCTTCTTGGTGAAGAAAGGAGAGATGAGATTATGGGGGTTTTTTTTTTGTGTGGTGGGTGTGTTTGGTTTATAAAAATATTATTTAACAAAAAATTAGAGTTGGGGAATTGGAGTTGGAGAGTGGTCATGAAGCTAGTGTTTGTTTCTGGCAGAAAAAGAGTAGTTCCTTCCCCTCCCCTCGTGTAAAATGCTCCGTTTATCACAACAGGACAAACCAGGTTTAACAGAAACTCCGTCTGCAAAATGGTTGGGAATATGCCCCCTCGCCCCTCCCTCTTACTAGAAGACATGGATGGAGTCGAACCACAGAACCAGTAGACCAGGCAGAAGAGGGCCCCTTAGTCCGAACCCCCACCCCCAATCCATGTCAACATAATATCATTATACTCAGCGGTCATTGGCAAGTTCAAGAACATGATTTCCCTGATTCCGTTTCTGCTTTATATTAGCAAGGAAAATCAAATGTCACTAGTTTCAAATTCTAATCAGTCATATTCCAAAAGGGTAGAGATGCTGAAGCCATTTATGTCAACAATTGTTTAGAATAGAGAAAGGGGGGAAGGAAGAAAGCAAAGGTGAAGAAGCTAGGCAGCCAGCCAGAATACACAACAGTATGGGTTGGAGGACTGAGGGAGGGTATCGTCAGCTTTAACAAAGGGAAATGGCTGTTTCCACCAAAAAGGGTGTAAGCATGTTCTGCTTCTTACCTCAGCTTCTCACATCTTTCTTGCTTCCAATTTCTCCTACCTCCCCCACACCTCACATCCATCGGAATTTTTTTATCATTCCGTGCATCCGACCCTGACATCATCGATCATCGACACCCCGGTAGGTGCCAATCAACTGCATCATCCCCCTCCTGCACATGGCACACATGCATCCCCCACACAAGCCTTATGAGACCCTACCTTCCCTTCCCCCATCACCGCCAAAGCTAAACATCATTTGAATCAGATTACTCATTCAGCCACAGATAGATGATTCATACATTTATAAGTTCTCGGATTTCATTAGAACTAGAAAAATCTTAATAAATCAATGTTTCAAGACACTAGGCTCATGGTGAGGCTTGATCAAGATATCAAATGCAAAGTATAACCCAGAATCTGCTGAGAATGGGAGCTTTATATTATTTCTGCAACTTAAAGAGAAATTTACAAATCCAAGATCTCTAACAAACTCCAAAATGAGATCTTAGCATTACTCCAACAATTGGGTGGAATTCAGTTACAGAACACCAAGGAAGCACCCAACCATGGAACAGCAGGGTTAGCGACCCAGCCAACAAAATGAAATGAGAATCACTCACAACTAGGAAAACAGCAGACAACATTCACACTGCATATCAACATTATGTACTTCAAGACACCGGTTACCCAGCTATTACCTGTCTCTTCACCTCTTGTGATGAAACTTCACCTTCAACAAGAACTGCATCTTAACCTGTTCAAGATACAAACCTTGAAACTCAGTAACAATCCACATGGTCATGTATTATTCTCACAAAGGATAATTGAAGGAACTGCGGTGATTAAACCTAGAATAAATAGCAATAGAATCTATAAGGTTGTGTTTGGTTACTAGAAAGTTTAAGGAAAGAAAAAAAAATGTTAAGAAAAATGATTTTCTTATGTTTGGTTGTCTGATGAAAAATCTCAAAGAAAAACAAACATAAATAGAATTACTAAAAAACTTAAATATTTTTAAATTGTTTAATCTTTATTTTGATGCATTAAAATAAGTTTAAAGCATCAAATAAAAAGAATATGTTGGACTAGTCCTTGATAAAGGGGTGTGAAGGGACTACGGGAGATCCAGGTTTGAATCCTTGGAAAAACAAAGTACTACAATGTAATTTACAAAGTGAATAGATGTAAAAAAAAATGTTGGATGTAACTTTGTTTTCCTTCATTTTTTCTTTCCACATAATTTTCCTCTATTTTTTTCCCCTCAAATTTTCTGGGAACAGACATAGCCTAAATTACAGAACATCTCCGCCAAGTAAACCAAGAAATAATTGGTGCATCTACACCAAACAGTCAAACTTTTCCACATTTCTTCTAGATGTGCATGTGGACGACATCCCACACCTCCCATCATCCCACACCTCCCATCGCTTAAATACGCACAATTTAACCAATTTATTACACAACAAGAAAAGAAAACCCAGTATTTGGATGTTTTCATAATTCATAATTTGTTTTATTTCAACCAGTACCAACAAGATGATGAAGCAACTTGATTTTGTAGCAACTATTTGCAGATCACTTTAGGAACTTGTTGATAAGCATGTTGAATCAGTTGGGGACGGGTAGCTAGTACTTATTGAAGCCAGTGAATATACAATACCATGAGTTACAGTAAAATGAAACAAAACCAGCCCCATTGTTGCAATCTTGATTACACTAGTAAACACCTTCTTGTCAAAATATAAAATCAGAAGTATGGAAAAATGATCAATTATGTCACATGCTAGTGAAGGTAATTGACAGTTAGTAGAATGAAAACGTAAACTATCACTCACTTGGGCCGTATTATAAACAATGAACTCATTATACATCAGCTCGGTGGACTTGACATTTGATGGCACTGGCTTGCCACAAGGCACAACCACTTCATCCCTCCACTTTACGTACTCTGATTCCTGAGGTTTCTTCTTGCCAAGTCCTTTTGTGGAGTGCTTTCCTTGAGGAGGCTTATCCATATACTAAATGAAGGTGAAACCAAAAAAGAGTCAATAAGGGAGAACAAAAGATCAACAAAAAGAAAATGGCATTGCCGACACCATCAAATGCAATGTGAAAGTTCATAAACAGGCTAAATTTACAAATGCTATTCATACCCATTTCAATGAGAGCACACAATGGAAAGGCAACATCAATATGTACACACGAAATTGATGCAAGAGTACTAAACACAAACTGATGCACAAGAAAGCTCATGAGTATGCACATGCAATGCTTATCAATAGACTCACCGTGGCCTTCTTCAGTTCATAAACCTCTCCCAAGGCGACTTCACTCAGAAGCATCAAACCAACTGGATTTTTCCTATCAGTATAGCAATACTGAGCACTCTTACTGACAAGGTCAGCAAAGTAAACCCCCTTGCCAAACTACAAAATAAAGATTGCGACAATTAATGTGTATACTTGCATGTGTTTTTAAAATGAAATGAACCACAGGAAAGAAGATCGCATTAATGATCTTTGTAAAAAATAAGAGAGAGAGAGAGAGAGAGAGAGAGAGAGAGACCATATAGCCCGTAGCTGGAGCTTCAGGAGGAGCTATTCTCAGTCCTTGACTAAGTATACCCACAAAGTTTGTCAACCGGGAACCTGTTGAGGGCAATATCTTTAGCTTCACTTTAATTTCAGTTCCTTTTCTTCTTTTTATTTTTATTTTTTATTCTTTTATTTTTTAAAGGAAACAGAATTCATAAAGGTGGTGTTCAGCATTTACTTCCATTTTCACGTCTTTGAAGTCACATAAAAAATTAAAAAACTTTTCTGAAGATAATACTCGGAGCAAACAGAGCCACTTATATCACATGGACACAATAGAGGACATTCCCAAACAAATTAATCACTTACCATGCCAGAGGAGCATCCTGTTTTGAAGCTTTTCTCGGTAAGAAGCAAACTTATCAAATTCTCCTTCCCTTTCAAGTGAAAAAACCTCTTCCAGTTCAAGAGTCCAATCCTGAGGATACACAACATGGAAAAATACATCTGTTTTTATTTTTGAAAAAACAACAGATGGAAAAAATATATCCATCGCAAGCACATAGTATGTTCAGTGTTCTAGGTATCAAAATAGACCCACCATATGTGTTGGGGCATGGGTAGTAAGAAGATACTTCTCAATTAGCTGATACTCTTCACTATCATGGGGAAGTGGAGCAATATCACAACGGAGCTTCTTGTATTTCTCATCAAACGTGTCATCACAGTCAGCATCAAAACCCACTAATCTAGAAGCTATCTCAATGTCCTGCAGAGCTTCCAACATTTTCACCTATCGTGGAAACATAAACAGAAAACATTGTCCTGTTACATAATCGTGAAAATAAGATAATAGACTATCCTAGAAAACAATACTAACTAAAAAGATCAAAACAATTAACAAGAAAGCAGTACACACAATTTAGCTTGATTAGAGAAACAAATTCAGGAAGGTGCAAACACATGAAAGATGTATTTAAATGTAGTATCCAATACCTTAGCTTTGAAATCATCTTCATCCCTAATTACATGTGGATGGATAGATGGAATCATAGTGAAAAACCGATTGCTAGCATCAACAATCAGGCTTTCTCTGAAAGAGGGATCATAAGCATTACTATTTAATAGATTTTGTATCTCTGTTAATGCCTCAAAACCTGAAAAGAATAAAAAGGGAAAGAATAAGGAAAAAGAAAAGAAAGGGAAAATGGTGAGAGGGTAACATAAGCCACTAAAAAAGTTTTTTTTTTTTTATCAGTAAAAGGTAATATATTGATCAAAAAAGAGCACAAGGCTCCCAAAGAGTACACTAGAGGTATACAAAAAGGGAACCCAAAAAACCTTCCAAACTCTGTTGCGTTTTTTGCCAACCTTAGCCCCTTGCCAAGCAAGCAAGGAATGCCGAACCGTTAGTGGGAAAACCCAACTAACACCAACAATGACCAAGATAAGATCCCACAAAATCTTAGCCCTAGAGCAAGTGGTCAATTGTTTCCTCATCCTCTTCACACAAAAAACATCTGTTTGCAAGAGGAATCCCTCTCCTCTTTAACTGGTTGAGTGTAAGCACCTTACCCCAAGATGCTTCCCACGCAAAAAAAACCTACCTTAGGGGGAACTATTAGGTTCCATATGGACCAAAAGGGAAAAGCAATTGAGGGAGAATGACACAACATCCTGTACATGAGCCTAACTTGAGAAACCGTCCGTCTTAGACTCCTTCGCCAACATTTGATCCTCTTTAAGAGGCTTGATTTTCTTGCTATGGAGATAACAGAGGAACCTTTCAATCTCTTCCACATCATAGTCATTGAAAGATCGTACGAAGACCGGAGACCAACCCTCTTCCTCCCTAGAAGCATCCCACACATATACAACCCTAACATCTTTGTGAGCTACCAAGTTGAATAGTGTGGGGAAAGCGTTGCACAACTAATCCCCTATGCACCATGTGTCCTTCCAGAAGCACAACCTCCTTCCATAGCCTGAGGAAAAGGCAGCATTGTGATGAAAGGTGATCCAATCTTTTCTAATCTCTTTCCATAAACTAGTACCATAGCCGCCCCTAATGTCGCATGTGTTCCAACCCCCAACTACCTCCCTAAATTTAATGCTGATCACCAATCTCCAAAGAGGATCCCTCTCATTCGCAAACTGCTAACTCCACTTACACAGCAAAGCTTGATTCATCTTGGTAAGATTTCTCACCCCTAAACCCCCTCCATTTTTTCTATGCACGTTGTTTTCCAATTAACAAGGTGAGGTTTCCGCTCTAAATTGCCACCACCCCAAAGAAAGTCTATCTGGATCTTCTCCAACCTAGAACTCACCATCTTTGGCATCCTGAACAAAGAGAGGAAGTAATTAGGGAGACTAGACAGAGTACTCTGAATGAGTGTGAGCCTCCCTCCCTTAGAGATGTACTATCTCTTCCAAGATGCTAATCTCTTCTTAAATCTCTCTTCAACTAAATCCCAAACCCCTACCACCCCCCTATAAGGCGCCCTAAGAGGAAGACCCAAATACGTAGTGGGGATGGAGCCAAACCCACACCCGAGCTCAACAACTAACAACTCCACATTGGCAACTCTGCTTACTTGGATAATTTTACTCTTGCTTAGATTAATTTTTAAACCTGATATAACTTCAAACCACATCAAGGTCCATCCCAAATACATCAATTGTTCTGGATTAGCTTCACAAAACAGTATCATCAACATATAAAAGGTGAGATATGACTATCTCCCCTCCACCTCTACCCTCAAACTTGCAGCCTAAAATAAAATTACCTTCCATGGCATGCTTTAAAAGGCAACTTAGGGCTTCCATACCAATCACAAACAAATAGGGAAAGAGGGGATCCCCCTGTCTTAGACCTCTTGTGCTCCGGAAGAAACCCATGGGAGAACCATTAAACATGACTAAGAACGAGGCCGTGGAAATGCCCCAATAAACCCAACTTCTCCATTTTGTGCCGAAAATCCAAAGCAGAAAATCCCAATTGACATGATCGTAGGC
The DNA here is from genome assembly GCA_016808115.1 of Tetrastigma voinierianum. Classification (NCBI taxonomy): domain Eukaryota; kingdom Viridiplantae; phylum Streptophyta; class Magnoliopsida; order Vitales; family Vitaceae; genus Tetrastigma; species Tetrastigma voinierianum. The sequence continues at coordinate 175,589 of JAEQBH010002045.1, forward strand.
CTTTTCAATGTCCAATTTACAGAGCAACCCATTCTCTTTCTTTCTCATAATGGAATCCATCGCCTTATTAGCAATTAACACTGTGTCAAGAATCTGTCTCCCATCAACGAAAGCATTCTGAGACTGGGAAATGATCACTCCCATGACCCTCTTCAACAATACCTTTCTAGGGAATCAGCACTAAGAATGTCGCATTTAGGCTTTTAACGAACCGATTGTGCTAGAAGAATTCCTTAAAGAAACCCACAACTTCATCCTTCACAAAGTCCCCACTAAAGGACCAAAAAGCTATGGAAAGCCACCTGGCCCTGGGGCTTTATCCCCATTGAGCCCTAAGATCGCTGCCAAGATCTCCTCTTCCGTGAACATTTCTTCCAGCTTAGTAGCTTGCTCTTCGCCAATCAAAGGGAGGTTGAGGAGAGGCGGGCGGGAGCCAACTATTCGAGGTAGAGAGAAGGCTTCGGAAAGCATCAGTCAAACCTTCTTTAATCTCTGACACCTTAAATAACCTTCTGCCATTAATACTGATGTTCTGAATGGAATTCCTCCTCCTATGAGAATTGGCCATTCTATGAAAAAATCTTGTATTTCTATCCCCTTTTTTAACCAAAGCTCTCTGGATTTCTATCTCCAAGAAACTTCTTCTATATCAACCCACTTTTTATAATCATCCCTAGCCTTCTCCCTCTCCTCAACTTCCTCTAAACTCAGCTTTTGTCCTTTTCAAGGTCTCTAAGCCCTCTAGGTAAAAGGTCCCCCCTGAAGAGGTAGGTCTCTAAGCCCCAACTCATTAAAAATTTCCGCAAACCGTCTCATGGAATGGGAGAGCCTACCCCCCTTGTTCCTTTCGTTAGGGGAAAGGACCACATTGAAGTCCCTCCTATGCACCAAGGCCTCTCCCATAGCCATGTTAGCAACCCCAGCTCCTCCCAAAACATTTCCTTTTTGCTCCCCTCAACTGGGCCATAGAAATCTGTGAAGGCCCGCTAAAATCCATCCTCCACATTTTTTAACAGGAAAGTAACAGAGAAAAAGCCTATCTCGGCTTCCACTAAAAAATACTTTATTCCACACATTCTGCATCATAAATCTTGAGATGAAACTGGTGAAAGGCATCTTGATTGGTTTTGGGTGGGCTTGGGCTGCTCCCATCCAGGCCCAGGCCTTCAGCCAGGATAGCAATTTAACTCTGAGCAAAAAACCTAGCCCAGAGCACAAAGTCACAGTAAATCAAATTAGGTTTACTAATAAAAGTAAATTCAAACCTTAGCCAGACACAAGTGTTTTACAAGGATTCAAACCAGTCCACGACATACTATTGGTGAACCCTTTTTAGCCTTTAATGTGCAGGACAAGCCCATGCCAGCTCAAGTTGCAAAAGCCCAGACTTTGGAAACCAGCTAAAGCCCAGCCCTAGAGGCATCCAGATGGGCTTGGACCAGACTTTAGATGCAGGCTGGGCAGGCTTTGGCCCAAATTTTGTGCCAGATTAGGCTGCACGAACCTGGCCAACTTTATATTCCTAATGGTGATGGATCTACAAAAGAGAAGAGAATTTCAGAGAGATGTACCCTTCTGTATGTTACTTTTGCTCAGCTTTCCAAGTGGCATTTCTGCCATGTTAATTTCAAATTCAATCATAGCGGATCTGCAAGATGTATTTCAGTATTTCAGATACAATTTTCTAGGAATAAACCCAAAAATAAAAAAGACAAGATAATTTGTAATAACCTGTATGTTTCCACATTAAAGAGCATCTTAATCAATTCTACTACTTGAGGAGCTAGCTGACTGCTCACATTAGATAAACTGTTCTTCTTTGAGACCTGCTTATTGACCCCATAATCCTATAAAATCCAATATTTCAATATGATTAAAAGAAATGGCAGTCCAGATAAGGTGTTCCACAATTGATAGGCGAAATTTGAGAGGAAAAATGAACAATACGATATCCAACGGGAAGAATCTTCCAGGTTGCTTCTGAAAATTTTGCTTTTGTTCCCACGCCTCCCATGGATTCCCAGTCTTCTCAAGAAATAGACGCTTAAATTCCTGAATCGCATCAGACTTTGACATGTCCTCCAGTTTGTTTCCTCCAATTTTATCATTCCCAACTCGGCCCCATTTGCGGAAGACATAACAATTTGACCCCCTATCCTCTTGAATGATCTGAAGGATATAGTAACTTCACATAGCAGACAGATAACAGTAACCAGTTATGAAGGCTAAATAACAATTAACTAGGTCAGTTAATCCATATATAAAAAACACAGACAAGAATCAATTGAGATACCGAAATGGACTCTAAAAGTAGCAAGATAAACATTACTAGGCGTGCACAGATCTTATGTACTATAAACAAGAACCATAATCTAATATTTCTTTAGTCAAGAACCATAATTTCCAATACCAAATCCAACATATTATTTTACTATGAATTTAAGCATCAAGATTGAAGCCCAAACCTTTTGTGAAATGTCTTCTCTTCGACCAATGAGCAGGCTTTTTTAAGTGAGGCGCACCATATGTCAAATATATATTTTATGATTTTTATGATGGATGTTTCCTATTTTTACATGACTTCCTCCCAATTTCTTGGCTATTTTAGTTGATCTTTGGCTTCTTCTCCTTCTTCTATGGTAGATTATGTAAGAATAACTCACAGGCTTCTTTTAGAGTTGAAGAGTGCTAAAATGGTGCTAAGCAATATGATCTGTAGTAACATATTCTGGGTCAAAACGACATCGTTTTGGCCTTTCTTGCTCCAAAATGACGTCGTTTTGGAGAAATAAAGAAGAAGAGGCACAGATCGACTACTAAGAAATAAAGAAGAAGAAGAAGAAGAAAAAGATACTAACTAAATCCCTGTTTTGCTACAAAAAAGATACTAACTAAAAATTTTTAAAGATGTTCCACAAACCAATTAGATATTCCACAAAACAATTAGAAAAAAAAAAAAAAAAAAACTGAAAATGCTCAAGGTGAGGCCCCTCGCCTCAGGCTTTGAGTGCGCTTGAGGTGTGCCTTTGATAACTATGCCTCCAACCCCCCTCCTTCCCCTTTAACCATCTTCCCTATTTTGCTACAAAAAAGATAATAACTAAAAAATTTTAGATGTTCCACAAACCAATTAGACATTCCACAAAACAATTAGAACATACCATAAAACCTAGACCAAGCTCCATCTTAGCTTTTCATAAACCCTTCCCTTGGTTAACTATGAAAATTTTTCTCAAGTCTCAACATGACTAACATCCTACACCAATTTTGCCATTATTATACTGAAAATGGTCTTCCAAAAGAGCTAGTTCCAACAGGTCAAGCAATAACAAGGATAGGAACAGCAACAGGAGAAACAAAAGAAGAGCCAAACTAAAAATTCGCTTCATTCAAAGTGCCTCCTAAAGAACAAACTCATACATTTGATCCCAAAAAAGCAATATGACTACTTAGGTCTCCCAGTATGCATGCAACCATCTACAGTTGGCAGGATCTCATCATAAACAATGATGCTTTGTATCCTGATTACCAAAAAAGAGATCAGCATGCAGAAGAACTTGCTTCCATTAAAGTATTCGGGAAAGATTATTGCTAATGATATCTTGCTGTTACCAGGTAAAAGATATTCCTACTGTGTTGCAGTAAAACTTGAGATGTTACCATATACAATTTTAGAAGTTTATGCAATTTGGGACTCTATCATTAGCTTTATATATTATCTTACCATGTATAGATGCTAAAGATCAGAATCATGTATAGATGCTAAAAGGATTAGAATTCACTATATAGAAGCTAAAGACTAGGAATTTACCATGTATATTCGCACTGTAAATCTTGAGAGACTATATGTGTATGAAAATAATGGAATCAAAGGTAACTTTTCCAAGAAAAAAACCCTTCGTATTTTTGTTATCTAGTGAGCATTTTGTAAATGGCATCGTATTCCTGTGCCCTGATTTCCTCGGGTCCTGCTCGAATAATTTTTTCTCTCGCTTTTGTGGGTTTCTGTTCTACGCACTCCGGTTCCATCTTCGTGGTGTTCTCTTGTTCTCGCTGTCATTCGCAAGACTCGGCCTGCTCGCCTATTTCTAGTGCCTTTTTTCTTGGTCATGGCTTTCTGGGCACTTATAATTTTCTAGCTGCTTGGTCCATCATGCTGTATCTTGATAAGTTGTTACCCCTTATTCTGGCGATCGGTAAAAATTACTCACTGGGAGTTCCAATTTAAATTATTCACATATCAATGGAGTGTTCCCACACCTCAAGGTGCCGAGGCTTTGTCTAAGTGGGAAATCCATGATGCCTGCTATGACTGGGCTCCTGTACTGGCCGAGTCTCACCTTGTTCTCACTCGAGGCCTTATAAAACCGTCGCCGCTTATGTGGACTTATCTTAACACGATTTACAATCAAGACAACTCACAAACGATTTCATTCGGGAGGAGATGGCGACCACACAAGGCGCCTCTATCGAGGAATATTTTTCTCGGTTTTCAAACTCTCAAGGACTATTACGCATTGTTTGCGCGCTTCGTTCCCACTACATTTCTTCGCCGTCTAAGAAGTGTATGCCACCACCAAGCGAGATCAATTTCGATGAAGTTATTGTTTACCCGACTTTGAAATTGCATCGCCGACTCGATGAACCATCATCTGCCCCACTGATGCTTGTTTGAGGAACTTCTTCGCGAGAAGCAACGATCGCTACCGTGCCGCCATAGAACACGGCTACCGTTAGTGCACTGCTTTCTCGCTTATGCAAAGACAGATATACGAGTGTGAGATACGCTATGAAACCAGCCGCTTTAGTCGCTTTCGCCATATCGCTGGGATCGCTACAAGAAGTTCTCAGAATCACTGGCAGCTAGAAACAGGTCATATCATCTCTCGTCGTCTCTATTCGCCCCGAAAGGAAGCAGTGGTACGCCATCATGCCTCCACTCGCTCTGGGCCTCACGCACGTCGTTGTCTCGCCTGTTGTTCCTCTTCCTGCTCCTACAACCTTAGCAAACCCGACCACACTCACTCCTGAAATGGTATAAAAGATGATCCATTCGCATCGCTGCCTCGTAATCATAAAGTTTCTTCTAAGACATGGCTTTGACTGAGCCTCTAACCATATGATTTGACATCGTTGTTCCTCTTTCCAATATCAAAAATTATGATGGAAATCTAAAAACAATATCGTTTTACAGCTCTCGCGAATCGCCGCTGTGATCTTTCCTCTTCTTAACTAATGTTTTGCGGTTCCAACCTCCACAAATCTTATTTCTCGCTGGGTCAATTGGTCGATAACAATTGCAGCGTCCATTTCTCCCGCTTCCGCCGTCAGGGCAGATCATGTCGGTAAGGTGATGATCGCTAAGGCCTAAAGTGGGACGGATTTCTTCCTCTTCATGTTTCTCCTTCCACTTTTATTCCTAGTTTTCCTTTACTTTCATTTGCATGTAATAAGCCGCTTGCCCGCAACAAGATGGCATGTACGCCTGTGCCACCCATACTCCGATGTCCTTCGTACCTTTGTTTAATTCTTGATTATTAGAAATAAAGCATGTTCTTCTATCGATCTTCGATTGTAAATCATGCAAACTCGCAAAAGTAAAGTTCTACCTTTTCCTCATCATGCATCTCGTGCCTCACAATACCAGCTTATTCATGCTGATGTCGGGGGATCGCACCGTTGTTTCGCTGTGCACATGCTACTTTGTTACTTACGGATGACTTTAGTCATTTACTGGGTTTACTTCCTCCCGCTAAGGGTGAAGTTTTTTCGCTTTTCGTAGCGATTGGGTACTTGATACTAATTTTCGCCAAAGATCAAGGTCTCGCGCTTCCGATTCGCAAGGAATACATGTCTAATGAGTTTCGTGTTTTTCTTCAAAGCAGCGGATCATCTTCACCGTTTGGCCTCTTCTCGCCGCATTCACCTCACAACAAAACTGTTGCCGAGGAAAATCTCAATCTTCTGATGTCGTAAGAACTCTTTACTGAATCATCCGTTCCTCGCTTTTGGTGTGAAGCTCTTCTACTAATACGCTCATTTGATCAATCGCTACCCTCTCCTACGATAAATCATGCTTCTCCTTTCTCTAAGTCGTTGTCATTCTCCTTATATTCCGATTCGTATTATCTGGGCTGTATTTGTTTCAGGCATCTCCTCCTCATGAATCCATATAAACTTACTCGCCACCGTTAAGTGTGTTTTCCTTGGTTATGCTATCCCTCACAAGGGTTATGTTTGTTACGATCCCCATGCTTCTCGTATACGGGTTTCCAGGAATGTGATCTCAATATTTCTTTCCATCTCATGTTCAACTCATTATCCGTGATCAGATTCTACTTATTTTTCTAAATCTCCACCAATCGTGGAAATTAATTCAAACTCCGGTTTTGTATGAGAGACGAGTCAACATGAGTCCGGTTCCACTCTCAGGCCTCCTTCCGATCTGACTCGCTTCCATCCTACTCCCCGGCTTCCACCACTTTGTCTGGCCTACCCGCCCTCGACCCCCCAATTGGTATGGTGGTTTCTCTCTCCGTCTCTGGTCTCTACTTTATCCACTATTTCCATTCCTCTTGCTACAAACAGGCCATGGAACATAAGTGTCAGTAAATTGCAAATGCAAGTTAACTTCAAGCACTCGAGGAGAACCACTCGATATTGTTCCTCGTCTCCTGCGCCAAACCTATCGGGAGTAAATGGGTTTTTTTCTCAGAAAACTTCATTCTGAACAGGTTCTTCGATCTAAGATAAAGCTCGCCTTGTAAACTGGTAACAAGCAGAATATGGGACAGATTATGAGGAGACATTTACTTGTCGCTAAATGACCATGGTTGTCTCGAACTATCTTAGCTATTGTCAAGCCACAATTACGGCGACTTTACATCAAATGGATGTGAAGAACGCCTTCTTCATGGTGATCTCCGGTGAGGAGATTTATGAAGCCCTCCGGTAATATGACTACTTCTTCTCCTCATGATGTTCAGAAGTCTGCGCTCTTATATGGGCTCAAGCAAGCACCGCTTGGTTTGAGAAGCCTCGCGAAGACACTTCTTTCCTTCGCTTTACACAAAGTCAATATGATTCTTCTTCCTTCACACATCTACGTCGGTATAGTTATTCTCTCGTTTATGTGGATGTGATATTATCATTAATATAATCACCGTGGGTTTGATTACTAAGCTTCAAATAAATGTTACATGCAACTTTCCATATGAAAGATCTGCCAACTCTACATAAGGCTCTTAGAATCAAAGTCTCATTATCGATCCCATGGTTTTTCGCGGAACCAAAGATAAGTATATTCAAGATCTTATCACTTTTACCGGCTCGGGAGGACACTTCTTCTCGCTGATACTCCTATGGAGGTAAACGCTAACACAAAGAAAGATGGAAGGGACCTCCGGGAAGAACCTACTTCATCTCAATGAGTCTTATCTACTGACACTACCTCGACCCGATATCTCTTATGCCGTTTCATCGTCACTAATTTATGTCTTCACCTAAGACTTCCATCTTACAGCCGCGCATCATTCGTTATCTTCATGACTACCTTCTCGTGGGTTGTTTTTTCCTACCGACACCTCTCTTCAACTCGTTGCCTATAAAGGATGCTTGACAATAAGGTCCTGGATACAGTCAATCTACTACAGTCAGGTGTATGTTTCTAGTGATGCATTAATTTCTTAGAGATGTAAGAAACAAGATCGCGGTCTCTAAATCTCCCATCGAGGCCGAGCATCGCGCCATGCCCACGCTTGTTCAAATTGTTTGCCATGCGGTTGCCCTCGAGGAGCTTACGCTTCTCGCACTACTTCTACTCCCTCTTCATGCCGATAACACCAGCGCCATTCAAATCAAGCACCAACCCGCTTTTCCCATGAACGCACTGCCGCCATCGTTTCTACTGTCATCTCTATTCGGTACACTTTGGAGCTCCGTGATATCTCTTCCTCATCTCTTCTCGACTTCCGCCGCTGGATGTCTTCACCAAAGCTCTAACTCTGACACGGCATCATTCTGCTGGCAAATTGTTGCCGACCGACTTACCAAAGATCAATTTGAGGGGGGATGTTACCATATACAATTTTAGGAGTTTATGCAATTTGGGACTCTATCATTAGCTGTATATATTATCTTACCATGTATAGATGCTAAAGACTAGGAATCTACCATGTATAGATGCTAAAGACTAGGAATTTATGTATAGATGCTAAAGACTAGGAATCTACCATGTATAGATGCTAAAGACTAGGAATTTACCATGGATAGATGCTAAAGACTAGGAATTTGAGAGACTATATTTTTCTCTTATCTAGTATTTTGACATGAGATAGGTAGGAATATGTAGAACCACTTCTCGTGTCAATTTCTTATATATTTTTCCCAACACCCCTGAATACATTCTAGAACAGTATTCATGCAAAATCACCGAAGGTATCAAAATGAAATTTATAAAAAAGCTACTTTAGCACAAGGTCCATTACATACTTCCAAAACTTTTTTGTTCCAACATCACTGTCCACTTCCTATTGCTGTCCAACACTTTAAAGCCTGTTAAACGACCAGCTCTCCTAAAAGCTCATGCTTATAGGATTTGGGTTTAATATTGTTAAATGACCAACTCTCCTAAAAGCTCAAGCTTGTAGGATTTGGATTTAATATGAATATCATGTCTTTAATACCCTCCCTCACATGCAGCCTCATACCCACACATAGAGAGTCAAATAAACCAAATAGAATTATCTATGGATTTTCAAATCAACAAATGGGGAATAAATTGCAAAGAGGTGGCTCGAACCCAAAACCTCTTGCCAAACCAGGCTATGATACCATGTTAAACGACCAACTCTCCTAAAAGCTCAAGCTTGTAGGATTTGGATTTACTATGAATATCATGTCTTTAACAAATATGAATATCATGCTTCATAACACCCTCACATGCATGCGGCCCTATACCCGCACACGTGGAGAGTCAAAGAAACCACAGAGTCCACTATGGACTATCAAATACACAAATGGGGATCAAATATTCAAATTGCAGAGAGGTGACTCGAACCCAAGATCTCTTGCCAAGCCAAGCTTTGATACCATGTTAAAAGACCAACTTTACTAAAAGCTCAAGCTTATAGGATTTTGGTTTAATATGAATATCATGCTTCATAACAAAGCCTATATAATAGGAGGTCCAAAACTATGTATTGGAGACTTGATAATCATATTCCTCAAACCTATGGCTGCTAAAATGGGATGTGGGAGTCCAGGTGAATACGCCACAAAAGGACTAACAAGAGGCTCTTTTAGATTAACTATGGATTCTATTAATGTGTATTCCATCAAAGCTATATCTTTATGGAGGCATGCACATTCCACATTCTTTTTTATTAGAGATGTGAACATGCTATATAGACGATGCATTTCCAGTTCATATCTACCTTCTATTGCAGGAACATTGTTTAGACCTGAGCTAGCATTTAATAAAGCAAAGAAATCTTTATGCATTCCAGATCACAAACCAGAGTTACTTTGTCCAAATCAAAAATAGACAAGGTTGAAAGAAGCATTTAGGAACACTTCTAATAAGCCTAAAGAAATAGAACAAAGAAGCACTTGTAAGTTGTGACACTTAAAGATCATGACCCATTATGGTGTTTCCTATTCATGCACATAACTAGTGGTTTGTCCAAGTTCTGTGGACCTAGAAGTTTCCATTGATGAATAAAACACTAGTTAGTGTATAAATCCAGTGTTATTTCATAGGTTTTTTGTTTTTTCGTTGCATGGAAAATCTAACCTTTAACCTTGCCATCTCCACCCCAACCACCTAACTTTTGAGTGTCAAGCCTTCACTTAAACCTCAGAAGCAGACTCCTTCAGCACTGTTTGTCCCCGTTAAGACTTACAGGAAAAAACTGGCTCTTAATAATTTATTAGGCCCACATAATGGAATAGAAGAACACTGGAAGATGAAAATTGGTTTTAAATCCAGGAAAGGCTACCAAAAATATACTGAAATGAAGGAAAGAGAAAAATAAACTAAATCTACCTGTTGACACCAGTTGATAAATCAGACATACTCAAGGTTGTATTATAGATGCTTTTCCCATCTTCAAGGATATGACCTGAATCTTGCAGGCCAGAAGCTTCATGCACAGAACTTCTCCCTTTAACTTTGACTGTGACCATGCTAGAGCTCTCACCAGTGGCTTCAATTTTGTATTTATCAAATGGAAGCTTCTTCTGACTTTTAAAGCAGTCAACCAAATAATCCTCCCTTACAATAGGCAATTTCATCTTCCTGGCAGGATTAACAATTCAATATCAAATGAGAATGCCTTGAGACAAGCAGATATGTAGTGGATGCTTTACCTTGCCCTTCTCATCTCAGCATCTTCAGCATCCAGCATTCCACTCACCACAAAGCAGTTAGTGTCTGCAATGTTAATTGAGAAATAAGAATCAGTAACACAATGCTTCCCAATTCAAAGTAATAGTGGTATTCAAGAATATACAGGCATTTTTACAGTCAAATTTCAGCACACATCAAACATGCCTTTTTTTATCTTGGCATGAAAAGATCCACCCACTCCCTCAATTTTGCTCTTCCATTCTCCCTGTAGAATGGCACAATATATCAAAATTAAACATGAAAAAAAAGGAAAAAGAAAGAAAGAAACATTCAGCAAAGAGGCAGCAACAACTGTTGCCAAGAACGTTCATTAAAGTGTAGGTTATAGAAATTTAAAATTTTATAGAAAAACATACCACACTTTGCTTGGAGAATCCAGCAATAGAAACTCTCAAATCTGACAATTTTTCACTTTTTGATGACTGAGATGGGCTAGCAACCTGTTGTCCAGAAGACATATTGGATGATTGTGGAGGCATTACACGAACTGGCTTCTTTCCCTTTTGTGATTTAAACCACTGAAAATAAACACATAAAGCTAATCATAATTTGCATATATTAATCTCTTACATGAGCTCATGCTGAATACCTTGCAAAGATACTGATTACTTGTTTCTTCAGGGATTTTCCACTTTCCTTTAATACGCTCAGGCTCAACAGTGGAGTAAGAACACTTACTCCATGCAGATAGGTAGCCTTGGCAACGATACATGCCTCCAGAATAACGAAGACTACTGGAACAAAGCAGGCAGTGGCCAAGTGCTCCAAACAGCATGCCATCAGCGCTTCATAGGAAATACAGCAACAGAAAGTCAGGTCCCAAAACTTCAACTTTTATAATCTTCTGTACTCATTTACCTCCAAACTTATCAGTCCAGGGCACTAATGAAGCACTGCCCATCATGAGGAAAGCAGCCAAAAAGATTTTTCTTTTAGAAATTATTCATGGTATATCACTCTAAAACAACAAATCATAAAGAACAAAATATCCATAATATGCACTTCCGCATGTTGCATGCTAAGGTTCGTGCCCCAGAATTTACCAGCGGTCTCGCAAATCAAAATCTGATCCTGTTGAATCTTGACCATTAGCTTCAAGCATCTCCCGCAACTCTGCTGTTGTCACATGCTTTTTAAGATCATCCTTTAAAGCCCAGATTTCTTTAGATTGATCCTTAAGCTTCCTTTCTAAATCAGATGCCTTTTGGTCTTCTGCCCTCAAGTTGTTAGCATTCTTTTCAGATGCTGCCTTTCTCACTGAAACATCTCCTTCAGTTTTCACAATTTTTGACTTCTGATCACCAGTAGCATCCTTTTTACGTTTGCCACCCTTGGATGTTGATTGTTCATCATCCTTTTTTCCCTTAACTTTTGTGCCTGAAATGATCAATATTACGAGAACATAACAAACGAAGCATGTTGTCACAAAAAAAAAAAAAGGAAGGGGGAGGGGGGGGCCCTTCTAGAATAACAAACAAACTGTATACCATTTTCTGCACTAGGAGACTTTTTGACAAGAGCAGTAACAGTTTTTTGATCAGAACTTGAAAGACCTTCCCATCCAGACAGCTTCTCAATTTGGGTGGATGGTGACATTTCCAAGAAACAGTTGGCATGGTGCCATGCCAAACCCCTAGCACCTTGACCGTCAGGTTTGGAGGATATGCGAACCTAGAAATAAAATGACACTGCTATCAAGGCAAAAAATCAAACAGCATCTTACTAGTCATGATGCATCATCTTAATTATCCAAATTATCTTCATTAGGATAACTAAAGAGGGATACGTACAATGTGATCATCAACCACACTGCATGGATGACAAAATCAAGCACAACCTAACAAAATCTTACAATTGCTTTTCTTCAAACAAAGAAAAAATATGGTCTGAAACATGAAGCATAAAAGGTCCTCTTATTTTTAAATATCTTATTATGCCTAACAGAAATTATATAATTAGTGCTTCAATCCCAAAAGCTCCTAAAAATTCAACCTCAAAAATCTACATTCTCAACTCCCGGTTCTTCTCTTATAATCTTACACTAGTTAAAACATATGCTTGTGAGAAAAATGAAAGATTATAAAGTGAATAAGGTTCTTCTCTTAGAATTTTTCTTCGTTAAAATACATACTTGTAAGGAAAAAGAAAGCATTTAAACAGAATAATCGAGACATATTCAAACATTTTTTTTCCTTTTCTTCTTTTGTCAACATAACAGGACAGGAGCTTCACAAACGCCAGCGAATATCCAAAATTAACTTTCAGAGGGACACCTTGATTAAGGTACCATGTAAGCTGTCAGCTGGATTAATCAAAAGGCCCTTTCAGTCGCTACAGATTGGTTAAAATATGCTGTTGCAATGATGCAATGGTAGAAAGAATCAACAGAATAATATGCTCGAAAAATAATTTATGAAATCAGAAACTTCAACCAGTAGAACAAATAAACACACTCACTGTGCTCAATTTTCCCAGAAACCAATTCACTGATCCCCACCCCCCAATTAATATATGCAGCATCTTTTGCTGTCAAAACATTGACCTACTAAACCTCAAACCTTCTTGGCAGACATGAGGAAGAGAGTTAAGGCATATGATCCAACAATGTTTTATTATATGCCCAAACCACTACTACATGATATGGATGCTAATGCATATAACAAACCAAATGCAAACGTCCACCAACATCAACTTTAACAACACGTCTTACATGATTGGTTATTTTTATTACACCGTGCAGTTCAAAGCATTCAGATTATGAACCTTCCAAACTGCTACTTCCTGAAACCACAAACACTAGTAAAGAAACATAGCAGTCTACCTCTCCTTTCATAATCTTCTGACTGCAACGCTTGCAAGTAGCACGAGAAGTTTGTGAGACTTCAATTCCGCATTCAGCAACAGCAGCAGCAACATCTTTAGTCGTATTCTTTGACGGTCCACCACTCTCTACATATTTTCTGATCATCTGCTGATCGTCCCATCTAAGCAGCTCTATGCCTTCAACATCATCAACCCTAAAAGCAAAATAAAGGCATAGAACTCAATCACTATGTGAGCAAAAAAATTAGCAGTATCTTTGTTATACAATAAACAATGAGAATACATACAATTTTATTTGGTTTGCCTTCTTCAATATGCAACCAGCATGGTGCCACATCTGATTCAAAAAAACCAAACACAAATCAAATTACAGCAGCAAAAACAATAGCACCATAAGCCCTTAGGCAACACAAAAGATAAATAGACCATCACTAACCACATCAAGAAGACAACTAGAAAATTAATGAAGTATCTCTACCACCAAAGGTTCTATTTGACTGCAACATGGTATCTGCAATACATGGTAATCCTAAGCTCTACCCATCATGCACATGCGTATACATTACCATCCTATATAAAAGGCCAAAGCAGGGATGTCGCGTTCTTTGTTGTTTTTGTTGCTTGTTTAACCAACATAAAGGTATTATTAGTGCCTGATCAAAACACATACCCACTTCACAAAATTGAGCCTCAAGTCCCCATACAGCATAGTTATCCTTTATTTCATTATATGGAACAGAAAATTCTTGAATGAAAAATTAAACTGAAACAATAAGCTAAATAGTAGAATAGCCAAGGGCCTGCATTCAAAAAAGAAAAAAGTATAGCTCCAAACTAGCACCATAGATGCTTTATCACAGTAATTTTTTGCCAAAAATCAGTCCTCTTACCTTATAATACCTGAATCATTAGCAGTTCTGACAAATAAGATTAGTATAACATGAACAATAGAGTTTCGAAAACAGAGAAAACTTGAGGCCCGTTTGGTAGCAGAAACAAAAACAATTTTTGTGCGAACCCGCCCTTTCTGGGAGAAAACGATGACCGATGGAGGCCCCTTCATTTTTTTTTTCAGAGTATCTCTAGAAAATGGTCCAATGATTGGAACGTCAAAATGTAATTTCACATCCTCATTGTTTTTACTTCCATAAAAGAGATTCCTTTACCAGAACTGCATGCATTTCGGAAAGGCTTTTCCCGGTACACAGATTGTAGAAACCCATTTTACCCAGTTATTACCATTTTCGGGAAGAGAAACCCTCGTCGTCCCCTTAACCCCATATCAAAGATCCATAAAATAGGAATAACCCCATCAACCAAATCACTCAAAACCCGAACACAAACAAAAAACGACATGAGAGAAAAAGGAAAAAAACGAAACCCGCAACAAGGAAGGGAAAATGAAAAAGAAAATGGATAAGAAAAAAAAAGGGGGGGAAAAGGCAAACAAACGAAGAAGGGAGGAGGGAGGAAGGGAATGAGGAGTTACAGGCATGAAGCCGTCGAATTGTGTGGCTTGAACCATCTTGCCAATGCGGAACGTCTCTTTTTGTATGGGGCTCTTGCAGGTCTTACAGGATGATCTGGATGACTTGGCGTATTCAGCTTTCCATGGCTTTGGAGGATTCGCCATTACTGTTTTCTTCTTCTTCTTCCCTCACTCACTCACACTCTGCAAATGCAACCTCTGTGATGTCTCCTTTTAAACTACTGCTTCCTGCGAATATCGAATCTTGATTCTTCGCTTGGAAGCCTTATTAAACCTCTCGGACACGTGTAAATCCGTGGATTAGGTTGTTTTGTTGCTGCGTGTCTCTCGCCGTCTCTCTTACACCTTTTTATTCCTTCCGGAAAGTATAAAGGAACCCATTTGAATATTTTAGATTTAAAAGGATGAGATAATATTTATTGGCATTTTTTATTTTAAGTTTTTATACTAATCATTAACATTATTTAAATTTGTTCAACTGGGCTGGGCCTAACTCTTAAAACTGGTGTCTAAGGCCCAGCCCGCACATTTTCCATCCCACTTTCGTAGTAAGGAAACAAATCAAAACATTTAAAAATTTCATAACAATTTTTCAAAATCCATATTTTCGAAGTAAAAATCAAAAAGTAAAATCAAAAACGTATTTTCAAAACTAAAAATAAAGAATAACTACGAAACAACTATAATGCTTGGTTGAGTTGATTAGGGAGGTAACACATGACAGTTGATTAATTCTCAATTAGCTCTAATAGGTTGCTCGATATACATTAAAGTTCATTATCGTTAAACAACTTCTAATAGGAAACAGTTTTACATCATAGTTTATAATCCACTCAAATTAAAACATTAAAATTCTTTTTTGATCATTCTCTTCATATTTATGTAAAAGGCTGTTCACTATCTTGAAAAAATCTCATTATTTATTAAGTAAATTTTACATGATCTTTACTTGATTTTATTAAAAAAACCTTTATCAAGATAATAAAAATTGAATTAAATGAATATTAAAAATTATGATATATTTTAGGTTTTATTTTGGTAATTATAATTAAATTTATTAATTTCATTATTAATTAAAATTTATTAAATGCAAGTATTTTTTTATTTACTATAAATAAATTTTTTACCATTTTATAGGGATTGATGAAAAATAAATATTCTTTTAATAAATTATGTAGATATCATTGGAATGGGATGCACCATAGCCCAAACGCAAAAAGCGACCTAGAGCTTAGCATGGATGATCCCGAGCCTAACACGTCAAGATGCTCTCCCAAGCCTAGTACCAGTATTCTTTAGCTGGTTAATTAAGGCCATTCCCGACTCAAAACTAAGATATCAATCGGTATCACCTCGAGCATGTAACTCCTCGAAACCAACAGTCAATGCTCGTCCAAAGTTGGTGGGATTGCAAAAGACTCGATCGTCAAAGAATAAGCAAACTCAACCAAACCACCAACGACGACTACTGACTCATGGATTACCACGTACTCCACTTCCATGAGGCCCAATATGCATTCTGCTCTCACGAAACCCACTACCATGGTGGATCAAAAGCTAATAAAGAGGCGACATGTGGCCCACCTTAGTAGTATAAATTGGCTCGATTGTAATCCTATGGGAGACATGTAAATTCCTAACAACTTTAGAGAAATAAAAATCATTTTGAACTTCTATAATTTCCAATCATGTTGAAATATTTATTCATGTAATAAATATTTTTTATTATTTCACATAAAATTATAGGGTTGTATATATTATCGTTGTGGCTCAACAAGTCATAAAAACACCTTTGTTTCTTTAGACATAGGTGGTTGAGATGGCTAGAGTTGAAGCAAAGAAAAAAAAGAGTCAAAACCTCTCATATTTATCAAAAAATGGCATTTTACACAAAGTGTTGAGCTTAGAGGGGATGGATGACTTGGTTATTCCCTAGGAGCTTAGCTGACATTACCGTCAGATTAGTATACCTCCCAGATCTTCACTCGTCAAGGACATTCTCGGAACTATTTTTATAAATATTCTGAATTATTTATCTTTAATTATAACACTGCGGATGCGGGATATTTGATCAGAACGAGCAACAAAGACAAACATCATTTCTTGATAACTATCGAATGGTGTTCTCTACCATGCAACCCCCGTCTCACTTACAACGAATAATCAGACCTAGAATGAGGATCTGACTACAGCACCTTTGGCCATAAGTAGGGAGTCCCAATCCTGATGTCGATGATTGAAAAAGATGAGGAGAATGCCCCAACCAAGCCATTTGATAAAGATTTTTGGGTAAACCAAATAAAAACACAGGAGATATACACTTCATTTATGTCATATTTTATTGTATGATGCAAGGATTGGATTTGAGAAACTTTATAGATTAGATGATGATGCAAGGATTAGGTTTGAGCAACTTTCTAGCAATTCGCTTGAGAGCTGACAAGAGTACTTCAAAGCTCAAGCTAATCAAACTTTAGCTCTCTCGTTTGGAATGTAGGGACGTTTAAGAATTCCTAAAGAAAGCACACTAAATGAACAACATAAGAATTCATACTTAGACTAGGAAGAAGGTGAACAACTATATATATATGCTATGCTTTTCCTCTCTATTGTGTTTCCGTGTGCCCAAGACCAAACCTTTGCTCCTTACTATATTTTATAAAATATATTCAAAATATTTAATCACTTGAAAATCCTTTAAAAAAATCAGTCCCAAAAAATAAAACTTTAGAATATAAGATACCGTTTGTCTTTTTTTTTTTTTTTTAAATGGTATTTTTTTCTATATATACATACATTGTTTTTATATCACTATATCATGTCTATATAGAGAAATTAACTTTCAATCAATTACTTCTCACTTAACAACTACCAACTATTAACTATCAATTGAACTAAACATGCTCAACACCTAAAAAACAGTTTTTCAAAAACACTGATGATCACGAATAACCCAACTATTTCCAATAATTCCTTTGTCTTGGAAGATGGCCTCGTTGATATTACACTTGGTGTACCCCATGATAGGCGGAGCCTGTTAGAATGGTCCATATCACTTTGAATTTTAAATTCAGATTGAATCTCTCATAACACCTTTCACAACCCTTGCAACTCTTTAGAAGACCTATGATGACCTGATCTCCATATAAAGAAGAGACATTGCACATTTTTTGGGTCCTAAGCCTATAATCTACAAGAACAATTCACGATCAAAGTTTGTTTTTGAAAGGATTAGAAGGGCTTGAGTGATTTGAATGTGGTTTCTTAGTTTCACCAATTTGGTTTCCAGTTTTCCAATGTTTATGTTTCTCTGTTCTTACAATGGCTGGAGGTATGTATATTCTGACATTTTGCTTCCGCATATAATCTGATTGGATTGCTTGATTAGGTTCCAACATTTGGTATCAAAGCATATAAGAACCTCTGCCTTGATTTTTGTGTGCTAGTGTTTCGTATGAGTTTTTTTTTATTTTTACTGGATTTTTTTCCAAAATTTTGGGTCTTTTAGTTTAAGTTTTTTCATTGTTATGAAGCATTAAATCTCCTTTATATATGATTTAATGTATTTTTGTGATTTCCTATGACATCAAACTGCATAAATAATAATGTTTTTTGTTCACTTATTGGTTCTACAATGGAAGTCCCTCTGAGACCATGAGAAAGCGACCATTTAATAATATTAAAAAAAAAAAGGTCGTTTTTCTGGGTAGAAAACCCTTTTTTTAAGGTTGAAAGAATGACCTTAAGTGTGGGCTTGGACCTTATTGAGCCTTATTAATATTAAAGCAAAGAGTGTATATCTTCCGGGTTGGGTTGGAGGCAGCCTTTAAAGTTTAAAAGCAAAAATTTGGACTTTAAAAAAAAAAAAGAGTCTGCGTGAGATGAATCTGACCAGGAGCATTGCTCTCTGTGATGCATCATTTGAACCCATGATGGACCAATTTTGATAAGGTGGAGCCCACTTTGCAGAATGCAGCTGATGGGCCAATTTTGATAAGGTGGAGCCCATTTTGCAGAATGCAGCTGATGGGCCAATTATGATAAGGCCATCTTAATTAGCTAGTGGGCCATTGGACAAGTTGATTAAAGGGCCTCAGGCACGTTTGGGTGAGGCTCAATTTTGGTAAGGCCCTCTTAATTAGTGGGCTACTAGGATACCATAGGATTCAAAATTTTGTTAAAAGGGGTGGTTGTTTTGCTTAAAGGGATTTGATCCCAGGACCTTATAGTCTTCAAGGTAATGCTCTACCATTAGGCTAGGTATTCAAATGGTATTGTTCTTACATTGTTTTTATTTACATAGATTTAAAAGGATTAAAGTTACCTATTAACAAAATTAATGAAAGTGTGATGTCTACTGGAGTTGAACCCTTGCTCTTGAATTCAAGGGACACACTCCACCACGTAATTAAATTCATTATTGAATTTATTATGATTGTTTGCATGAATATAATTTTTACATGCTTATAATATTGTTCTTCAAAATTGTTTAAAGTTTTTATAACAATGTTCAGTGATTGATATAATTTTAATTAATTAGGGAATAGCCACAACATCCTTAATTAGTTAAAATTATATATTAAGTTTTAAGATCACATTTGATTACATTAATTTGTATTTAATCATATGGAATGTGATAAATCTCATCACAAGGAATTTTATTACATTTTGTATGATTAATTAGGATGAAATATCAAATCATATTTTCTAATTTACCCACAGGGATTAGGAAAATGAACATGATTTGGTAGTCTTGTCATAAACTTATTTAAATCTAATTGAGTAAGACTATAGCCCATAGGCAAGTTTTATGTCACTAGGTTTATGTTTTTAAAAGCATGATTTACATTGGTAAAACATAGCATTGTATCTTTGCCTCAATCTTTGATTATTGAACCTGTACATTTAACATTTGTAGTTATTTAACTTGCGAATATTTATGATTTTAAGTGTGATATTTCCGAATTAATGGGTGATAACTATAAGGTATGGAAGGAAAGAGTTCTTCTGCATTTGAGATGGATGGATATTGGCTACGCTATAAGGAAAGAAGGAACTGGAGTCCATGCAGAAACCGGCCTTGCGAAGAGCGTCTATCTTTTTATGATGATGGGAGAGGTCAAAATCTCCTCAGTGATGTTCATAAATACGAATGTCAATTTGGTATTAGAGTAGTTCCGTCCCGAGCAAATTACTAAGTCAAACCTTTTCTAAAAGGCATCGATGAGTGGTTTGAAACTTACGTGAAAGTTCTTGCTAGTACCTTAATTATGCAATTTTCATGCAAGCTCACTTAGGAACAGAGAAGTGCGTGATCATATCATGCGCATGAGGAGATATAGTGGCTTGACTTGAGACATTAGAAGTTACCATGTCGACGCTTTCTTGTTCATTATATATTGAACACTTTGCCCCATGTCACGAGTCCTTCAAAATCTCTTACCTTACACATAAGGATAAATGGTCGATTAATGAATTGTTGACCATGTGTGCCCAGAAGAAGGAAGGTTAATGATGGAAAAGAGTGACAGGTTAACTTGACCACCTTTGGAAAGAAAGAGGATCAAGCTAAAGGGAAAGATTCTGTTCAACCGGGCATAAAGAAGGAGTCAAAGTGTTGTTTTTACGCAGAAGAAGGGACACGTGAAGAAGAATTTTTCGAAATTTAAGATGGCTTGATAAGAAGGTACTCGATTTTTCTTTTGTATGTTATGAATCTAATATGGTTAATGTTAATCATAACACATGGTGGATTGATGCAGTTCTACAATCCATCGTTGGAAATACCTTCACGGGGGTATGCAAAACTGGAAGCTATTAGAGTAAACAATGCATCTATTTAAGCGACAAGATGAGTTCACGATGTGAAGCTATTGCACTTACAGTATAGTTAAGTAGCGATTTCATTTAGAATTGGAAAAGACATTTTATGTTCCAAGTTTCTCTAGGAATTTAATTTCAATTTCAAGACTTGTACCTTTAGGATTTTCCTTTAGCTTTTCAGATTATGGTTTCAGTTTATCCAATATATATAAAGTTATTGGTTATGATACATTGTTTGATGATCTTTTCCATATTCAGTTACAAAATGATTTTACTTATAATTCTATGCATGTTACTACTACATGAGATCATGTGATTGTGCATGGGATGGGACATCTTGTTGAGAGATAGAAAAGGAATTAGTTAATGATGGGGTACTTAGTACTTTGGATTTTGATGATTTTGAGACTTGTGTGAATTGCATTAATGAAACAAACAAGTCTAAAGAGAATGTAAAGGAACACAACATTCTTAAATTATACATATGGACATTTGTTGTCGACATGGATAGTCGAATACTTTATCACCTTCATAGATGATTATTCCACGATATGTATTTCTACTTACTTCTTTGTCAAAGGATGGAACTTTAAGACGCCTTTAAAGTTTTAAGGCGAAGTAGAAGAATCAATGCGGAAAACATATTAAGATTGTGAGATCGGATAGAGGTGGAAATCTTATGGTAAATACACACGAGGAGAATGGACAAGCTCCTGGTGCATTTGCGAAGTTTCTTCAAGAAAATGATTGTTGCCGATCGCTATGCTGGTTCTCCAGATCAGAATGATGCGGCAGAAAGAAGAAACCGAACTTTAATGGACATGGTAAGGAGTATGAGGAGTAATACAAAACTACCTCAATACTTGTGGACTGAAATTCTAAAGATGACTGTGTATATATTAAATCGAGTTCTAACCAAGGATGTCTTTAAGACGCCTTTTGAGTATTCAAAGGTTGGAAACCGAGTTTGCGACATATACACGTTTGGGGATGCCCGTCTGAAGTGAGAATTTATAACCCACGAGAAAAGAAGCTAGACCTAAGGACAGGTAATTAAGTATTTAGCGGAAATGTTAAAGGTCAAGGGGTATAGATTTTATTGTCCATCTCTAGCACTGGATTGTGGAATCAAGAAATGAGAAATTTGCGAGAATGACAATTAGTGGGAGTGATGGGTTTCGGGACATTGTTTATGAGAAGGATCATTATGAATTAAGCCTGCAGTTCGAGTGATAGATTGATTGTCATTCACACCCCTCAAGTACAACTGAGTGTGAGACAACCATTTCCTGAAGTTCCACATATTCGCGATATTGATCTTTGTAGAATTGGAGTTGCCCGATGAAGAAATTCGAAATTGTTTAACAATTGAGCAACAAGTTGATCAACAAATTCCTCAGGATGATGGTATTTGATGAGAAGAACTACAAGAGTTAGGAATCATCAATTCCTAGTGATTATATAGTGTATTTACAAGAATTGGACTATAACATTGGGTGAAAATGATCAAACGTTTTCACAAGCCATGTGAGTTATGGGGAATCTAACTCCTTGGCACGATGCCATGAAAGAAATAGATTCTATAGCATCTAAGTAAAGTTTGGTATCTTGTTGAGTTGCTTGATGATATAAAAGCCATTGGATGTAAATGGGTCTTTAAAACGAAGGACTCATTGGGCAACATCTAGAGACATAAGGGCTAGACTGGTTGAAGGATTCAATCGAAGGAAGGAATCGACTACGGAGACCTTTTCTCACGTATCTAGAAAGAATTCTCTTCGAATAATCATGACATTGGTTGCCCATTTTGACTTTAATTTACATCAAATGGATGTGAAAACGACATTCCTTAATGGTAATCTAGAGGAATAGGTTTACATGAAACAACTTGAAGGATTCTCCTCTAGTGAAGGTGAGCATTTAGTTTGGAAGCTTAAGAAATCCATATATGGATTAAAACAAGCGTCCCTCCAATGGTATTTGAAATTCCATGAAGTCATTGCTTCATTCGGCTTCAAAGAGAATATCATGGATCAATGTATATACCAGAAGGTCAGTGGGAGTAAGATTTGTTTTCTTGTGTTATATGTGGATGATATTCTAATTGCAACCAATGATAAGGGTTTGTTATATGAGGTGAAACAATTTCTCTCTAAGAACTTTGATATGAAGGATATGGGTGAGACATCTTATGTCATTGACATTAAGATCCATAGGGAAAGATCTCGAGGCATTTTGGGTTTGTCTCAAGAGACCTATGTTAATAAAGTTTTAAAGAGATTTAACATGAAAAATTGTTCACCGAGTGTAGCACCCATTTTAAAGGGTGATAGATTTGATTTGAATAAGTGCCCTAAAAATGATTTCAAGAGGGAACACATGAAGAATATTCCATATTCTTTAGCTGTTGGAAGCCTAATGTATGCTTCAGTGCATGCGATTTGGCATTGCCATTCTTTGTTGGAGTATTAGGAAGATATCAAGTAATCCGGGTATTGACCATTGCGAGAAGGTGATGAGATGCAGCCCGAAGACGAAGAAGTTACGTAATGTAAAGACGGACAAATAGTTTGGAGGTGATTGGCTACTCCGATTCAGACTTTGTTGGTTGTGTTGATTCTCATAAATCAACATCTTGTTATATTTTCAAGCTAGTTGATGGAGTTGTATCATGGAGAAGTGCGAAACAGACCTTGACTGCCACTTCCACTATGGAAGCCGAGTTCGTATCCTGTTTTGAGGCTAGCTCACATGGTGTATGGTTAAAGAGTTTCATATCTAGGCTTAGAATTGGCCAGTTCTATATCTGAGCCATTGAAGTTGTCTTGTGATGCTTCGATTTGCGTGTTATGGCTAAGAACAATAAGAGTGGAAGTCGAAGTAAGCATATCGACATTAAGTACTTAGCCATAAGAGAACGTGTTAAACAAATGAAAGTGGTCATTGAACACATTAGCACTAAGTTGATGATTGTCGATCCTTTAACTAAAGGCATGCCACCTAAGTATTTTAAGGATCATGTAGTACAAATGAGACTTGGTTCCACGAGTAATTTTATTGTACGTACATTCATTATTTTAAATAAAACTCTTATTGATCGATATTTCTTATATGGTTTTGTACATTTAGTTATTATTATTATTTTGAGAAATATCATTAAGTTTGGACCTTGAATAAACAAATGATTTATTCATTAAGTTTAAGGAGTTTGTGTTGAGGAACTTGATATATTGTAATACATGGAAGATCTACTCAACATAAGAGGACCTATGTATTATTTATATATATATATATATATATATATATATATATATTTAGTTTTCTATTATGATAGGTGTTGTACTATATGGACCAAGTGGGAGAATGTTAGAATGGTCCATATTAGTTTGAATTTTAAATTCAAATTGAATCTCCCATAACACCTTTCCCTGACCCGCAGCTCTTGGTACATGATGACTTGGTCTCCATATTAAAGAGTAGCGCACATTTTTTTGGGTCCCTAAGCTGCTCGAAATACAGAACAATTCACCATCAAGTTTGTTTTTGAGAAAGGGTTTAGAAGAACCAAAAGTGATTTGATTTTGGTTTCTTAGTTTCAACAATTTGGTTTCTAGTTTTCCAGTGTTTCTATTTCTCTGTTCTTACAATGGCTAGAGGTATGTATTCTAGCATTTAGATTATGCATATAATCTAATTGGATTGCTTGATTAAGTTTCCAACAGAGCCCACTTCGAGATGGGAGGATCCTGCCCTTGAATTTATGTAGGAGTGTCCCTTGGATGATATTGACGCTATTGATCGACTCCATGTTTGGCGGAAGCTAGAACTTGTGCATCTGTTATCATTTTCCTATTTCGAATAAACTGGTTTCTTTTGTTCCATATTTCCCTGCTCACCCTAACAACCATTTGTTGATTTTCCTTCGTTCAGAGAGCGACTCTACACCTCCTACCAATCTAAAAGACTGACATGAATTTGTTGTTTATGTCACTAGCAGATCAAAGGAGCGACGACAACTAAATGAGTTAAGCTGAGGCGTGTTCAAAACACTGTTTTTAAAAATTTTATTCCTCATGGAAAAAGATTCTTATGTCATTAGTACAGTCCCTGTTGCTGATGGTGCCCCTATCACCCACTGGTGCCCATGTTACGGTCCCTTCTACCGTCACCATCAATGTCTTCAGTAATTTTGATGCTCCCTGCCTATATCAAACCCTTTCCTAACATCTTTATGATTGAGGTTTTTGCTGGTCAAAACTTTGAGAGATGGAAAGAGCATATATATTCCACCTTAGATATGCATGGAGTGGCATGACTACTGTCCGTTAGAAACACGAGTGTCAACGTTGAGGCTTGGGCACACGCAAACAAGGTGTGTCACGCACCCCAATGTACAAAGAAAGTAAAAACTGGAAACAAGGGAAATCCTCCTAAAGTCAACTTGGTCAAAGGAGATGACATGATAGTTGTTGTTGTTTCACAAGTTAATATGGTGACCAATTCCAAGAATTTGGTAGTAGACTATGGTGCAACAAGGCATATTTGTGCAAACAAATATGCTTTTACCTCCTACACTCTAGTAGGGGATGACGAAAAGGTTGTCTACCTTGGTGACTCTCACACTGCTCAAGTTTTTAGATAAGGCAAAGTCATACTAAAGCTCACTTCGAGAAAAACACTGTCCTTGAATGAGATGTTGCATGTTCCTAATATTAGAGCAAACTTAGTTTCTATTGCTCTATTGGGAAAAGTAAGGGTTAAAGTGTCATTTGAATCTAATAGAATTGTAATGATTAAAGTGTCATTTGAATCTAATAGAATTGTAATGAAAAAAAAAATGTCTTTGTGGGAAAAGGGTCTTATAATCAGTGGCTCTTTGTGCTTAGTATTGCTGAAATTCTGAATGAGATTATTTCTTCTTCTACTTACTTGATTGAGTCCTATGATATTTGGCATGCTAGATTATGACATGTTAGTTGTGGATACATTAAGAAGATGCAATCTCTAGGCCTTATAAATAATATGGATTATTTATGCTTAAGTAAATGTCAAATATGTGCTACTTCTAAGTTGACCAAAAAGACATGTGGATCGATGTCTAGAGAAACCAAATTACAAGAACTGATTCATTTTGATCAAGGAAAGCTTAAACAAACTATGACTAGAGGAGGTAAGAAATTTTATGTTACCTTCATTGATAATTATTCTAGGTTCACTAAAGTTTACTTGCTTAGAAATAAAGATGAGGCGTTTGATATGTTCTTAATCTATAAAGCTGAGGTAAAGAATCAACTTGATAGGAAAATCAAGAAGATTAGATCTAATAGATGTGGCGAATATATCCACTAAATGATTATTGTGAAAAAGGAATGAATAATTCATGAAGTCACTCATCCCTATTCACTTGAGTCAAATGGAGTTGCTGGAAATTAAAAAGAATATGACTCTTAAAGAGATGATGAATTCTTTGCTTGTCAATGCTTCTACTCTTGCTAATTTGTGGGGCAAAGCTATATTATTTACATGTCATCTACATAATAGAATTTCATACAAGAGAACTGGTAGGACATCTTATAAGTTGTGGAAAGGTCATGCACCTAACCTAAAATATTTAAAAGTGTGGAGGTGTCTTGTCAAGGTTGTGTTATCTAATCCTAAAAAGAGGAAAATATGATCAAAGACTTTTGATTGCATGTTTATTGGTTATGCTAGTAATAGTATTGATTATAGATTTTTTGTTTTGAAAAGTGATGTTCTAGAATGCAATACTATTATTGAGACAAAAAATGTTGAGTTTTTTTTTAACATATTTTTCCATTTTCTTAGTAAATTTCTTGTGCACCCATAATAGTGAATGATATAGAAAACTCATATGATGAGCATGTGTCCACTACTATAGATAATATGAAAAGCTCTTATGATGAGTTGAGAAGAAATAAGAGACAAAATTTTTCCTTTGGAGATAATTTGTATACTTATTTGATTGAAGATGAATCATCTTCTTACTTTGAAGTTATTTCTTCCCCTGACGCATTGCTTTGGAAGAAAGGTATTAAAACTAAACTTAATTTTATTTTAAAAAATCAAACTTGAGAGTTAGTTGATTTACCTTCATGAGCAAAACATATCGGTTACAAGTGGATCTTTAAAAGAAAAATATTTCCCAAATGGTTTTATTGAAAAGTATAAAGCTAGATTAGTAGTCAAAGGTTTTTCGCAAAAACAAAATATTGACTATTTTGATACGTTTGCTCATATTACTAGGATTTCTTCCATTCGTATTTTTATTGTTTTAGCTTATATTCATAAACTTTTTATCCATTAAATGAATGTTAAAACAATATTTTTAAATGGAGATTTAGATGAATGAATTTATATGTTACAACCTAAAAAGTGTATTATGCTTGGTCAAGAAAATAAAGTTTGCAAATTACTCAAGTCTTTATATGGTTTAAAACAAGCATCTAAATAGTGGCATAATAAATTTGATAATACTTTATTAAATAACGGGTTTTTATCTATTGAAGTGGATAAATGTGTGTATACAAAGTGTATAGATAAATAATGTGTAATCATTGCATTATATGTATATGGTATGCTGATTTTTGGTACTAGCCTAGATATTATAAATAGCAAGTACTAATAGATTTATAGCTTCACAGTTCAACATGAAAGATATGGGTGAAGCTAAAGTAATTTTGGGTGTCAAATTCATAATGATGGGTGATAGTATAATGCTATCACAAGAATATTATATTGAGAAAATATTTAAGAGGTTTAGACATTTCGATGCCAAACCTGTGAGTACCCCTTATGATGCTAACACTCATTTAATGAAAATCATGATGATGCTATGGATCAATTTGAGTGTGTGCAGATTATTGAGAGTTTAATGCATTTGATGAACTTTTCTAGATCCGACATAGCGTACGCAGTGTGTAGATTGAGCAGATATATACATAATCCCAATAATGATCATTACAATGCATTAGTTACACTAATGAAATATTTAAGAGGTACCATGAGCTATGATATCCTATATAATGGATTTTCCACTATGTTAGAAGGATACAGTGATGCTAACTGGATCTCATATTCCAATGAGATAAAATCCAAAAGTGGTTATCTTTTTACTTTGGGAGGTGGTGTTGTTGCTTGGAGATCATTTAAACAAACTCTTATCACTACTTTTACCATGAAATAAGAATTTATAGCTCTTGAATCCATTGGTGAAGAAGCGAGTGGTTAAGGAACTTCCTATCATGAATTCATTTGGGAATGCAGCCATACCTTTGGTGTCTATGCACTGTGATTGTCAAGCAGCAATATTGATTGCAAAGAATAAAGCATTCAATGGGAAAAATAGACACATTCATCTAAGACATAAAGTTGTGAAACAATTGTTGAAAGAATGAATTATCTCAATTGACTATGTAAAAGTCAAAATTGAATTCGGCTTATCCTCTGACTAACCCTTAGGAAGATAATTAATTTTGGAAACATTGAGTGGAATGAGACTTAAGCCAATTAGAGATTAGCAGTGATGGGAACCCAACCTTCATGATTGGAGATCCCATGAAGAAGGTTCATATGAGTAATAACAAGTCACTTATAGCACTAATAAAATTGTCCCTCCCTATGACATGGTTGTGGTGCTAGACTATATATTTTGATAAGTTGAGTTATACTCTTAATGGTTTTATATCCCTTATGGGTGATACATATAAATGTAGTTTGCACTTAATTAAATCACTTATATAAGTGTGGAGTGGGGCCGTTCCCATAAAATATTTTGGCAAAATTTCTAAAGCACTTATGAAATGATCAAGCTTGCCCATGGCCTAATTGTGTACAACAATGTTGAACAACAAGATTCGTGATGTGTGGTGTTGATGATAAGGTTCATAATTTACAATCAAGAGTACTCTGGTTCATAGAAGTTATAAGTTTCACCAATATTCTATAAATTAAATCTTCTTCATCTATGCTTGATTCATAGTTCATTGAACACCAAATTGAAAGTACTTACATCTTCTTCTATAATCCAGAAAAAATGTTTTAAATTTAAATGCCTCTTTGAAAAATGTGGGGGATTGTTAGTGTTTGATGGGTTTTTTCAAAAATGACCTTGTCCCATATAGGAAAGTATAAAAGTTTTTTGGGGCTTATATACTAAAACACCTTTATGGGCTTACATAAGGTGTGAGAAGATGAGAGGCCTCACACGCACAAGAAATGGGTTAAAAGACCGTTTTCAGATAAATCCCTCCATTCGCTTGAATATCACGATGACAAAATTGGTTTTGATCCAAAAAATCTTTTATTTTTTTGCCTCTATAAAAACTGGGGTTTTTTTGCTGTTTAAAACTCAAATTGAAAATTCGATTAGTTGTTTCTCTCCGATAGCTATCTAGCTTTAATTCCTAACAATCATATTTTGAAATTCAAACCAACGGCCACATTTTGTTTTCCTATAAATTCAATCCTTTGTTGATTATAAAGTACATAGAAAAAATCCTCTCATCCTCTCTCTCTCTCTTGTTCTTGATTCGAGATTATCTCTAAAGAGCGGTTGAATCTTAGAGAATAAAATTTCTTAGAACAATGTTCTGAAGAGGCCTCAACTTTACTTCTCTGCAGGCCGTCGCTCCAGGTTCCGACCTCTCCTTCTTCAACTACCGTCGATCTGCCAGCGACATATACAACAGAATCTTGGGACACCTCTTTTGTCTGCATATGTTCTGTAGATTACGACAATAAATTAGAGCATGTAGGATGGTTTTCGTCTCATCTTAGACATGTATTAGTGACCACCACCCTTTTTCCTTATAGTGGGAAGAAAGCCACCTCCAGCTCTCCAAAGGAGGTTTTTTCCATCTTTGCTGCTGAAAGTTTCCATATCATCTTCCACCCACTGCTTCTGAATTGCCGTCATTTATTCTAGAGGATTGAAGAAACCTTTTTACTAAACAATCTCCTCTTTTCTCCAGGTGCCAACACCAACCCAAGGCCCAGCAGAATTTTCTCAATCAGAACTCTATCCCTTGTGCATCCCAATACATTCCATCGTTGGTCATAAGAGACCTCACCTTTGCTGATTCCAAACCTTGGAAAAAGAGAGGTTTGGACTGTCGGAACACGGGGATCAATCAGCCAAGGTTCGTTCCAAATACCGACCTGTTTCCCAGAGCCAATACGCCATATATCTGGATCTAGCTCTGATCAAGGGAAGAGTCCCATATATGGGATTTAGGCTTACCTTTGACCTTTGTCACACTCCCTGTTGGGATCACCAAAATGAGTTCATCATTTCCATCTTGATGGGAAGAAGGAATACACTCATGACGAAAGACGGCATGGCTTCTTCAACAGAATTTCTTTTCCACCCCGAGATAGAAATTTTCGGTTCCATATCCACATATTTTCCTCCAAACTTTTATCTTTTACATACTCAAATATCTCCTTTTTATTTCGTCCAATCATGGCTGGCTGCCACTCCAACATATTTTGAGTCTGTCATGCCAAGTGTTGAACATAAATCAGCTTTTACGTTCCAGCATACCTTGTATTTAGGTAGGGGTGAGCATGGTTAACCAAACCGTGCTAATTAAAAAAAAAAAAACCAAAGATGATTTTCAGTTTGTTATTTATATAAATTAAAATTAAAATCTAACCAGTTAACCAAATCTTCGATTAATCAATTTTTTCATTTAACCATTTATCGGTTTTTCGGTTAACCATAATAAAAAAAATAAATTTATAATTTCATAATCATATATTAAAATTGAAATTATAATAATTATAATAAAAAATGCAAAGAAAAAATGAATAATTTGTAATATATTCAGATGCAATCCCATGACACTTTGTGCATTTATAATACATCTAAATAATATATGAAATGAATGAGATTAGATAATTTAATCATAATTTTTTTAATCAATCACATGTTTTAACAACTTCAATAAAAAAGGAAACTATGGTTAAAAAAATATTAACTTATATGCTTTGGTTTGGAAAAATTAGATACCTATAAAGAGTGTTTTATATTATATATTATTATATATAATTTTAATTTTTCGGTCAATTAACCGAAATCATAGTTTTTGTATTTTGTAAATTGAAACTAAAACTTATATAAAACAAAAACCAAAACCCAACCTATCCATTCAATTAACCTATTTTTCGATTTTTTAGTCAGTTGGATTTCTTTTGTTTTTTTTCTCACCCTTATATTTAGGTATGACAATACTTTTTAATAAATGACCCCACTCACCATCCTAATAACCGGGTCCTACGAATTCGGATAGGAAATAACTAATTTAATTTCATTTAAGGGAAATAGTTTTTCGGTTCATCAAATTAATCTTTACTTACAAAACCTTAAACTTTTAAGTTTTTTTGTAAATTAAGGAGTTATTTGTTTTTTGACTTAATGTTAGAAGCTAAATAACTTTAAGCATTAATCTGTTTGTTTTTTCAAATTTTTATGATTTATTACTGAAAATTTTTAAAAGTCAATAAAATTTAAAATATTCGGCTTTTTCTATTCAAAAGTTATTTTCATTAAATGTTAAAACTAACTCATCGGTCTAATGCGACAAGAAATAAGAATATTATTACTATTACGCGACGACAACTGAAAGGCCGTGACGAGATTTACCCAATCCCCACGCGGCCGCTTATTTTTTTAAATTCCCAAACTTATGTCTCCATTTAAAAATTAAACGGCGGAGGCGAGATGGAAAATTCCCAAACTCGTCCCGCTACATTTTATTTTTTGTTTTTATTTTTTATTTTTTAATTTTTTATATTTGCTTTTTTATTTTTATTATATTAAAATTAATATATTTCATAAAAAATAAAAATATTATGAATTTTTAGAAATTATTTATTAAAAAAACATTATAATTATTATTATTATTTATATTAAAGTATAAAAAAATAAAAATAAAAATTACTTTTAAATAGCACACGGGGCTGGCTGGGGTAACACCAACCCGCCCAAACCTTTCTGGATTGAGAAAATAAACTCAAACTCCGCTAAACACCCGATTATAATTAAAACTAAACTCGTTCTATTATACCGGGCGAGATTGGGAACTTATAAATAATCCATCTCGCTGCTGGTCCCCGCTCACTCACCCCAACGTTAAAAACAAACATCCTAATACTTACACAAGCACTATTCAAAGATTATAAAAAGAGTATTTGCATTTAAGTAAAAACAAACACCACCTAAGTCTAAACTTTGAAAATAGCAATTTTAATTATGAACTTTCATTTTAATTACACTCGAACCTAGTGTTACCCCTCCTGGTCGTGTGGCTAAGTAAATGGACGCGACATGGCTCCCCAAGGGTTAGTCTTGCACCCTTGAGGGCCTGGTGGGAAGAAGTAAGACAAATAGGCAACAGAATGAGGCAGTGTGTGCAACGCTATGCATGGGCAGGGTGCGCGCACTAGCAAGGCTCAAGAGCAGGGCACGAGTGCAAGGCATCGAGCGGTTGGACTCATGTTAAAAACCTATGTAAAGGGCAGGTTGTGCCCAAGCCACCATTGGTAAAAGGGCGAGGGTATTTATGGTTTTAATTAATATTTATGTAAATATTCCATTATACCTCCTCAGCTAGTTTGATGTCTCCTCGAGAATTTCTGAAAATGGCTTAAAATGTTCTTTAAGGGGGGAGCATGTCCTAAGGGAAATAGCCATGGCCATGCTCACGCACTTCGCCTCGCTCGGGGGCACGGCCAAGCAAAGACATGCAATGGGAAAAGAGGCATGGGCTCCACGACATGCAAGTTGCCTACAATCGAACACAAATAAAGGCACAAGCACGCAGTTGCAAAGGCACGGCGCTCACAAGGCAAATAAGAAAGGCACGCCAAGTATGAAAGGCATGCGCTGCACAAATGCAAGGCAGTGCACTGGTAGCACATAGGCGCATGCAGGCGGCATAAGGCAGCACACGGGCAGCGCATAGGCAACGCCAGGGGTAGCGCTCAAACAGTGTGCAGGCAACATCCAGGCAGTGCATGCCGGCTACACGGACACTAGCCAATGATGGTACACGACTTGGATTGAGATGGGGCGCCTTCAAAGACCCACAAGGGCGAGCATTCGGGAGGCAAATTGCGCGCCCCAAAGATCGAGTGCAGAGCAAGGCACACCAGCAATGGTCGCCTAATCACCGGGTGGCGCTTAAACAATGAGGCGTGTCAAAGAGCCATCACAAGCAGTAGCAAACCGATGCAAAGATAGCCTCAACAAGTGCCTTGAATATGTTGGAAATATTTTTAAATATGGGCTTCTGCTAATTGATTTTTTGTTTTCGGTGAAAATAGATTGCAATGAAGAACCCAGAAAGCCTAAATCAATTTACGTGGATTCACTTCTGGGCCGCCTATGTCATTTTGAAGAAATATATAATAAGCTGACATGGTGTTATAGTGGTCGAATTAAAGCTGGCTCTCACGTGGAGAGCCCAAATTATTATTAATGTGTTAGGTCCCCTCTCCCGTCCTATATAAGGTGTGCTCGCCTATCAGAACACACAAGATACTGTAAATAGTAAACCCTAATGGGAAAGAGGATCAGGGAGAGGAAGGTCTAGTCACTATCGCTTTCTTAACCGCAGATATCGATACGATTTCAGAACTTTCTTTAACATGGCACATCAATCGGGTATGTATTTTGATTTCCGTGTTTTTGATGTGTTCTAAATCGACTACGCATTGATCTCGGGTTGTCGTTGTAAATCTAACATGTAAATCTAACAAGTGGTATCAGAGTCATGCGATTTCGAACCCTAAAATTAAAATTTATGCGAATAGGAGGTTTGTTTCGTGCTTGTTGTTTCCTTCGTTTTCACACAGATCCGAAGAATTCGATTTTGTGCACATATCCGAAAATTTTGACAGTTCGCAATTGCTTCGATTTTAAGTTAATGGCTTCGATTTTGGCTTAATTGTTTGAGCTATTGATTATTTAATGTCAGAATTGTTTTTTTTAATCATAGAATATAATGTTGTAACTATTTTGTTAATGTTGTAAACTTTGCACGTCAGAACTATTTAATGTCAGAATCTATTTTTAATGTCAGAATTATTATTTAATGCTTGATTTTTTTAATCAAGCATGATGGTGTTGGATTGTATTCCTTTAGGCTTCGTCAAGCGTTGCCGTTAAAATAAATAATATACTATACTATTCACGTATCTTCTTAATGGATAAAAGATAGTATTAAATGATGAAAGAATATCTGCTTGAACAAAATAGTTACTGCACATTCCAGGGCAATTGTCTCGTGAAATGCCTTATGGATTAAATAAACATTGCCAAAGCGGTTATTTGTTGAAATTTCGAAGCTGTGAAGGATTTCGAGATGTTTTGCTTCTTTGAATAATTGTGGCAACTTACCTGCCCAATGGGGGTTAATTGTTTACAAGAATTCTTGGAAGTGTGAGTGCTTGCCAAGGGTTACTTAATTTTGATTTTGTGAAGGTATATTTGCCCAAAGGGGATGTCCTTTATAGAATCATTTCTTGCTATGGTGCTTGGGAAGCTTGTATTGTATGCTATGCGTTCTGCCCAAAGGAGAACAAATGGTGATACGTTCTGAGCTTCTGAATTATTATATTTTGCTATTATTTTGCCCATGTATATTAAACAATTATTTTATTGTTACAGTAAGTCAAATTGTTGTGAACAACTAGTTGTGCTCGATTGAAACTCTGAATGGCAATAACTATGCGAGATGGAAGAGTGATGTTGCACTCGTATTGGGATTAGCTGATCTTGACTTAGCCCTACTAGAAGATGAGCCTCAAGAGCCCACTAATGATAACACTGCTGAAGAAAAGGCTTATTACCAGAAATGAGTGAGAGCTAATCGGCTGAGTATCATGGTGATGAAGAAATCGATTTCTCCAAGTTTCAAAGTCAGTGTTTCAGAGGAGGCTAATGCAAAGAGCTTTTTTGAGGCCATAGGATAACGATTTCAAGAGTCTGAAAAGGCTGAGACCGGGGAACTGATGCAAAGTCTGTCTAACATGAGGAATGATGGAGTTTCTGGGATTAGGCCATACATATTGAAAATGCAGATATCGCCAACGCTCCACTCTTCAAGATTACCATGACGAAAGTTATTCTTTGTCCACCAAGCCCCGAACTCCTTACCCACCAAATTCGGGGCTACTGAATCCATTTATAATGCCCAAAGTGAGACTTGGAATGAACCAACCGATGGTGTGTGTTCAAGAGGAGGAAAGAATTAAGAGAGAGCACGTGAGTCATGAATCTAATGCAAATAGCTTCGATAGCAAAGGTGCTTCGCCAAGCTTCGCTCTAACCACAAGAAAGGACAATCGGGAAAGGTTCCCAACAACGTAACAAAACAATAAGTCCTATAATGCAAGAGGTCCCACATTAGAAACCTAACACTGTTGGTTTTGCAGAAAGAGGTCATAGAAGAAGGATTGTTATCGGTATAAAGCTTGGTTAGAAAAGGAAGAAGTAAATGTAATGTAGCGCCTTTGTCTTGATGCTTCTTTGGTGGTTAATGCGCCGGCTCAACCCAGTGGTTAGATAAATTGGTAGTCTGCAAATTCATATATTAATTCCTTCTTTGGGGTTCATAACGAAGTGCTGACAGTGAAGGAGAGATTAACTTGCATGTGGGAATAGAGTCAAAGTTGATGTCTTGTTTGTGGCCTTTGTGGTTTCACATTTAGAGTGCGGTTTAAGTTATCTTAGAGAACCTTCTTTTAATACCATCCATGAGGCGGAGTTGGTGTCACTTTCAAAGCTTGATGAGTCTGGATATCATTTCATTTGGGAATAAAGTTGAAGTGTCTTTGAATTAAATCGTGCATCTTGTTGGTGAATGTTTGGGCTGCATGTGGTTTATATCAATTAGATTTAGAATTAGGATGCCATTACGTTCCATGTGGTAATGGAACGAGGAACACAATGAAAGAAAATTCCTATTTTCTATGGCATGAAAGTTGGTCATCTCTCGAAAAGAATAGGAAGAGGAATTAATCAAAAGTCAAATTTTGCTTGGTAGTTTTATGATAATATTGAATCATGTGTGGACTACATTACAAAGGTAAATTGAACAAAACCATAAAGCAACAAGGTCTTTATACGTATTAGTGAACTTTAAGCGGTTCACCACAGAAATTAGTGGACCTTATTCTCAGCTCTCTTTTGAGCGAAAAGTTCTTTGTAACCTTTATTGATAACTTTTCTAGATATGGATATGTGTGTTGATTTCTCATAAGTCTGAAGCTTTAGAAAGGTTTAAAATCTTTAAGGCGGGTTGAGAAGCAATTGGGAAAGGTCATTAAAATTATTCGAGGTCGGATAGAATTGGTGGATATTATGGAGACATGGAGATTTGGGACGATGTTTGGGACCTTTTGCTGAATTTTTCACAGGTCTTGTGGCATAAAGACTCGATTATCTGAAGTCTTGAAGTACGGCGAAGTGGGGTTTAAACGTCGAAATCGAGACCTTGATGGATATGGTAAGAAGTATGATAAGTGAACGAATTGCCTCGATCTTTGGGGTGAAGCCACTTGGCGACCGTGTGTATATCCTTATGAGTGCCCGATAAGCTGTGCCAAAACTCCTTTTGAACTTTGGACGATAACCAGTTTGAACCACCCCCAAAGGTATGGGGTGTCCTAAGTGAGGTTATAATCCTCATGAAAGGAAACTTGATCCTAGAACTACATTAGGATTTTTCATCGGCTACCCACTCGCCTCTAAGGGCTTTAGATTTTATTGTCTCGGGCATCATACGAGGATCGTTGAGTCCTTGAATCACAAAATTTCTCGAGGATCATTAATAGTTCTAGCTCCCAGTCAAGTGAATCACTGTACACCACAGTCTTGTTGATCAGATTATTTTGCCACTAATCACGAAAAGTTATAACCATTCGATGCCAGTGAAGGACTTGAATCGAATGCTTGTTGCTCTGACTCTGATCGTTAACGAGAATACACATGAGGCTTTGTTGAATTGGCACCTAATGCATGCTGACCGTGCAAATAATACGAGTTTTAACACATTTTGACCAAAGTTTAGTACGTTTGGCCAAAGTTGGCCGGTTGACTTTTTCGAAGAGGAATAGTTTTAGGTTAACTAAGGCACCATTTCGTGAGCCTCGTCGTCTGAGAGTTCATAGACGGGCGGAACGTCCTGTCCAGAGAAGCTTACGAATAAAAAGTTAATTTATTAGAAGTTTAACGATGGCGAGCTTTGTCGATGTCGAAGTTACGTGCAGGATTTTGCAGAGCGACCCTAGGCCTATATTAGCATAGAATTTGGATGCCAAATGAAACCACAACCCCAAACACCATTTTGAACTCCAAACCACTGAAACTCTCGAAAACTTGTGGACCCAGAGGTTGGGTCATTTGACCGTTGCGGCCAGGTGGGAGGTGGACCAAGCGAGCACCACCGGCCACTACCCTTTATTACCGCCTTGGCCAGGACGGATGGGAGGAGGACATCCGACGGCCGGCCAGTGAAATTCCGCGACGGCCTTTCCGGACCAGCGGGATCGAGCGGCCCGAGGCTGCGAAGCTGGCCGCGGGTGAGTCCTTAGGTAATTTCTTGATTTTGCGGCCATTTACGGCCGATTCGAGGCCACCCCATAGCTCCTTTCCACCATTTTTGGACCCTCTGAACTC
This sequence comes from Tetrastigma voinierianum, assembly GCA_016808115.1. Classification (NCBI taxonomy): domain Eukaryota; kingdom Viridiplantae; phylum Streptophyta; class Magnoliopsida; order Vitales; family Vitaceae; genus Tetrastigma; species Tetrastigma voinierianum. The sequence continues at coordinate 212,834 of JAEQBH010002045.1, forward strand.
ATTTGGTCCTTTTCTCGATTCATCTGGATTTGAAGATCTGACCAAAAACAAATTCGTATTGTTTGATCGAGTTTAGGCCACCACGAGCAACCTTTGGACCAAAGGTAGAGCTCTTGATGTGATTCCTGGTCTCTTGGGCTTTCCATTGATATAAATGGTTGTAAATTTTGAACGTCGTTTGGTTAGTTTCCATTTTAGGTTGTTTCGAGTAATTACAGAAGTGGAATGAAATAGAGTACCCGTTGTTAAATTGGTAAAATTGAAGTTGGATTAGTGAAATTGGGTGTTTAGGAATTATTGAATGGTTCAATTTGTCGACTCCGGGATGAAAAGCCCGATTTTGGTCTAGGCACATAGAGGCGCGTATATGTGGTGGGCTGCTGTCAGGAGTCGATTAGGATGATTCTTAGTTCTAAAGTACTCTAAGGCCTTGAGGGGCATTCCAATGTCGTTGGTTCAATTATTGGAGTCTAAGTGGTATTTTATTTATATTACGTACTCACGTCGGCGGGAGGCGATCTAGAACGAGCGGCATCATAGTCGGTGAGTGGTCTACTTTTTTAGAATGTTTTGGGGTATTATTATGATATATATTTTGCGGTTAGTTATTTAAGTATATACTTTATTTGATGGACGGTTGGTTGTGTATAAATGAAAATGTCAGTTTTTATAAAAACAAGTTATCATTTCATGTGAATTTTGTCAACATTTTAAATATTTGGAAGTTTTATAGTGTTCATGGATGTGTGAGTGGTTTATATGTTTTTAAATGATTTGGGATATGATGGTGATATCATGGTGATTAAATATTTTACGTATATCTTTGTTTGATCAAATAGTTGGTTGCATGCAAATGTGATTATCGGTCTCATATAAAACAAGTTATCATTTCATGTGAGTTTGTCATCATTTAAATATTTGGGAAGTTTTGCGAGTTCTGGATGAGTCTGTAGTATTTGAATATTTTAGATGCGATGGATTGAGGTTTTAAAGCGACTTTGAAAACTCATTGTTTTGAAGAATTTAAGTGCTTGTGAAATGATTATGATACGGTGTCAGTTTGGAAAAGTACTTGTGAGTAAAAATACGAGAATATATATTAATTACGCGGTCGTGAGGTCGGATTAGAGCGATTGGTGGCTGCGATGTCGAGAGATTTGCTATATATTAATTCCACGGTCGTGAGGTCGGATTACCAACGGTTGGTATGCCACGATGTCGAGAGATTTGTTATATATTAATTACACGGTCGTGAGGTCGGATTGCCGACGGTTGGTATGCCACGACCGTGAGTTTAGTTATATATTATTTCCACGGTCGTGAGTCGGATTACGGCGGTTGGTATGCCCGCGATATCGAGAGATTTGTTATATATTAATTCTGGTCGTGAGGTCGGATTCTGAAGCGGTTGGTATGCCCTGATGTCGTGAGTCGGGTTTGCAGATGGTATATAATGGGTATATATCACGGTTTATAAAGGATATATGTGCGATTTTGTTGGTCTCACGATTAAGTATAAGCTTTTCCATATTTATAGTTGTGGTATTTTCATGATTATTTTTACGACATGATGGTTACATATATTTATGCTCAATTGTATGTTGTGAAAAAGATTCAGGTTTTAAGGTTCTTGAAAATGATGCTATTCGGTTAGAATTTTGGCGTGACTTAGTATTGTTGGGCTTTGGTAAGTTGGGTTTTTATGAAAGCGTTTGCTAAGGGAGACAATTCTGAAGTGGACGTGAGGTCTTGAGAGAAGAGCTGAAAACAAAAACATTATTTTCCACATATAAAATTATGCCACTCACGAGATTCTTTTCTCACGTTTATTGTTTTAATAATGATTCACCTAGGTCAGGAATGGCTCGTAGGGCTACCTCGCGCCGAGATTCAACCTTTGCTCTATCTGTGGCCATTTTGCAGTACTCCTATCCCACCTATATGTGCTTTGTTTGTTGGACCTTTTTAATCTCATTTGTAACCTTAAATTCGCAAATACTCAGAATGCTCACGATATTCGTATTGAACGTTTATGGGTCCTTATCTATATATGTGAGATGGGACTTTTATATAATTGAGGTATTGTGGTCTTGCATGTTCACTTCTCTTTTAGGTGGGTCCGCTGTGCATTCCACAGGGATTGTACAGTGAACTAACGAAAGCGAGACCACTAGGGAACCTGGAGGGGTATCAGGGTGGGGGATGCGTCATATTGACCTATGCCTCTTAGGAGTCTGGAGAGAAAGGGACACCGCATTGCACGATGACTATGTGGTTTACTCACGGTGAGGTTGATTATGATATTGGGAGGTCGTAGATCCACATTTACTTTTCTTGATCGCGTCCATGAGTCCACGGTATGATAAATGGAATGTGCCGTGAAAGAAGAGATGTTGTCGATGGTATGTGGTGTTTAGGATTTGGTAGAGATGCACGAGAAAATTTACAAACCCATAGGTTGCAAATGGGTTTTTAAAACCAAGAAAAGATCTTAAGGGAAAATTGAAAGGTTTAAGCTAGATTAGTTGCAAAGGGTATACCTGAAGGAAGGGGTTGATTACACGAGAGACCTTTTTCTCTGTATCTTAAAGCTCGCTTTAGAATAATCGTAGCATTAGCCCGATTTTTACTTTAATCTTGAATTGCATGTCAAATGGATGTCGAGCAGTTGAATGGAGATCTTTATGAGAAGTGTATATGCAACAACCCAGGAGGGTTTTGTAGTTGATGGAAAGAGAATATGGTGTGTAGACTTGAGGAAGTCTCATGGATTTAAGCAGGCCTCGAGGCAGTATTTAAAGTTTCATGATGTTGTCGCTTCTCACAGGTTTGAAGAGAATCTTGTGGATTCTACTTGTCTCATTTAAAGATCGAGTGGGAGAAAATTTATATTTCTCATCTTATATGTTGATGACGTTCTACTTATGAGTAATAGTTTAGGTTTGCTTATGGATGTTAAAAAGTGTTATCACAAAATTTTGATATGAAGGATCTCGGTGAAGCGAGAATTTTGATTTGGGTATAGAGATCCGTAGAGATAGAGATCCATAAGTTTTGGAACTTTCATGACTTATGTTGATAGTGTCTTGGAGCGATTTGGGATGAAAGGTTGTAAGTCGGGTTTGGCTCATATTCAAGAGCCGAGACTTAATAAAGATAAATACCCTAAAATGATGTTGAGAAGAGGCAGCCTATAAAGGATATTCCTTATAGTAGTATTGTGGGAGCTTGATGTGATGCGGTGTGCCGCTAAGGCTAGGATATTGCTTATGCAGTGGCGTCCTTGGACGTTATCTCGCTAATCCTGGAAATGAGCATTGGGTTGCTACAAAAATGGTTATGTGGTATCTGCAGAAAACTAAAGACCATATGCTTTGTATATAGAAAGTGGATGACTGTAGTGATTGGTTATCACGAGATCTTTGATTTAGCCGATTTAATACGAATGTGAAAAGTCTACACAGGCTTTATTTTACACTTGCCGAGGTGGAAGCGATTTCTTGGAAGAGTTCCTAGCGATTGTTGGTGGCTTCTTACCAGTGGAAGTGAAATTGTTGCTTGTTATGGCGGGTTATATCTTGAGTGGTTGAGAAATTTTTGTTGCTGGACTCGAGATTGTTACGTCTATCTGTGAAGCCAGCTAGGCTCTTCTCGATAACTTCAGTGCTATTTCTTGCTAAGAGTATAAAGATATCTTTGGAGAACAAGTGTAGAGTTGAAATACTTGACTTAGAGGTTAGGGTAGATAATGGGGATATAGAGGTAGTCCACATTACCTATTGATAGAATGCTTGTTGATCCCAGCTAACGAACTGCGACACATTGATTTTAAATAAGCATGTTTGCGAGATGGGTCTTCTTTGCATCTTTTAATGTGCGAGTTAGTGGGAGTATGTGATGTACTTGCTATTCATGATGCTTGCATAATACATTCCAGTTTCAGTTCCCACTTGTGGTTATTTTGTTTATTACCTCTATATTACTTGTGCATGTTTGTGGGAATGTATAAACTTTTATGAGCTCATACATTTATAAAGGTCTTATGACATAAAGTTCTGAGGCTTATAAAATATAAAGGGGATGTAAAGTCCATACGGGGTTTCTATGAAACCATGAGAAGGGCGAATGCGTTGTCAACATGTTTATTTATTTTTAGGATCACAAGTGTCAACACGCACTACACTTTATCACACTTAGGAATCCATGTCGATGCAATTTTAGTGCTTATGGTTGTGGAAGGTATTGTATCAATTCGAGATGCTCTCACTAGCCACGGTTAATTATTTTGCGTGAGATGAGATCACAGTGAGATGTTTATTTTGTGGCCACTACAGTGTTGTTCGATTTGAGAGTTTTTAGCGTTCTTAAGATTCATAAAAACTGATTAGCATTGCTAAGTGGGAGGAATGTTGGAAATATTTTTTAAATATGGGCTTGCTAATTGATTTTTTGTTTTTGAAAGCAGCAGATCGAATGAAAAACTAGGTAAAGCCCAAATCAATTTATGTGATTCAATCACGAGTTGGGCCTAGGTTCGTCTCGGCAAATATATAATAATTGATATGAAAAGGTGTGAGTGGAATTAAAGCGGGCTCTTGATGGAGGCGAGTGGTAATAATGTGCTAGGTCCCTCTCACAGTCCTATATAAGGTGTGCTCTTCTTCAATTGGTGAACACCTGAGAATCTGATTCGAAATAGTAAAACCACTAGTGGGAAGAGGATCGGGGAGAGAGGAAGGTCACAGTTCTTCATTACTTTAGTGTAAGATCTTGGATACGATGGTAACTTTTAACATGGCACATCAATCGGGTATGTATTTTGATTTTCGTGTTTTTGATGTGTTCTAAATCGACTACGCATCGATCTTGGGTTGTCGTTGTAAATCTAACATGTAAATCTAACAGAATAGGTAGGAGCGGTTGAAGGCAGTTGCTATAAATTGGGAAGCATGACTCCACGTCTTAAAGACTCGGATCATGGGCCGTTGTAGTCTAGCCCATACAGGAGGTCCGAGTGTGACACGAAAGTGGGTGATAGTGGGCAATTGTGGGCGGTTACCCCAAACTGACCCACGTTTTGGGCAATTGTGGGCGGTTACCCCAAACCGGCCCACGTTTTGAGTGGCTTATGTAATCAAACGGATGCCTATAAATCCGATCTAAAGGGTTGAGATAACATAAGGGATCTCTGTGAGATATTTGTGAGAAAAGCTCCTTCTCTAGTCCCAAGGTTTGCAAGTGCAAAGGCACTGCATTGGATTTTGGTAGTTTTGTAGATGGAAGAGTGAGCATCAATAAAAGTGCGGATCCAGTTCCCTAACCTTGTCTCTTTCTCTTGTGTGCTGTGTTGTGGGGAAACTTTGAATCAGGTTGGCTAAGTTGGGGGCTTAGCACCACGCATCCTGCTGAAAATTTAGAGCGATTTTTAGGGGTGTGACAAGTGGTATCAGAGCAGATGGTTGGTGAGACGATGAATGAAAGGGTTGCAAAATTGGAACAACTATTGGGCGAGTGGAACTGTGAAGAGGGCACAATTACTGCTTGGGCATCAGAGGCAATGAATGAACTTAGGGTTCAGAAGGATTTGGCTGAGAAACATGCGAAACATATGGAGGCACAGGTGGTGTCTTTGAAGTCTGAACTCCTTACCGTGAAGGAGACCCTCAATCTGACCCTACAGACATTGCAGGAGAATGTGGCTGTCTTGAAGAAGACATTGCTGCGGACATCCCCTTGGACCACTGATGCTTCACCCAAGGTGAGAGTCCACTGAACGGCTTTGATGGAAATTTAAAAGTGCGAAAATTTGAAAATTTCTGTGGGACATGAAGCGGTTCTTGAGCGCCTAGAGATTCTTGATGAAGAAAGTCTCCCATCACTGGGTGTGTGCTTGATGGGTGGCGTGAGAAACTTTGGTGGAGGGCGAGAGGCGGAAGGGGATCTTCGGGTAGATAAACCTCGAATATCCGCAGGAGACTTTGAGCGAGAACTGGAGCGGTTCCTCCGCCAAATCTTTAAGTGGTTGGCTCGGGGAGTCTTCTGAAGAGCTCAGTAGACGAGGGGCCGTCGCGGGATTATGTCGAAAATTGATTCCCTTGATGTTGGATATCAAAAATATGTCCGAGGAGGACAAGCTATTTAACTTTGTTTACGGGTTGCGGGCATGAACCCGGACCCGAGTTAAGGAGCGGGAGTGAAGACTTTCTTTGCCATGGCGGCCCCGGCGGGTGCTGGTTGACTATAAACTGTTGGGGATAACGGTTGCAAGGCAGAAACCCAAGATGGACGGATCTAGAAAACAGAAGGCGACTAGGAAGCCTTTCCCCAACCAAACAAAGGGGAAGAAGGAAGGCAATGCTGCCACTTTGAGAGCGGGTGAAAGTTAGAATGGACAGTAGACATCCAAACCGATTGGGTGTTTCATTTGCGAGACCCCATCAGTAGGGTGTCTGAGGGAGAAGCATTAATACGCTATCGAAGCAGCGAGAAAGGGTAGCAAGGCTCTAATTGGATGACTCGACACCTGACTTAATCCATGTAAATGGTGGGCACTTCCCGCGAAACCTAACCTTATTAACGAGTTAATGTATGTTTCTTGTTGAGTAAATGGGGGCGGTTGTGAGGGCGATGGTGGGCGTGAACAAGCGAGGTGTTGTTTGTCGAGCAGTATAGCGGCGGCTGTGGGTTTGACGGTGGAGCCGTATGCGAGTAGGGTCATTCCATTGAATGGCGAAGATCACAGAGTTGATGGCATTGCAAGAGCAATTCCATTCCGGATGGGGGATTGGACTGGCCACTGTGACTTCATGGTGATGTATCTGCGGGACTTTGAGTTGGTACTCGGTATGGACTTCTTGATGGCGGCAAAAAGTAGGGATCCTCCCCTACTTAGGGTCGTTGGCGTTTTTGGAGTTTGGGACGCCTTATGTAGCGACCCCAGAGCCCGACCCGACCCGGTTGGCAGATTCGAACCAAAACCCTGGGGATGCCCGACCAAAGCCTTTTATCAAATCCATTTATCAAATACTTTACATTAGTATAAGTGTTTTCGTTCTCAAATCTTTACGGAAGCGATTTTAATTTGGGGCAAGCCCATAAACATTTACAATTTCAATGCAATTCCTTTACAAAATATGCATTTAACCCAAAAATGGCATTTTATGCCGTTTACAACATAATATCCAAAATCATAATCAAATATAAGTACAAAAATAATTTCGGAGTTGAACTCCTTTTTGTTTACAAAAAATGTCATGTTCAAAATGGTGAGTATGCATGTAACGGAGCATACTCCGTGATCTTTCTGGATGACTCTAAGCTCCTCGACCTTGGGTCCGCTTTCGATCACTATCAATCACTCGGTACCTGCGCATTGATAAAACAATACGCTAAACATTTTCATGCTTAGTGGTTCTATGCAGTTCTTTAATCCATTTCAGTTCAATACGAATCATACATTTATCAAAATAATGCCTTGATACAATGTCTATGTGTAATGTAAAAGATACTTATACAAATACACTTTTCAAATAATTTTTCGTGTTTCGGTTTGCGATTTCACATATGGTATAGTCAGCGTGCGATGAATTGATTGGTGAATCATGTCCTGTTTGTCATTCAGTAGCAATGTGATTTCACATTCATTATTGCAATCTCACATATGACTATAGAAGTCGACATTCACGATAGATTCAGTTGGTGAATCCTGTCCTATTTGTCATTCAGTAGCAATGTGATTTCAAATTTAACAAATACGGTTACCTTCATGACGAATTCAGTTGGTGAATCCCGTCATGTTGGTCATTCAACAATACATTTAAAATCAATTTACCCACATGGAATAATTTCACTTATAGTTCAAATATATGTGCATATGCAGATATTTGACAAACATTTAGAATACTAATAATTTAAATCAACATATATAGAACTTGAAATGGGAATTGAGTCACTTAGAACAAACTAATTTATCGATCCTTTTTCTCTTTAATTTATAGTCTAAGGTCGAGGTTGTCATCCTCACGAGTACACAATTAGTGAAAATTCTCTACTCTTGGTGGTTAAACAAAAAATGGGTGCTAAATGAATATATGTCAGCCCAGAGGCGACGGAGTCACGATCGTTTTTCACTTAGTTTCATTCTTATTTGTACCCCCATTAGTCATTTGTTAGGGTCTCTAAACAATCGGTGTGCGAATACGGGACTTAAAGTGCAAAACGGGGTTGCGGAAGGCGAGAATGCTGGTACCGGTCCACCTTGCGCAGTGGAATGCCGTGCCACTTTTTGATGGGTACAAGTGTCTGGGTACCACGCGATTTTTGAAAATGTCGGATTTTGGCATTTCACCCATTTTCTTCAGTAAACCTCCTTAGATTCATCCATATCGATAATCCACCATGGAATCCACCGTCTGACTCCCGAAAGTGGTTTAGAATCAATGAAACACTTTTTCTTGGGATTCAGGGCTTTTCCTCAATCAAAATCATAAAAGGTGAAGTTAGGGTTTGTTTTTCTTACCTTGAATCTCTTCAAATCATTTTTGCTTATGGTTCTTTGCTCTCTTAGAAGCAAAAGTGGGAAGGAATCACACAGCTTGATCTTCTCAGCTACAGCTCTTCCCCACTTTTCTCTGTCTTCTCCAAAAGCATTGATTACCTGAAAATGAGCATCCCAAGGCCAATTTTGAATCTTTATAACTCATTTAAGTGTAAGGCCCTGTTTGGCCTTCCACTCTATTCTCATTTTCTCATTTTTCTGTCTTAAGTCACTTAATCTTCATAAGGCCTTGTTTGGCCACCCAAACAAATGCACATTCTTTGACTTAAGTTTCTCCCAAATTGCTTTATAGCCCATATTTCATTTATTTGCCTTGACTAAGCATAATCCTGATTAGACACTTAAGCTTATCTCTGATTGACCCTTAGGTCCTCATTTACAAATTCAAATTTTCCCTTTACACTTGGGTTAATTTCTGGGTTCAATCAACTCTCATTTTGCATATAATATTTGCATTTGGTTATTAGCCATATAATCATTTATTAAATATTCATTTAACAGTTCCCGAAAAATACCCAAGTTGGCTCAATTTATACTCGGAATATATAATAATTTTTATTATAAAATTATAGGGTATTTTTGGGGCGTTACACCTTATGTCGTAAAGACCGTGCCGATGGAGGAAGAACTAAACTTTGATCTGACCAGGATGGTGCCTACCACAAATATAGTAGGTGTTTGACCGGAAGTGAAGCCAAGCTGACCAAGGTCTTGGTGATCCGCGGGTCTCGGGGTTTGGGACCAATGGTGAGGATGGGCGGATCTTGAGTGAGTTCGCAGTTTGTTGGAGGGGTGGGTTTGTTACCTCTCCTAGTCGTGTGGCTAAGTAAAGGGACGCGACAGGGGCTCCCCAAGGGTTAGTCTTGCACCCTTGAGGGGTTGGTGAGAAGAAGAAAGATAAAATAGGCAACAGAATGAGGCAATGCGTGCAGCAGGCGTGTTGGTGCCTTAGCAGGCTCAGAAGCAGGGCCTGTGGTCTGAGAGGCATCGAGAATGGGTTGGACTCATGTTAAAACCTGTAAAGGGGCGGGTTTGTGCCTTGGGGTTTCAAATTCGCTGGGTGTAAAAAGGGGTTGGTATTTATGGTTTTAATTATATTTATGTAAATATTCCATTATACCTCCTTGCCCGGTTTGATGTCTCTCGAGAATTTACGAAAATGGCACAAATGTACTCTTTAAGGGAGCATCTTAAGGGAAATGGGGGCCGTAGCCGTACCTTGGGCACACCAGCCTTGCCTTGGGGCGTGACCCCGGTGAACATCTGATGGAAAAAGAGGCATGGGCTCACGACATGCAGTTGCCCTCACGGTCGGACCTGTAAGCAGCGCCATGGCCTGCAGCCTTGAGGCGGTGCACGGGGCGCCCTTGAGATAGCCTTGAGCGTGTGCGGCGGTCTTGAGCGTGGCGCGAGCGATGCCGTGCCTACGGGCGCATGCGGCGGAGCAAAGCGAGCGCGAGCGTAGCGTAAAAGCGGCGCGAGCGGCCTTCGAAGCGTGTGCAAGCGACATCGAGCGGTGCATGCGCGGCCACCGCGGACAGCCAATGATGGTACACGACTTGGATTGAGATGGGGCGCCTTCAAAGACCAACGGGCGAGCATGGGAGTGGCACCATGCGCCCAGCACTGAGTAGGAGTAGTGCACACCTAAGCAACGGTTGTGTCCGGTCGATGGCAACAATTAGGCGTGTCGAGAGCGGCCGCAGCGATATGGCCGGTGCGAAAACCTCAGCAATTGCCTTGAATAGGCGAGGGAGTGGTTGAAGCGATTACTATAAATTGGGAAAGCATGACTCCGCATCTAAGACTTGGATCATGGGTGGTTCTGGATCCAAACACATAGAGTGCGAGTGGGACACGAGTGGGTGATGAGCTGGTGGTGGTTACCTAAATTGACCCACGTTTTGGTGGTGTGGGGCGGTTACCCCAATGGGTCCATGTTTTGAGTGGCTTATGTCAGACCGGATGCTGTAAATCGATGCGAAGGGTTGAGAAAACGAGGGGGATCTCGTGAGAGGTTTATGAGAAAAAGCTCCTTCTACAGTCCAGGGTTTGTGGTCTGGAAACCTTTGCATTGTTGGATTTTGGTAAGTTTTTTTGTAAATGGAAAAGTGACATGTCGATAAGTGCGGATCCGGTTCCACTAGCCTTGTCTCTCTTTTTCTCTTGTGTGCTTTGTTATGGGGAAACTTTGAATTAGGTTGGCTAAGTTAGGGACTTTACTTGTGACCTCAGCGAAATTTAGAGGATTTCAGGTGTTGTTTCCTATCTAAGTTAGGCTATCCAAGCATAATCGAACTTAAAATTATTTGACCTGACATCCAATTTAGATTATTCGAACTTTTAATATTTTTACATATTAAGAATAAACTTTAAAAATAACAATTTTAATCCTCAACTTTTATTTTAATTACATCAATAGGAAATTGTCTATAAACCTGTACCTTTACTCTTTATCATCTTTTATATACATATATATATCTAGCACTCACCACACCTGTTTGAATGATACCGGACCTTCTCCCCACCCACTCGATGCCCCCCTCAACCCGGCCGTAACACCCCAACTCTCTACCACACCCAAGCCATCTTAAAAAATAAAAATAAAAATTTTATTTTAATTCTTAAAATCTAATAAATAAAAACCCAAATTTTATTTTTTAAAATATATGAAAATTATTCATTATTTTAAACCTACTAAAAAATATTTTAATTTTTAAAATATACTAAATAAAAATTCAAAATTTATTTGTTAAAATATAGATAAATTATTCGTTTTTAGAATCTACTAAATGAAAAATTAATAGATGAGTTTGAAATAATATTTTAATATTAATATTATTTCAAATAGATGAATTTTAATATTAAATATCAAATATGTTTATTTAAGAACTAATCTATTTTAAATGGATGGGTTTTAATATTTAATTTGTATATTTAAATGAATATGTTAATATTATATATTATTTCAAATGGTGAGTTTTAATATTTAACATTTATATTTAAAAACTAATATATTTTAATGTATTAAGTTAATTCAAAATTTGATAAAAATGAATGGATGAGTTTTTTTAAAAAATTAAATCAAGTTTATTTTAAAATATTATTTTAAATGTTAATATTTATTTATTATGTTATTAATTATCATAAAAATATATATTAAAGATATTAAATATTTTAATTAAAATCTAATTTATTTTAACAAAATAACTATACATAAAATTAATATGTATGCTAAATATATGTTTTTTTAAAATTTATGGTAATTAAAACTCATCCATTTCAAATAATATTTAATATTAAAACATTATTTCAAACTTATCAATTTGATTTTTCATTTAATAGATTTAAAAGCCAATAATTTATTTATATTTTAGGGGTTAGGTAGGTGGGGACATGGACAAAAAAATCGTTTTTTTCGGCCGATTTTTCGGCGAAAAAATGGGTTTAAATTAGTCTTCAGAAAAGATTTTATGGTGGAAAAATTGGAAGTAAAAAAATGGGAAAAATCGTAGTTTTAAGATATTTTCTGGAAATTTTTTGATTTTTTCCCCGTTTCCAAAAAATATGAAAAAATTAACATTGAGGTTTGACATGAAATCTTGGAAGTGATATCGACCACCAAGCCATTAATTGCACTTATTATATATAATGCAAACTTTTTTTATATTCTCTTATTATTTATTTGTTCATAATCCCTTTATAATATTTTATTTTATTTTATTTTACATTATAACTTATAATATTTTTAAATCAAATATTAATTTGAAAAGGAAAGAAATAAAATAATATCATTTAAAAATTTAAAAAATTATTATATATAATATTTTGAATCTCCTCATTGTCTACATAATATTTATAATAATAACAAAAACAAATAAATAATATCTCTTTAACATAATAATTAAATATAACATATTTAATTTAATAATTACTAATCCATTTGATTTTAATCTACATAATTGAATAAGAATCATTTCTCATAATCTATATAATTAAAATATGAAAAATTTTAATAGTAGATATTTTGTAAAAATATCAAAACAGATATTTTCTTAGATATTTCGGAATATTTAAGATATTTCAGATATTTGGTAAATCGATTCTGGAGCTCTATCCATGTTTCTGGAATATTTTGATCCTTGGGTGGGGATGGGGGGTTGATCTCGTTCCTAATGGGATATGGTGAGGATTAGAGAGAGGAGAGGAGAGAGAGGAGATAAAGTTTCATAATGTAATTAAAATGAAAGTTGAGGATTAAGAAGCGTCTCATTGATCGTCCCAAAGATTGAAGCATCCCCAAGGTATATTTTCTTTCACGAAAGTCATTTTGAGATTTAAGCTAAGTTTTAGTTAGGCGTGTCTCACGGCAGTGAAGCGTCTAAGTTTATCGTCTAAATCACATTCAAATTTTACCATTTAATTTTTTTTTAATAATTCATCATATCACGGCCGTTCATTCTATGTCGGCTCGAACCTTTATAAAATATTTATTAAATTGTAGTTGAAAGTCATAGAATATTTAAACATATTAAAAGTACATAGATAATTTGAACACTTCATTTTCATTAAGTGGACACAAATTTAAAATACGATGAATATATAAGCTAGTAGTCGGGAAATTGCATTAAAGTTGGGCTATTTCGATTTTTCGTTGTTTTGTCATAATCGCGTAACTACGTGGTTGATAATGAGTGTTCAGCGTTCAGCGGACGTATGTGAGATAACTTTTCGTAATCAGCGTAAGTCGACAATCATCACGCAACATCTTAACCATACGCATCCTATATCTTGGCCACGTCTTGCAGTTTCTAGTTACATCCTCCCTTTATTGCTTGCTCCTTGATGGTGGAAGTTTTTTCTCCTCATCAAAGTGCTCTCTTTTCGCTCTATTTTGAGATAATTCACGAATCGTATCTGAAATAGAATTACTAGTATATGTTGGACTCGCCTTACTTTTATGTCTGCTTTCTTTAGCTGCTTTTCTTCCCGAGGGTCTCTTCCTTGGAGAGCTAACTGTTGCATTGCTATATGGATCTTGATCAGGTTAAGAAATCGAGGTGTCTCATGAGTTTCTTCATAAACGGGAGGGGCATAGGGTTGGCACTGCGATATAATCATCCACTTATCACAGTATTTAAGCACCTCCCAACAATGATCATAAGTCCACGGACTCCTAACATCTACTTGAAACATATTCATAGCTTGCACACATTTGCAGAATAAAAAAAATTAGAAATAAATAAATTTCTTAATATATTTGTTGTAGAAAATTATAACAAAACACAACTGACCTCGTCGGTGATGTTAGCTCCACTTTGCGGCCTATTTGCGATCTGTGCGAGTATCCCACGCCATTTTGTACAATAATGTCGGATTAATCGTGATTTTAGATTTGAACATAAAGTCAGGCAGTTTGGTTAACTCGACATTGGTCTCAAACTTAGCCATCACTGTTCGGAGACTTTGTCGGTTGCCAATCTGGGTCTGGGATCTTGGGTTATGGTCATCAGATATGCACGGTGCCACGTCTTCCTCTAAGAAAGACTTTCCCCGCCTATCCCGTATTGGAGGAGATGCCATTTTATGGCTACAAAATCAAACTTAAATTAAGTATGAATAAAAAAATTATATTGCTTAAAATATTAATAACCTAAGGTGAAAAATTAATAAAACAAATTATTTAAATAGTTAATGGAATATTCAATGAAAGATATGTATGTTAATGATAACAAAATAAATTAATTTATATCCAAGTAAAACATTTATATTTAAATTTGTATTTTAGATTATTCCGCAAAAATATGATTTATGGTTTTTTTCATTTATTAATCTTATTTTATTTATAATATTATAAATTGAAACTAATTACAAGTTGATAAAAATATTTTTAGAATAATTATTTGGCAAAAAATGAGTTTGGGTCAAAACAACGTCGTTTTTGGAAACCTAAAATCCCCAATTTTAGGAACCCTAGAATCCATTCTCGGGCGGAAATCAGAAAAGAGAGTAGGAGTGGGGGAGACGAAGACGAAGCCGATGGAGGTCTTCTAGCCGGCGTTTTGCCGGAAGGGGGGAGAAGAAGAGATAAAGAAAGAAGGGAAATACTCTTGGACTCTTAACGCCACGAATGGAGAATCTTCAGCCGGCGTTTGCCTAGAACCTGATTTCCACTTTTTCCCCTCCTTCTCTTCTTTCTTTATTCTTGAACTTGAGCTTTTGATTTCGACATATCCGGGGTTGTGGGTCTTTTGCAATTTAGGGTTTGTTTTTATAGATTTTTTTTTTCCATTTTTTTAGTTGTTTTTTTTTGGGTTTTCAGAGGAATCTCTGAAACACAAAATTTTTTCCATCTCCAATGGTCATGTTGTGGAAAATCAAATTTTTTTTTTTGTTCTCCAACAGTTATATTATGAGGTAGAGATTTTCCAATTTTTCTTGATGATAATTCTGACCAAATTTGCACAAAATAGTTGATCATTTGTTAAGTGTGTCGTTCCCATTATTGCTCCCACTTGTTGGGCTCTTTTTCAATTTAGCATCTAAATTTAGGGTATTGCTCCACTGCTGGAGATGCTTTAAAAATGCTATTTTCAAAGTTTATATTTAACATGTAAAAACCTTGAAAGTTTGGATTATCTGACTTGGATGCCGGGTCAAATAGTTTTTTAGGTTCGAATAGCCGAACCTAGAGGTTAGGTTCGGGTGTAATTAAAATAAAAGTTCAAGATTAAAATTGCTATTTTCAAAATTTAGGTTTAATTTACAAAAAAAAACTTGAAAATTCAGGTTTTATGTATTATTTTCCTTTATCTAAATAATAAGTATAAATATTTTAGCTCATAGCTCAAGTGGTAGAGCATGTTAAAATAGGCCTAGAGCATAAAGAGGGATTTTAGATTTGAGTCTTAGCATAAACAATTTTCTAGAAACCTTTTAAAAAAAAGTATAAATATTTTAAAATAAAAATACCTTTGTTGAAATTCTGATACCTTATATTTTAATTTCCTGTAACTTGCACAAAATTTATTGAAAAAGTTGTGATTATTATTTTATTTTCAAAAATAAAAAGCCTTTTGTTGAAATTCCTATAGTACTTTTTTGTTCTTTCGTCGTTTATTCTCTTTTAATTTGCTGTCACTTCCACAAAATTTATCCAAAAAGTTGTAATTCTTTTCGAGAGTGATCTTCAATGATGGTAAAGTGCATGGATATGTCTCCCATAACATTTTTACATTTTTTATTTGTAAGAAATAAATGTTAAGTGTTTGGTGTGGTAAGGTAGAATCTTATATGTTTACTATGCTTGAGAATATATTCAAGGCATATAAAATGGGATGAAAATGCAGGGGTAAATAAAGTAGAGGAGAAAGTGTGGACCTCGCATTTTTTACTATTATGTGTTTCCCATTTAAAAAGGTGAGACTTGTTTTTTATTTTGAAAAACCGTTTTTAGAAAACGGTTTAGAGTCGCCACTTATTATTTTTGTTTTATTTTAAAAGGGAAAACAAAATAAGAAAGAAAAATCCTAAATGTGACTCTTGATAAAAAAAGGTAGATCTGGAAAAATCGAGTCTTGGTCCGAGGGTCAGGTTATTTATCTAGAAGGTATGATGGAAACGTAGCACCTCTTTAAGCCCCTAAAAGTCGGGTTTCTACTAAATAAACTAAGAAAAATATGGCTTTTGACAAACCAACTAATGAATACCGAAAATAAACAATAACAATACAAAAGCATGCAAGACATATATAAATAAATAATCAGCTGACGTCGGATGAGAAAAATGTATCTGGAAGAAGCGTGTTAGAAGCTACCTGGAGTTGGAAGCGATGTTAGTGTAATAACAAAATACAAACTATTCACATTCGATTAAAAATTGATTTATAAATCATATGTGAATTATTCATTAAAATGATGCATGAAATGTCGGAGTCCCACAGCCCGTTTATATATTCACCTTGAGTGCTTCACCAAGATTAGGCACATAGGAATTGTATAATTAGCAGATGTGTTTGAGATTTTTGGCCAGATTTAAAATTGAAGTTTTGAAAATTGGAAGTTTGAAGTTGAGGTGAAATTTGAGATTTTTAGGGACTTGAAATTTAGAAAGTGGAATTTTCAAAATTTAAGACTAGGACAAGCCCCGAATCTTGAAATTGAGATTTGGAAATTTAAATTGATCGGCAATTTTGAGTATGAATTTTGTAAATTTAGAGTATAAACTTTAAAATTGGAAATTGGAAATTGTGGAACTTGAATTTTGAAGTCGACAATTGATTTTGAAATTAGGAATTTGCCATTTGAAGTGGAACATTGAAATTTGAAATTTGAGATTTGGAGGACTTGAATTTTAAAATTAAAAATTTGAATTTTAGAAAATGAGAAATTTGGAATTTTAATTTTGAAATTTGGACACTTAAAAATTGAGAAATGAACATTTAGAACTTGAATTTTTTTTTAATTTGGGGATTTTATTAAATTAAGGGTGGGTGATAGTTTATATGTTAAGGAAAAATAAATTGGATAAAAAAAAAAACATCAACAACCAATTTAATTAAATAAACAAAAAACAACAATATACTTACAAGGAAAATAAAATAATAAGACTATAAATTAAATGACTAATATAATATATATACAAGACAATTAATAAAAAAAAAAGCATATAAAAAAGAAAATTAGAAAAAATCTTTGGTAGGCAGGTAGGCTCGGACCGAATCGCCTCTCAAGCTGAAATTGCCTTCAAAGATGGGACCGTCTTCCAAAATTGCCCATGAGCCAAGATTTCCCCACACAAAATGATCTTATTTTAAATCAAAGCATTTAAAAGGCTTTTCAGAATTTAGCCCCAGGATATCCCACTCAATGTGAGGGAGACACATAGTCTCTTTAAAAAAAAAAAACTTAAAGGGTATGGGGCTTAAATTATGTAAGCCCATGCCTTAACTTATTCTCCAAAAAAATATTTAATTAAGGGTCATTAGGGTCTCACACTTTTTTTGGTGGAGCAAGCCCATGGTTTCCCTTTTTCTTTTTCTTTTTTTATCAAGGGGGAGATGATCCCTTTTATAAGGAAAGGGAGGCCTCTCTCCCTTGTAAATTTCCAATGTGGGATTCCCTCTCACAAAGGAAAAAAATCTTAAGCACTTGAATTTAGAGATTCTGAATATGCCCATAACCCGATAGAGTTCATGAGTGTAATGGTACGAACAATGAAGTAAAGCAGATGTGTGAAAAGTGAGTAAGCGAGATGAACTCTATCGGAAAAAAGGAGACCCAAAAAATGTCGAAGGGACACTAAAGCAAAGACAAAGAGGGCTATGGAGCACCATAAGGGTGGACAAAAAACGAGATGGCATAATCTCGCCCGTGACAAGATCCAAGCCTCCCGTCTAAGAAGGTCAAATACCGAGAGGTCAGAGCACGTATCGAATCTGAAGCAGTGGAAGTCGGCCCGCCCATGGGTGCTAAGTCATGTATTGTATAGCGATCGACACCGTCATGGAGAAACTCATGAGCTAGCAAGCGAAGAGAGTCTGACGGCGGAAATAAACCATGTGATCAAAGTGTAGATGAGAAGGACCATGAATATTTGGTAGCGATACTTATATCTACATTAAAGATGAAATCACGAGAGTTTGAACTATAATTGAAGGCATCAAAATGCGGCACGAAACGAGGAAACACAAGGCAAAGCCTAGCCTTTATTCAAGATGTATAAAATTAAATCTGAAGTCACAGCGTCGATATCGCAGGAAGATGAAGTGCGAAAGTCCTAAGCTAGCGGTGCTAGCGAGTGTGATACAAATGAAGTGCGGACATCGATCCATATAAAAGAGGCGAAGTCACAGTTTATCGATCCATATAAAGCGAGTCTGAGCGCTGATATCACGAAGAGCTGAAGTCTGAGCGTCACGATCACGATGCTAGCGAATGTGGTGCAGATAAAGTCTGAACATCCGATCCCTATAAAGGCTAATCCCGAGCTGATATCTGAGAGATGAAGTGCGAAAGTCTAAAGCGTGGTGCTAGCAAATGTGATATATAGATGGAAGTCCCGAACATCGATCCATATAAAGGCGGTCAGATGATACGTGGGAGGAAGTGCGGATGTCGGGCAGCCAGGAGCTGCGGTGTATGAATGTGATCTGAATGGAAGTATGAACATCGATCCGTATAAGCGGGAGTCACAGGCGCTGATATGCGAGAGAGGAGTTTGAAGGTCTAAGCTGCGGTGCTAGCAAATGTGATGCGGATGAAGTGCGAACATCGATCCATATAAAGTCGAAGTCACGAGCCTTTGATATGCGGGGAAGGCGAAGTTTGAGTGGGCACGCTGTGCTGGCAAATGTGATCGGATGAGTGCGGTTTATCGATCCATATAAGGCGAGTCACGAGATGCGATATCACGAGGAGGCGAAGTCACAGGCGTCCCCGACTTCTTTGTGCTAACCAAATGTAATCTGAGATGGAAGTCACGAGACATCGATCCATATAAAGACGAGAAGTCCCCGAGCGCCTGATATCACGAGAAGAGGAAGTCGGGCGTGTGATCTACTGTGCTATGATGTGATGCGGATGAGAGTCGAACATCGATCCATATAAAGGCGAAGTTTGAGCGCTGATATCGCGAGGCGAGTCACGAGCGTTTATTTAGCGGTGCTGGCGAGATGTGATACGGATAAAGTCTCGGCTTATAATCCACTATAAAGCGTGCGAGCGCGTCTGGCGACTAGTAAAGGCGAAGTTAGGGGTATGCTGATATGACATCGGCAAAAACATGATGAAATCGAAAATGTCATAACAATGGCTCATATCTCGATAGGCTGTGGACAATTAGGCCACCTCGACGGTCAGAAGATAAGGATATGCCTTAATGTGGCATCTATCAAACATGATGAAATCGAGAATTTCATAACAAGACTCATCCTCGATAACAATTGTATCTTGCGACAAACAAATTCTGATGATTCGGCGGATGGGGTTGTGCCCAGTATGACATATGCCATCCAATAGAGATGTGATGAAACCCCGAATATCAAATTTAATTCGACATCTTAGCGAGAATCTGTCTACCTGAGCAAACACATCTAAATGATCTGACGGATAAAGGGGTATGCCTAGTCACGGCATGTGTCCCGGGGAATCGATCCCAAATCTGCATCCCTGATAACAAAAGGCAGCCTCGGGTCATCTCGAGTACGCAACTAAAAATGGATCAAAATCTTTAGTAAAACATCTCTAGAAAAAGCCACAATAATATGGGATATGATTAGTTTCAATACATAAAGTAGTCTTTGTCGAAGAAAACATTAAATCCATGGTCTCGGGGTGGTCTTATGACAGGATATTAATGCGGCTTAGGGTGATAAGGTAAAAGAAATGAAAGGAAACTAGGCTCAAACACCCAGTAAGTGTATACCTCTCATGAATGCCACATGCAAGTCTCATGAGCCATGGACAAAGAACATCAGTGAAGTGCTAATAATAATGATGTGATGCAAAAGTATAACATGTGGTGAGATAGGTAAGAGGAAAAAAGGATGCTAAATTGAAACATCAAACTCAAAATCAATAAAGCATAGGAGTAATAAATCTTGAAAATAGAGAGGTATGAAATCGAAGATAGATAACAGTATGGAAAAAAGCGTGATGATTTGATGAATCTACCCAAGTCCTTTGCATGGGAGAGGCATTATCGTTGACAAATTGGATGATGAATGTGACCTTCCCGACTCGGAGCCCACTGGAGGAGAGATCGATCATCTCTTATACCACTAATAAAATCTCAAAGTAAGCCAGTATTACAGGATGGAAACCCACATCTGAACTCCCACAGTAATACATACACTAGAACAATGATCTCGTAAATCCACATACGAACTCAAGGAATACTTATCTTGAATACATATATACGCATTTATTTGTATATATATATATATATATATATATTTTTTTTCTTTTCTCTTTTGTTTGTTTGTTTGTTTTTTTTTTTTTTTTTTTTTTTTTTTTTTTTGCATAAATGAATGAAACAATGAAACGAGCAATATAGCGATAAATGAACATATCTTAATGTGAAGAGTGCAAATAAAACAACTCAGTAAAAATGACATAAGCCTCTGGCTGAAAGACTACGAATAAATATCGTGGACCGAATGAAGGATGACATAATGAACCCCCATGCGATAAAATGAATAGATCCTGTCCCCAAGTGGGAAGAATGAGATAGAACGAGAAGTCAGATAGAAAGAAAGTGGTGAAAACATAAAAACTATGAAATGGAACGGATACAAGGAAGTGAATGTAGTAAGGCCATATAAAGAACATGTTAATGTGTCCATACTCAGAAGATCCCTAAACTAAGGCACCCACATACCAGAGGGCCCCTATCCCAGGTATGAAAAGGTAAGCAAGGCTATAAGAGAAAAATAGGCCAAAATGCATGCGTGAGGCACAATGGGTTAGCAACAGTAAAAAAATGTGAGTAACAAGTGATAAGATATATGGCTAGCGAAATGATGACCGCCACGTCTAGGACTGCGACCAGTGCCAAGCGTAAAACTTTTTCGGTTGATCCACATTGGTTTTGCTCTGGTGGTTTCCATCCCCAAGTCCATCGACCATGCGGCTCCCTGCGGGAATTGACTCTCTAATAATGTAAGGTCCGCTCCAGTTTGGTCTAAACTTCCCTCTAGGGTCGGTGACTAATCCTCTTAGGACTCTCAAAACCAAATCGCCTCGCTGTAGTGGTCTAGGCTTGACCCGCTTTTTGAAAGCGTGGGCCATCTTCCTTTGGTAAGCCTGAATATGGTTAGCAGCTCTCAATCTCCTCTCATCTAACAGGCTAAGCTGATCCAAGCTGGTATTTGAACCCACCCTTCTCTGAAATCTTTGCTTTCTGGGGCTACTCTCAAGGGATCCAATCTCTATCTCGCGAAGTAAAAGCTTGCCTCCGTACCACATAAACTGAAAGTGAGTGTGGCTCCTATAGAAGTCTGCGAAAGGAGGTGCGTCGCGTAATGAGAAAGGAAGCTTCTCGGACCAGTCTCGAGAAGTCTCAATCATCTTGCAAAGAATCCTCTTAATATTCTTGTTCGCGGCCTCTACTGCCCCATTTGTCTACGGCCTATACGCAGACAATCTATGATCCTGGATGCCATATCTCTGTAATAATGTCAACCTCACCCCTGAAATGCACACCTCTATCCGATATCAACTCATGGGAACCCGTATCTCACGAGATAATGCGTCGATAAAGGTGGCCACTTTAGTACGTATTGCTTTGCATAAGAGCTGGCCTCCACACTTCGTGAAATAATTAATAGCGACTAGAATGAATTCATGACCACTAGAAGACTCCGGCGAAATGCCCAATATCTATGCCCAGTGCAAAAACGGCGAGTGGGGTCGATGCATGCAACTCGATGGTGGAGCGTGTATGAGATTTCCATGCATCGACATTGCATCTTTAGTTTTCATGACAACAATCTTGTCTCCATAGTCAACCAAAAATAGCCAGTCCTCATAATCTTACGAGCGACATATGGACCCTGCTGATACAACTCAAGGCATGGTTTCTTTCATTGCGATCAAGCGAATCTCGATCGAACAATCATAACACGCCGTCAGCTGTACGTCACTGTAGCGTCTCTCCATATCTAAAGCGAGTGGTCGGCGCACCAGCTCTCTTGTCCTTGGCCGTCACGGCCTCAGGGTATGTGCCATATCTAAGAAACTGATAAATATCATGATACCACGGCAGACCATCATCATACCCCGACTTGTCAATTAAGTAACAATAAGCAGGAACACTTCTAGTCTCAACTAGCAGGGGGCAAACTACCACACCTTCAAGAATGTCAATCATGGAAGCCAAAGTAGCCAGAGCATCGGCGAACTGATTCTGCGCTCTAAGTAGGTAAGTGTAGCTCATGTCATGAAACCTCCCTACTAGTAACTCTAAATAAGCATGATATGGCCTAAGCTTCACATCTTTGGTCTTCGATCCTTTGGATGTTGTCTAATCACTAGATTAGAATCAGAATATCTTTCTAATCCAGGAGCTCAGTGGAGTCTCTAACCCCGAGGATACATGTCTCATACTCGACAATGTTGTTAGGTAGTGGGATAACGATTCGCAAAGCTGAGAAACGAACTGATCTCGAGGATATGATCGCGTGCGGAGAAATCAATAGAACACACATCCATGTATTCGGAATGGTTAGGTTTGCACCATCAAAGTACATGCGCCAACCAGACAAACTAGTCACCCCTACAATCTCCTCATCCAAAAAATCATCATTAATCACTCTGTGAGGCCAAGTGATCTGCTAACACACTCCCTTTTATAGACTTTGGGTGACATGCGGAATGCTCGAACTCTGTCAAAGAAAGTCTGGCCATCTCATAAGTCTGCTCGTCAAAGCCCAGTGCAGTCGACGGATATCTGAAAGGATCTAAAGAGAAACAAGTTGCACGGAATACTCCTATCATGTAATGTCTCAATCTACAGGTAAGCTAAACCAAAGCTAAAGCGAAGCTCAATCCATAATGTACCTGCGTCTCGTACTCTAACATCCTCTTACTCGGATAATAGATGGCTCGCTCCACTAGGAATCATGTTTGGGCTAGCACCCTAAGCGACATCGAAGCCCGACAAATATGAGAAGTGCGTCCGAGGCATAGGAAGTGCCAAAACGGGAGGGAAAGCAAACCGCACAATCAAAACCGAGCGCTTCTTGGCATTATCTGAGCCTTAAGTTTTGGTTCTTTACCGAAGTCGGAAGATAGGCTCACAAGTATACATTAATCTAACAATAAACACCTTCAATATATTGCAACCTACGAAACCGGATCTGATCTCGTGCGTGGTGGAGACATGTCGAGGATAGCTCGATCGGGATCTGCCTCGATACCTCTCACACACTAATCATGTAGGCGAGAGCTTCCCGGAAGTTCTCCAAAGTGGACTTCTTGGGATTCGGTCTTAATCTAAACATCGATCCTGCGGAAGAAGCGCTCTGGCTGCCCGATGATTTATATCCGGGACTTCATAATCATATCATCTACATAGACCTCGACATCACGTGCATCATGTCGTAAACAATAATGTAGTAAATTTTGCTCTACGATACATTGCTTTGAGGTTCTTATTGAAGCGGTGTGACTCACATGAGTAGGTGCCCACTTAGTGATGAAAGATGTGCTTCTCCACGTCGCAGGAGCCATCATAATCTGATTATAACTAAAGAATCCATCCATAAAAGATAATATCGCATGCCCTACAGTACTATCAACCAACATGTTAATATGTGGGAGAGGAAAATCATCCTTGGGGCTAACCTTGTTGAGATTTCTAAAGTCCACACAAACTCTAACCTTGCCGTCCTTTTTGGGAACAGGGACGACATTAGCCAGCCACTCGGGGTACTAGAGCATTGATATGAAGCCAACACTAAGTTGCTTTTGAATCTCTTCCTTCACCTGTAAACTCCATCGAGGGTGTAATCGCCTCAATTTTTGCTTACTTAGGTCTAACATGTAGTACAGTGGTAGATGATCTTGAAAGGCTTATAGAAGGGTCGAGGCCTGGCATTTCCTCATATGACCATGCAAAAATAACAAAGTATGATATGAGTAACATGAGCAAACTATCCCTCTCATCTGCAGACAAAGTGGTACCAATCCTCATCTCTCTAGGTTAGTCTGCTGTACCAAGGTCTATTGTCTCAAGTAGGGGTGCTAATGAGACGAGACCTTCCTTGACTACTCGAACTCGACTCGGTGGCTTCGGTCAAAACTGGCTGAGTGAGGCACCGTGAGCTCGGCTTCGACTCGAAATGTTAACGAGTTGAGTCGAGTCGAGCAACTCGTAACTCGACTCGAAAAGCTCGCGAGAAACTCGAAAATATTTTGTATATAAAATTTTAAAAGTTTCTTTTTATATTTGATATCTTTACTTTAGGGGATGTTATAAATAATATATATCTAATTCTTAAAAATCATAAATTTTATTATTTATTTAGTTATAAATATATTTATTTTAAAAATAATTAATTTTCTTAAAAAGATTTAAGAGAATATGGTTAGAGAAGCCTCGACGAGCCTCGCTAACCCACCTTTAATTGGGCTAATAACTTGGAATTTTCGGTTGGGATTGGACTCAATTCAAAATTAGAATTTTGAAAAAATTAGGGATGGTTCTGTAATTTTAAGAAAACATAGGGAAGAGTTATGTTCTCATATGATATGAGCAAAAGAAACCCTACATGATTTCCCTTGTTTGTCACACAGCCGCCGAGGTCACAGTTCACACAGCAAGCAGCAAGCAGATTTTTGTGCAAAGCTTTCCTCCTTACAGGTTAGTCTTTGCTTTACTCTTTCTTAGATCTAATGTCTTGGTTTGACAAGTGAGATTTTCAGCAACTAAAAAAACGCATAAAGCATTTACTTGTCAGTTATGGGTTCCGTCCTCGAGGTTACGGCGTAGGTGCTTTCGGCCTCATATTAGATAGAGATTTGGGATGTGGGGATGGAGGAGGTATCGCGCTCAGATCTGGTTCGGGTCTACGTGCAAGGTGGTTATGGGAAGAGCGATGATGGTTACGATTTGGTCCCTTCGGTCGGGGTAAGGGCTGTTCTTGAGATGGGAGTCATGGGGTGGGGTCAATCACGGACACCCATTAAATCCCATTGCCTCTGTTTGTCAGGCATGGTCAGGCACGGGTCGGATTAGAATACATGCTCGAGCGATCCAGCGCCCAGGTGGGTACGGGAATATAAGGCTAGTCACGGTTGGGACTGAAATTCGTGGTCCAGATCCAGTAGATGGTGTGTGTTATGGCATCAACGGTGGTCGCGTGAAGGACTACCTCGTGGCCAAACCAGCCCGATTTATGCGTGGGAAACGGCGATACTAAGAGTTGGTCCACGGATGGTTTTGTGGCCATTTTGGTTAGTCCGATTCGGCATGGTGAGCTGATGATCTCCCTGGGCTTGCATGTCCCATTTGATAGAATTGGTTGCCTTGGGGTATGGTTTAGCTCGAGGGTTTTCTTGTCGATGCTCGTCAGAGTGGCTCCCCCGAGGACAAGACGATGAGGTGTTCGGGCGCAATTCTTGCGGTTGATTGTGGCACAGGTGTGGTGTGTGATTTCCTTGGTTGGTTGTTGCTTGTGCCCGGCTGTGGGCTTATTTATTTGGGTATCTTTGGTTGCCTGAGCCCGAGATGTGGGCGGGGTTTTTGTTTCTCCTTTTCTTAGGGGTGTAGAATTTGTTTTAATTGGTAGGGTTACTTGAGTTGGCTTTGTTGCTGTGGGGTTTGGTTTGGTTGTCTATCCCGTATGCCCGTTGTGGGCTTGTTGCACAGTTGGTTTCTTAGGTTGTAAATGTTGATTTAATATCTGGCGATCACCTTAGCTTTTCCTATGTCTATAGGGAGTCTTTGTCCCGTTTTTCGGTTTCTCTGGGAACCTGTTTCTTGGACTTCTTGATTGTTTGTGGGGCATTGCCCTTTTGGAAATAAGTCTTAATTATCGAAAAAAAAAACGTGGCGGAAGCGGAAATGAGCATGCATTAGGCCATCAGCGTGCAACTTTTTCTTTTTTTCCATAGTTCTTTGATAGTACATTTCACATGGATTACTTTTCGATGAGAGGGCTCTTTATTTCTTAATTTTATTTATTTTAGGTAAACTACTTCCCTTCAAGGTTCGATCCTGTTCGTGAGGCGGAGAAGTTCCCCATCCCTTCTAACATTATCACTGGCAAGCGTGAGAAGGTTTGTAACATTAGGCTCTTTAGCATTTCTCTTCAACTTTTAGCCATTACATATATGTTTTGTTCTTTGTCTATACTATGTTTGTTATAATGACTAGTGGAGTTTATCATATGTATTCGGAATGTCTAAGTCTTCTAGTGGACCCTGCAAACATCTTCAACACCCATGGACACTTAAAGTAGAGAGGTTTTATGTGAATATTGAGGATGAGATTAAGGAGTCGGATGAACTCAATGAAAGTGAAGATGTTAATTTGGAAACTATTGAACCCTCTCCTATCACTACATGAAAGCTGAGGTTGAAAACCCTTTCCAACATTTTAAGAGACGAGAAGATCGAAGTTTGGGATGATTTTCTTGAACTGGAAATGATAAAGGAATGGAAAGTAAGGTGTAAATGCGTAAATCTCACTCTTTCTATCTTGTGACTAAAAGCACTACTCATTGAACCGACATTTGGACACTTGTTCAAAAGGCGTACACTTGAAGCAGCAACAAATGATTAATTTTTACCATATGATTCAAGTATCGTTACAAACCAATCTGGATTTGTTAGTGCTTTGCATAATGGTAAATTTGACATGTTAAAGATGAGAGAGGGGATATCACATTGGCTCACGATGCATGAGCATCCTTTCACTATTGTAGAAAGTTTAACTTGATGATGAAAG
The DNA here is from genome assembly GCA_016808115.1 of Tetrastigma voinierianum. Taxonomy (NCBI): domain Eukaryota; kingdom Viridiplantae; phylum Streptophyta; class Magnoliopsida; order Vitales; family Vitaceae; genus Tetrastigma; species Tetrastigma voinierianum. The sequence goes on from JAEQBH010002045.1 coordinate 239,841, forward strand.
CGGGGAATACCCACGGTGGACTAGTGTGTCGTCACACTATGAAACGGACTCCTTGAGTCTACGATTTTGAGAAGAAGAAGCTAAAAGCATTGTTGAAAATGGTGGATCGAATTGGACGACTCGGTTGTGGCGATCGGGGCCACAAGGATCGAATATATGGTTATAACAGCTCATTTTGTGGATCTTGATTGGAAGCTTGAGGGCGAGTGCTCGACTTTGTCCACTTACGCCATCACGTAAGGTGCTAACATAGCTGGGTGCATCTCTTAACATGTTTAAGGGAGTGGGAAATTGAGAACAAAGTAAAGTGTAATATATTTTTTGCTATACTTATATTAGTATTTTTTTAGTTGTGATTTGTAGACTAATCAATAATTTCTTTTCATTCTCTCTTAGGTTTCACAATTTAGGTTAATGATACAAATTGCAAATGATTCTTGTATTCGAGATACTAAAGGATAATTTTGCATCTAATGAAAGAACTTCTATGCAATGGAAGGTTATTTCATGTTCGTTTGTTGTGCACATATGTAGTATAACGTTCAGCTGGTCTTGAACAAGTGAAGAGCATCATTAAAGTCCATGGCTTGTGGACTTCTTGAATTAGTGAGGCCGACTCGAAGCGGTTTAGAGTGAACTTGTTATGATACAGCGTGCAGAGCGAAATTAGTCCTTGATGCAAGACTCGTTGGAATTGACTTATGACATGTTGGATTGTACTATCAAGTTTAGAAAGGTATTTCCTAGATACTCCTTTGTGATCATAATTATGGTTGTTGTCTAATATTGATGAGTGGGAAAGATTGAGAATTGCTTGAGTCTTAAAAGTTTTAAAGACACTACTAATATTATATCGGGTTACGAATATCCAACTTCTAACTTGTTTCTTAGTGAGGTGCATAGGTTAAGAAGTGTTGTTGGATAAAAATTCGAGATCTCCTGATGATTTTGTTAGGGTATGGTTCAAACATGAAACAAAGGTTTAATGATATTGGGGTGAATCTGATATACTAATAAGTGATAGGGCTGATCTTTGGACCTAGATTGAAAATGGGGGCTCTGAGATTACATTCCCAAATGTTTTTCTTCTTAAGTAGCTCGGAGAACATTAGTAAAGTTAGAGATGTCATGTATCAACTTTACCAGTGAATATGTGAGGAATGCATTTTCTTCTTGTGAGAAAGTGCGAGATGTGAATATTTGTTTCAAATGCTCGGAAGGAATTTTGTGAAGTAGTTTGTTAGAACTTTTGCAAGTGGTTAGAAGTGGGCAAGGAGCGGAACCTGTGAAATCTGAACTTGATGTGTATCTTGATGAGGGGCTTTTCATTTCTCAAGATTATAAATTTGATGCCTTGGCTTGGTGGAAGGAAAAATCTATGAGGTTCGTATTTGTCTAAGATGGCGGCAAATGTTTTGTTGTTCCAATCACTGTGGCCGAGCGACTTTTAGTCTTGGGAGCCAGTATATGATCCTATAGGTCTTCACTTGCTCCAGAAACAGTGGAAATGTTGATATGCACAGGTGATTGGTGTAGATCCCTCCATGGAGTGAAAAAGAAGAACAAAATTAAGAACTACTTGTTAATTATTTTAGTTTACTTTTTTTAAATGTATAAATACTTACATTTTGATATTGTGTAGAACAAAGATGAAGATCGGCCTAAGAAATTCTTATCCCGATTCCCAATACCTCGAAGGAATCGACAAGCGTGATTCAATAGGTTTGATTATGAAATTAAAATTCCCGAGTCATATTTTACTTCACTTTATTTATTACTTGATGTTTTCTAACGAGTTAAATATTATTAATAACAAATGTTATGTTTTTGTAGGTGTTTGTGGAAGATGTTTTGATGGAGCTTTGGTTGGATCGCTATTTAGTTTGTGGAGGTTATATCACATCTTCATGATCGGTTAGTAGCCCTTGAGCCTAGCACCTATCATAGGCTATTGGGATTATTTGAAGTTGTATCCTAAGAATATGCTTTCAAGTGTATTTGTCCATGTGTGGATTGCTTAAAACTAAAGTTTTATGATGTTGTAGTGATCGTTAATTCTAATTTTTGTGTTTTTGGGCTCACTGTAGTTTGTTTCCATTATTCATATTCCTTGTTTTATATGATAATAATTGCCAGCTAAGGAGACTGGTTTTGAAAATGACATGGTCGATATCAGTCGTGTTCAATTCAAATTCGAGCTTTGAGTTGAGTTGATTGAGTTCGAGTTCGAGCTCGAGCTCGGCTTCGAGCTCGAGTTGACTGGGGCTTCGAGTTCGAGCTCGAGTCGAGTTCGAGCCTGTCTCGAGTTCGAGCTCGAGCCGAGTTCGAGCTCGAGCCGAGTTCAAGTTTTGCGTTTTCGAGTTCGATTCGAGCTTCATTTTTCAAGCTCGCGAGTTTTCGAGCTCGAGTCGAGCTTCCAGTTGAGGTTTGAGTTCGAGTCGAGCTTGAGACTTCGAACTCGGCTCGCATCGTAAGCACCCCTAATCTCGAGTCATGAAGGGGTGAAACTCGGCTCATCAGGTAAAGCTATGATCGAGATTGAGGCCAGTGCTATCATCAAAATCGGCTGCAAAGGCTCATCATCGATATCATGAATGCGTGATGTGGGTGAATGAGGTGCACATGCATCGATATCATCGATAAAGAGACGGATGAATACTCGAAAGTACCGATCCACATAGATGAAAAAAGCTGAGTACATCAGCCGGGCGTGGGACAAATCCGATAGCTTATCAAAAGAAGTGGTGGGTCCACGGCGCGGACTCTCCCACAAGCATCACAGAATATCGAGATGCAATATCAACAATAACATCACCAGTAATCGCACCATCATACGGAAGCGGGCATCATATCATCTCTCCAAGCAAGCACGAAAATAACTAGTCTGAGAAATGACGGGTGATAATAACCATCCGGATGGCTCCTCGTCGCAATCGATCAGACGACATAACCCCATCAATACCCCATAATGGCTATCTCGCCGGGAGCACATAGTGACTACCGTTGCCGGGGAAGGAGGAGGCGATCAAGGTGATGAAATTATCGAGCCCCACCCTTGAAGTACGTAAACTAATGCCTTCGACACTCGGATGTCGATGGCTCATCGATCAATCATCGGGATTAATAATGGCTCAAACCCCTCTGAAATAGTGATCGACCACCAGAAATTTTATGGGGCGAGGATAGTCAAATGGAATGTGATGAAGTCGAGATCATTCTCTTGGTCTTGAAATTTATGGCGTGAAATGCGCGCGCTTTAAGGTAGAATCCTAAACGAAGGGTAGATTAGTGGTCTCTATTTATGATAATTTACTGACACTTCTTTGACTTTATTAAACCAGAATATCTGCGACGTAATAATCATAATCAACGCCGTCTTTGCTATCTTTGTTGATCGACAACAACCGTCTTACAGATCCGACAAAATCCTAAGCTCCACGATGCGTATCTCATCTAAAGCGTATTAGGTTATAAGCAAATCGTACCCCATGGCTGTATCAATACGACTCGAAATTCAGTGTGCCCCTCATGTGGTAAAAATGGTGATCTTATTATGAATGAACTTCTGCTTCAAATGAGAAAGATGATAAGCGCCCGACGCTATGAATCCTGAGCTGGGTGGTTAAGAATCTTTGAGGATCCACAAATCGAAACCAAACCTAACCGGTAGTGATCGCCGACCGTCGAGTGCCCGTCACCTCTCTGATCATCATAAGCTCTGTGTTTTGTGTGGATGGCTCCATCTTGATTTTCTCTTGACATTCACGTTATGAAGACATATTAAGTGAGATCCGTGTCTAAGAGGAATGATGGAGTTTCTGACGACCATGACCAGTGATATCTGAGTCGAGTATAATTGACCCTTCCAGAGGTAAGTCATCGCCGAGCTTGATCTGCGGCTCTGATATTTGTGAGCATATGTATCGAGCCCTCTACGGAATGTGTTAAATTATCGCTTTCAGATCGGTTCCAAGCCTAATCAAAGTCTCTCTGTGGGTGGTAGATGAAGCTAACAAACTTCAAATAGAATGCGACATGTGTACTCTGTATTTGCTTGATAAGTCTCGTCATCCTCTATCTATTGTCTCAATCTTTAGTAGTATGTCGGGATCTATGGGCGAGATGGAGCCCCGGAGAAGTTGTTAACACCTCTACCTCCTCTTGATAACATCTTTGGATCTACGGGTGTGTCCTGGGTGAGTCAAAATAAAAGGAGTCGACATATAAAATGAAAGTCATTGGCCTCGGTGTGGGATCAATGGAGTAATGCGTGCAACGACATGGTAATCCTATAGTGAAAAACACCTCTGTGAACCCCATCATATCATAACAATCATCAATGCTATGGGTTCAACCTACGATCCCATGACGCATATGGATCACGATCCTTAGACTGACCAAAATAATGGGAATGAATACTCACTGCTTTGGAGGAAGCAACATATGGTAAGTCGGGAGGATTTAGAACTAATGCTAAGTTGTCCCAATGCCTGTTACTGGTCAATCAAGTCTAATGACGTGTCTCAGCGGTCGCAACGTCCTTAGTATGTCGAATACGATGATAGCGATATAGGTGTCAAAAATGAATTGAGCGACTGTGGTAATGGCCTGGTGCCTAATGGACTAAGCAATAATGATCATCAATATACGTAGACCTCACCTAAAGCATGCCTAGTAAATCAAAGTCATCTTGAAATCTGAATTATTTATCTGGTAATGGTTCGGGGTCTAGATAGGCAATATGTGGGTCCCTCATGACACATGGCGTAAAGCGGGTGTGGTGGAGTATGGGCGTAACCCTAAATTGGATAGATTGGTATAGGTCTATCTTGGGCCCGAACTATGGGTGTGGGATCAATGCGGCGCATAGATCTTTCTGTGTTTGGTTCCCAGTATAAAGGCGATGGCTCACCTCCCCCAGTCGATATGATCATATGACTTCTTACTACTGCGAGAAGGAAGAATCCGACCATAAATCTACGCCATACCATCCTCGATACCATACAATGCCTCATCAAGCTCATAATCATGTCAGTCGCCCATGGTGCTCAGCGGCGGGTTTTCAACTCTCATAGTCATTCATCGCTCTCTCTCTGTGGATGGTCAGTCGTTTGAATGTTTTAGTCCCTTCCTTGAAATAGCACGAGAAAGAAAGAGAGAAAGAAAAGAAGAGATCGGATCTCATGAGCTCATCATGGCCTCGAAACTATATGACAAGCGTCAACGATGGTCTTGACTGATAAACTCATGGGCAAGATCCTCCTAAGTCCGCTTGTGCGAAGCATCCAAGGTGGCAAACCACCTGGTACATATCAAGCCAGCTGATAAAGGAACAACATGATCAACTGAGCCCAAACCCACGCCATCAACCGATCATATATCCTCATCGAGTACGCGGACATCCTCTCGGCTCAGATACCGCTCCATGTAAGGCATCCGAAATTTAGGCTAGAATGGGTCACAGTGCAATTATCAATCCATCCCACACATCCATACCCTCCAACTTCAATCGCCTAAGACCGCTTACTGTGATGATCATCGGGCACCGATAAATCGAATCGAATAGTCGCATGTGGTAGTCACCACTCTCCGGGATGACAATAGTGCCTTGAGGATAGCATGGCGCCTATCCGAGCCATCGACGGAGGTGGGAGGCAGAGGAGGTGGTGCCCCCATGTCAAACCGATCATCCTCCCGTGCCGAAAGCCGTGGGGCCTCGCATAAACCCCGAATATACCCTAGCGCTTTTAAACACATGTTTAGGATATAATAAAAGCTAAAATGAATATCGGGAAATAAAACGAGAGACCCGGAATTAATAATAAAGCTAAGGGTAAATTAGTCATTTACCACTTGAGGATATGAGATGCATAAAACCATAAGTTTATATGCAATTATGGAATTTGAGAAAAGGTGGAATAGAAATTAGAAAGAATAGAAGGACCAAAATGTAAAAATGGGAGGATAAGACCAAAATGGACTTTGGAATTAGATATTTTCTCATTCACAAAGGAGAGCAAAAGAGAATGGATGAGAGAGAGGAGAGAGAGAGGAGAGAAAGAAGAAGAGAAGTTTGCCAAAGGTATGGATTCAAGTATGGAATTTGTCTAAAATGTATGGATACATATGCTCGGGGTTGTATGGATTCTTGTAGAAACTCTTAACCCTAACCCCCTTTCTTTTGATGAATTCCTATTTAATGAAACCCCAACTTGGCATAGTTACATGTTTACCGGCTTTAGACCGCTTTTGGGGTGGTTTTGTATAGACATGTAGTCTGTTTAGATAGGTATGATTTTTGGGTTTTACCCATGATTTCCTTTGTGTCTCATGCTTGGGTATCATAAAATCCTATCTCGACTATGCTCTGAATACATGTTTGGGTTTAATGAAAACCCTAATTGAAGATATGTGAAGATAGGTATGGATGTTCTTTCTAGGGTTTTGAGGGGAAACTACTCCTACCCTAGACTGAGCGTGTTCTGCTCGAAAACCCAGATTGTTTAAGATATGTATCAAGGAAGTCCTTGAGTTGATTATAGTCCATAAGAAGTGTTTAGAGAATTTTGGAAAGTGAGTTTGGGGATTTCTTTGGAATGAAAACACAAGGCGTAAAAAGGGGGAAAATGTTCCGCACGTCTGCGTGGGTACTGCTCACCTCAGAGCAGATTTTTCTCGCTTTTGTCTACAATCAGATGGCCATAACTTTTCTGTCTGCCCGATTTGAGCGTCTTCGACTCTTATGGAAAGCTCTCCTTGGAGTATAGAATCCATCCATATATAGCTTGATACACCCGAAAGCTTATAATAAGTCTGAAATGACAAAACCAATGGCTATCAAGCATCGCCGCAAGTGCTGCAAGTCGCTGATTTCTTCATGGTTTGCAATTCTGCATAACTCCTTCGCTAGACTCCGCTTTAAGTGTTTCGATTCCATGGAAAGCTCATTGAGTCTAGAATCTAACCATATGTTATTTAATGGTATCTATGATCCACATATGAAAATTCTGATCGGTTGCATCAAGTGTACTAATCGCTAGGTTAAAAGTCAATTGGAATACATGATAAGAAAAGAGATATATGAACAAGAAATAACAATATAATGAGATTTGATATGCAGAGGAGTATAGAAGAAAAGAATAAAATGATAAGCTCAGAGAACACGATAATTGCATGATCGCTAAGACCTATATTGAATGACAAGACATATATGATCGCGCTTCAGACTTCGCTGCTGCTACGACTCTCATTACGTGCGTGACACGCACATATGACGCTAAGCCGCACCCCGCGTAAGGTTACAGTTTCTATTACGCGGGTAGGTATGTATACTCGACTGCTGCTTCAAGACTCATGTAGTAGCTTGCATTACACTTATTAATGGGCGTGCACGCTTCATGTTCCGTACTGCATCGTACCTTCGAGTATATATTGTACCGAGTCTCATTCATTCTTTACCGAGTCTCATTCACTTATATTCATGCTTAGTGGTATCGGAGCTTATATGCTGCAGATTTATTCCCTAATGGCATGCCAATCTATCCCTCTACTTGGTCAGACACAAGCAATCAGTTTTATTACATTTTCTGTACATATCTCATAAGCATGAATAACTATTGTTATCATGATCGCTTATGCAATATACTATCATTACTTTTAATACGTATTCGTTTCATATCTCGTAGTTTCATATTACGATTCTCATATTTCTTATAATACATATATTCCTATATTTTTATCATGCATGCATTTTACTCATTCATATATTCATATATAGCTCATCATTCGTACATGTACTCATTCCCCGTGCTTTGTCATCTTTTACTTATCTCTATCGCTGCTAGCATTTATGCATTTCTATCATGTGTTCTCAGTACGTTCCATCTATTCATTTAGGTATGTCTATCATATATTCATATTTCATATAATCTTATATTCATATCATGTCATCTACTGTAATATCTTATATCTTGTTAACTTATATCTTCATGTACTTTATCGACTATCATATCTTATGACATATACTTATACATTTCTATACTTGTACGCTTACTTGTACTTATCGCATCAATTCCTATCTCCCGTAGGAATGCGTAACATGGTTTCTTCTTCGACAATTTTAGGTACCCTTCATGTCCAAACTATTTATTTTTTATCTTTTTCATATTCGGGGAACTAATCATATGTACATGCCCACGTAATGAAGCGCGTAGCATTATGTGATCTTAAGCTCTTAATCATATGTACATGCACCTTGCGTAATAGAGCGTCGTAACCTTGCGAGTCTTGGAAACGCTGATCACTATCTTATCTTTAAGTATCCGGTCTTAGAAGCGGAGTCCATACGATTATACGTTTCATCTGAGCTTATCATTTTATTCTTTTCTTCTGCTCACACATATCGATCTACATATATCTGCTTCTTGTTCATATCTATCTCTTTTCTTATCATGTATTCGATTGACTTTAACTTAACGATTAGTACACGCCCGGTACAATAATCAAATTTTAGGATATGGATCAGAATGCCATTAATCGCATATGGTTAGATTACAGACTCAATGAGCTTTCATAGAGTCGAAGAACATAAAGCAGTCTAACGAAGGAGTTATCTGAAGTGCAAACATGAAAAATCGTGACTGACTTAACGGCCACTTCTTGACAATAAACTGCGACCAGTTTTTGTCATTTCCAGACTTATTACAAGACTCAGATTGTATCAAGCTATATATGGATGGATTCTGGGCTCCAAATATTTAAGTAGAGTCAAAAACGCTCAATCGAACGGACTGAAGAAGTTGTGTGGTGATTGTAGACAAAAGCGAGGAAAAATCGCACGTGAGCAAATTGCCACGGCTAGGCGTGCGGAACATTTTCCCACTTACACCTTTTGTGTTTTCTAATTAGAAATCCCAGACAACAAAAATTCTCTAACTCTTCTTATGGACTATAATCAACTCAGGGACTTCCTTGATACATATCTTAAACAATCTCGGGTTTTTCCCCCCCAGGCAGAACAACAGATATGGGGTAGGAGTAGTTTCCCTCAAAAAACCACAGAAAAGAACATCATACCCTATCTTCACATATCTCTACCAGTGGGGTTTCATTAAACCCAAACATGTATTCAAACATAGTCGAATGATTTGCAAACCTAAACATGAACAAGGAAATGTGGTGGAATTTAAAGTCTTTTCTCTAAACAATTTAATAATCTATACAAAACCACCCCAAGCTAGATTAAAACCGACAAACATCATAACTATATGCCAGTTAGGGTTAATTCATGAGGTTGTGCAGAGGTTAGGGGTTACAGAACACCACAAAGTCATACAACCTAAACATGTATCCATACATTTGGCAAACTTCTCTTCTTCTTCTTCTTTCTCTCCTCTATATAAACCGGGTTTACTTTTTATGCTATTTTTTGGGAATGAGAAGAAAATATCTCATTCCAAAGACCATTTGATCTTAATATCTTAGTTTTACCATTTTGGTCATAAAAATTCTTTCTAATTTCTGTTCCATCTTTCTATAAATTCATTTATATGACTTTGTTGTTTTATGCTCTCGTAATCTCAGTGATAGACTATTTGTTTACCTTGACTTCTATTCATCATTAGGGTCTCTGGTTTTTGTTTCACGATATTCTGTTTAAGAACTTGTTAATATCTATGACTTGTGTTAGAAAACTGTGAAGATTATATTTGAAGAGTTTCATTTTACGTCATATAAAAGAATTTAGATCATAGAAATTGATTATATAAACATCTGTTCTATGTTAGGTCATTTTCTTTTCACATATTTTACTATATGGCTTGAGGCTAACCTTTCATTTCATATCTATTCCATATGCCATTATCTATATCATGGGTACGTCATTCTCTGAACATCTATTACAGCAAACTTACATGAAACTGACACTTGACTTTCAGCGTAGAACTTTCTATCTTGTACTACATCTAGACTTGCTAAACAAACCTGGAGGTTGCTGTTTTTGAAAGCAGCACAGCGCTAGGCTAGATACCACTAATTTGTAACGCCTCTTCTGAGATCAGCCCGGATTAGGCGGATTCGAACCTGATCCCAGGGTTATTTCTGTTCCTTTAATTACTGATTACAGACTTCAGCTTTTCCATTCTTATACTCAAATATTCTAACATTTAACTTGTATTATATTCTATATGTGGATTACAAAATATACAGCTCATATGGAAGTGTTCAACATTTACAAAATTTAATTTTGTTTATTTTGTAAACAATGTAAATATTGTAAATGTTGAACCTTTAGAAACAATAGAGACTATCTCATGTACATAATCATACACCTATATAATACAGGATTAAAATATTTAAAATTACTCAATGTGAAAAAAACTTCAAAGTCGCAAGTTGATATGCTCATGTGAAACTACTGATCCAGTTGATATGACACTGAGAAAGGAGCCACTGTAACATCTGGGGGGGGGCAGGCGTGATCTGTATTTGGGAGGCCGTGTCTTGTATCTGCGGGGCGAGCGCGCGCGACAATCTACTCAAAAACACTGCGTAGCCAGATCCATATCTCAGTGCAGTCGATGCATTCACTAAATCTACCTCAAACTCTAACCATTTGAGAGTGGTGATGCGTGTCGATGAATCACGAAAGTGTGCTTGAAACAAATAAAGTGGAGTCATGTCGAACGAAAACGCTCTATAGTGGCTACGAAATAGCGATCCATCACTATACACAAAATTTTATGACTCAATCTTTGTTGATCTCTGTATCATACTGAAAAACCAAAATAGAATGGATCCATATCGCGACAAGCGCGACCGCAGAAACTGGTTGCACCGTGTAGAATGGGGTCTATGTCGATAGGATCTGGCTTCGACCTAAATTGACCGGTTGCGTCTAAAAGGAAAACGAAGGTGGTAGTCTTTTAAAGGTCCATAAAGGAGGAAGACTGTACCTCGGGTGTTTATTTCTTCCGTCTGGAAGAGGCGGGCTCCATCTCGAGGTGTTAATCAACTCACTTTGTCTGCTTTTCCTCAGTATCCGGGAAACGACTGCTCAGTGGCTCTCTTTGTCCTTAAGTCAGCCAAGTAGCTGGATGTTTGGGTGCGTGAAGAACCTGATAACATCTAAACTTTTGGGAAAGACCTGGATTTTGGCGCTACTCAAGATCACAATGAACATCTGTTCTTGAGATGGACCATAAAAATATTATGGGCGCGCTCCGATGTCTGACGTGGTTGCTGACGTTGTCAGCAAGGCGCTTTATAAGTGCCAAAGCAGACGAAGAAACGTGTGAGGGCATGAGTCTCCGGCGCTGACGCGAGCCGAATGGACCTGAAGGCGAACAGGGACCAGGAAGGTTTGAGGTGGGACGTCGTCTTACGCTAAACCATCGAATAAGCAAATCTCCGAAAAGGTAGTCGCGCATGACAGTCCGGCACAAAGCGCGGTATATCATCCATATCTACACGGCGTCCCAAAGTAAGAGTATAAGATGAGCGTAGTGTGTATGCATAAAGCCAAACGTGAAAGCAGTGACATAGCAGTGAGCAAGAATCCTGATGGAGTGAAATTCAATGCGCATTACAATGACATAGCGGTGGGCAGCCGCCGACGTCTGTCGGTGCAGTGAAATTCAACCGAAATGTGATTTATACGCAAAAGCCGCAAAAAAGAAGTATCTGTTAATCGAAGCTGCGATCAAACCACATTTTCCTGTTTGTATTCAACGACCCTTCGGTTAATACAGATTAGCCATTTTATGATTGCGTTTTTGCTAATATCGTTCCATAAAGATGGTTTGTTTTATTGTGTTGCCGAAAGCGGTTTGAGTCCTCGCTTTCATGCGTTTTGTGCAAGAAAAACAATAAGAAGAAAACGCTGATAAATCATGATAAAAGAAAATGGTTTGGAAGAATCGGTGTGATGGGGTGGATTAACATGGAAAGACCGATGAATAATACCATCTCAGCCTAAAGATTGGATCTCTCTGCTAATGATAAAACTCTTGGTTTTGTGTGGCTAAATCTGAAGATAAAGCAATATGTGTCAGCATCTGAGAAACGTATATAATAAATAATCTGACAGCGTCGGATGAGAAAAATAATGTTTCAGACTGGCATGTTAGAGCGTGCGAGTGAAACAATATTGATTAAAATAAACTGAAATACAAACTATTAAATTCAATTAAAAATTAGTTATAATCATATCAGTGTCGTGTTAAAATGATCATTGGAATGTTGGTCCCCACCCAACCCATTTATGTATTCACGCTAAATTAACTCCTCAAGATTCAACACATAGAATTGTGAGTGTAGATGTTTGAATTTTGAACTGATTTGAAATTGAAGTTTTGAAAATTGGGAAGTAGGTTGGAAATTTGAAATTTGAAGTTTTGGGGACTTAGTTCTGCAAAGTGGGAATTTTCAAAAATTTGAGACTAGGACAACTGGATCTTTCTTGAAATTGAGATTTTGTTTGAAATTGATAAAGCAGATTTTGAAGTGTAATTTGTAAATTTAGAGTAAACTTTAAGGTGATGGAAATTGTGGAACTTGAATTTTGAAATTATGACACTTGATTTTTGAAATTAGAATTTGCAATTTTGAAGTGTAACAATGTAATTTGAAATTGAGATTTTGAGGACTTGAATTTTAAATTGAAATTTGAGATTTTATAAAATGAAGAATTCAGATTTGGATTTGAAATTTGGATACTTAAAAATTGAGAAATGAAAATTTAGAACTTGAATTTTTTTTCTTAATTTGGGGATTTTATTAAATTGGGGTGGGTAGTAGTTTAACATGTTAAGAAAATGGTGGATAAAAAGCATCAACAGTAGTTTGATTGATAAAAAAAACGATAATATACTTAAGGAAAATAAAATAATAAGACTATAAAATTCAAATGACTAATATAATATCATATATGAGACGATTCAATAAAAAGCACTATATAAAAGAATAAAGATCTGAGGAAAAAAACTAGAATTGGTGATTAGTACCGGGCGAATATTTTCTATTGAAATTATAGTGGGATGGAGTAAAGTGTGACCTTGATATTCCTCGTGAAATGATCTTATTTTTAAATCAGCCTTTAAGAAAACTTTGGGAGCCATTAGGACCACCGCTGATAAAGGAGACCAGATCAAAATATAAGAAATAGCAGCGGATATATCATTGATTTACTGGAAATATCTAGGTAAAATATCGATTGAATCTTTTCTAACATCTAGTTGTTAAATTTTCATATTTTAATTATATAGATTATGAGAAACATTATTTCAAATTAAGGTGGGATAAAATCGAATGGATTAATAATTATTAAAATAAATATATTTATATTTATAATATATATTAGAGATATTATTATGTTTAAAGAGATATTATTTATTTTGGTTTTATTACATTCTTATAAACATTATGTGAATAATGAAATTCAAAATGTAGTATATCATTCAATTTTAAATTTTTTAGAATGATATTATTTTGTTCTTTTCACTTTCTAATTAATATTTAGTTTAAAAATATTATAGTTCTATAATGTAAAATAAAAATGAAATACCCAAAATATTATATAGAGTTATGAACAAATAAATAATAAAGAGAAAATAAAAAAGTTCTTGTATATATTAGTCATGATCGATGTTGATAGTTAAAGGTGCCATATAAGGGGTGTTTTACGGATCAGATCAACCTTCAGTATTTTTGTTATTTTTGAATCGAGAAAATTCAGAAAAATGTATTTTTAAGGAAGTGGAGAGAAGTGAAAGGAGAGATACGTGTGCTGAAGAAGTGAGAGAACAGGTGAGTTCTTTATTGTGGTCTTAATGCTTGTGATTATTTTACAAAATACATTTTTTAATTAAAGTAACTTTGTTTAATTTTAGCACATGTTTCTTCCTGGTAGGCCTCAAAATATAATTTACCTTTGGAAGTTTGGGGAAAATCATGGATTTTCAGTTTTCAGTTTTTTCCGGAATTTTTTAACAGGTTTATTCCGATTTTTTTATTGAAATCGTTTCATACCATTAAACTTCAGATTTTGACGAAAAATCTGTTGAAAATCGATTTTTTGTTCATTTGAGGAAGAATACAATTTAACTTTTCAAAGGCTAATATAGCGTAATTATATAGCGTATATTTGATATACAAAAATATTAATTAAAGTTGAACAAGTCTCCTGTTACTTTGATGTTATTTTGTGGTTTTCCGCACTAGCAACATCAGGAGTAAGCCTTTACCTATGGGAAAGGCCTCTGCCATAATTCCGATATGGGATGCCGCCATGAGGAAAAAAATCTGTACCAAAATTGGGATTTTACCATAGAAATTAAGATGACCAAATAAATGATTAATTATATAAATGGTGTTTTAACTTTTCTATTTTTTATTTATTTTAGTGTCTCAATTTTATTTATTTTAATGAAGTTTTTAAACTTTATGATTTTTTATATTTTGGTATCTCACTTTATTTTTGTTTAATCAAGTGTCTAAACTTTTTATTTTGAACATCCAGTGTCTATTTTTCTTTTTGTGTTTAACTTTTTCTTTTTTGTGGTCATTATGCAAAAACTTTCCATTTTTTCTATTTTGGTGTCTCAATTTTATTTTTAATCAAGTATTTAAACTTTTAATTTTTGTTACATCAAGTGCTTTTTGACTAATCAAAGGTTATTGAGATATTTGAATAAGGAAAAATTGCATCCAAATTATATTCTTATCCTATAAAAATGATGAAATTATTTAAATGACTTTAAAGAGATGAAATGATAATATTATTTTTTTTCACGTTAGAGTTTTTTCTATATGTTCGTTATAATACAAAAATAAATATTTTAATTATTTTAAAAATAATTTTAATATATATTTTTATTTTAATTATTCATGTATAATTTTTTTCCACATAATACTTGGAAAAACAAGTAAAAATGATAGATAGTAATTAAATATTTTTAATTATTTCAATATTTTTTTAAGAAATTTTTTAATTTTTATCTTAATTTGATAGTAGTCAATTTTATCAATTTATTTGTTATAATAGCAAATAGATAATAAAACCTTTAATGTAGAAAAGATAATATAGTTATTGCACCAATTTTATTATTTTATATGACGTATAAGGCCATTTGAATTCAATTTTTCAAAATTTAAATATCATAATAAGTTTTTATTGGTCAAGAAACACTTGATTGAAAAAAAATTAAAAGTTTAAATACTTCATTGAACAACAATAAAATTGAGGCACCTAAATAGAAAAGATAAAAAAATTGAAACACTTGATTGAATAAAAATAAAATTGATACACCAAAATAGAAAAAATGAAAAAATTGAGACACTATTTATGTAATTAACCCAAATAAAAATAGACTTAAAATTAATAGAATTAGTTAATATGCTAATTCCCCTTATTTAGATATTTTTAATCATATTTGGTTTTCTTTTGTATTCAAATCAAGCATTTGAACATTGTTTTCATTAAATTTTTATTGCTTTTTAATAATCAAACAAAAATACTTTTTTTTATTACTAAATACAACCTAAGAATGTTTAAATATGCACATCCAACCACTCGAAATATGAAATAACTTCCATTTTTTTTTTGACTGCGAAATAACTTCCATATCGAGCGAGTTTTTATAAATCTAAGCATTTCTATTATGTCATACCTTCTAATAATAGGTCACCACATAATAATGTTTTTTTTTTTTTAATCTTATTACTTTTTTTGGTTTGATCTTTCACTTCTAAACCATCTAAAAGATATTAATGTTATATATTGAATGTGTTGAAGAAAAAATTATAAAAGAGAAAAAGTAGAATAGGTTAAGCATGTATTTCGAATAATTTTAGGCTACCAATGATTTTTTTAGCTATTTTATAAAAATATCATTTTGAAGTGGATATATAGAACCATAAATACTAAATAGGGTGAATGTGAATATTAATTACATCTATACAAATGAAGTAAAAGGTAACTTTGAATATTATTAAAATTTAAGTAAAAAATATGTGAATGCTTAAGTTATAATAATTGGCTCAATCTTTTATATAATGAGTTTGAAAAACATACCGTTTGAAACCTATATGAAAATACTAAGGAAAAAAAAATAAAGAAATGAAAAAAAGTGAAAGAAGAAAAAAATTATGGAAAATAAAAACCATGTGAAATTAATAAATTAATTTTTATCTTTATTATTTCGTTTTATTATTTGTTTGTTTATATATAGAGTAGAAATTTAAAAATATATATATATCATTTGATTATATTTGATTTTTATAATTTTACGGTGAGATTATGTGAGAAAATAATTTTAAGTATTTTTTCTTTCATATCTTCTTTTAGTTTGGCAGATCTGTAACTTTTAAACATACTTTAAATGTTAAAAACAGAGAGCCAAAAACTACAATGAACCATGCCAACTTTGAAAAGAACTACAAACCAATAAAGAAGATGGCAATAGAAGCAGAAACTCACTTCCTAAAAAAATCCCAACACAAAACTTGATCAAGCAATCAAATTTGTGAGCCAAATTTCTGTCCAAAAGACCAGTAAAGTCGATTAATTTTAAAGAAATATCTCTTAATAGTATGACAAAGAACAATCACGGGGAAATAAGCTCCCTCAGTATAAATAATAAAATGTTATCTAACTTCCTATGCATCTGTATGCATAGGAAGCTGATGATAAAATATACTATCCCCTTAGGGCAAAGCTCAAAACTATGTGTTTTTAACTGTATTATTCTGAAGATCATACCTTCAGAGACTTGAAGATGGTTAGACAGATTGATGAACCTGTGGCGGCTGCATGAAGAGATACTGCATGGAATGTGTTTGATAGTCAATTTCGCCTGAAAATCAAATCAAAGTTTTTTTTTTTTTTTTTCTTATGATGGTTTTAGGTCAGTTTCTGATTTGCATTACCTCAAAGGATTTGCCAGATCTTTCAAATTCCAGCATGGTGAGAGCAACTTCACAGCTCTCTGAGACAATAGGCTCGGGATCCTTGGCAAATTCCTCGAGAAGTGCCACGCTTTGCTCATCTGTCCAATAAAATTTTTTAACTTAATTCCAATTCCACGTACATACACTTACTTGGGACTTTGAAACTATATAAACACTTCTTGAGAAAGTAAAATTCTTAAACATGGGTTTGTATAAGAAGCATTTGTATTCGTTCTTTTTTTCGTAGTAAATTTAATATCAAAGAGCAAGCAACCAAATAATTGCTAGAGACAATACCAGACAACTACTCCTAACTGTTCTCTACTTTTGAAGTTGAACATAATTTGATTCAACAAAAATCAATCATCTCCAAGATTGGTAATGGTTTCCTTTATATTATTAGCAGCTCATTTCAGAAAATAGCCTATTAACCTATGAATCCCATCTCATCCTGTCTTTCACTATAATTATGCATTCATCAAGCCATCATAATGGTCATAATTGATACACATTTATCAAATGGTATGATCCATGGTTCTCCAAAATTGTTCTGTTTAAAGATGACACATATTCTATCTTTCTCCTGCTCACTAAAACTCAATCCCCCCCCTCGTAGTTAATCACAACAGCAAGAGAAGGTAGGAAAATGCATAAAAAAATGATGTGGTGGCTTTACCTGCAATGGAGCCAAGAGCCTCAGCTGCTTCATGTCTAACCATTGGGTGTTCATTCACATTCCTCAGTACATTGCAAAGTGCAGCAGAAGAAGCTTTGTCTTGCAATTGACCCAAAACATAAGCAACCTACAAATAAACACCAACATCAACATCGATATACAAAGGTGAAAAATGAAAATAGAGAAGAAAAATAAAATGAAAGAAAATATTACAGAAAATAAATAATAGATTTAAAGCCATTAAATTATTTTTATATATTACCCAAAACTCATTTTACATATCTTTCCTCTTGTATGCAAGATTAAATAATTTAAAACTATATAAATTTCTAACTAATTTAATCATAGTTTATTAGTTTAAAATGTATAAATTTCTAACTATTTGTAATTATAGTTGAATTTCTTTCATATTTTCTGTAGTGAAATAAAACAAGAGAAAATCATTTTTTGTAACATTTTTTTTTCTTTCCTTGGTACCTTCTATGGACCAAACATAATTAATAGTTAAACCTAATTCACTGTTTTACATTACCTCAATACCCATAACACAAAAAAATAAATAAGCTAGATAAAATATAAAATTATGATTTCAGAGACACTCACAATAACCTTAACACATTAGTTCTATCGGTCACATTAGATATGCAGTCTTTTCTTTATTGTCTGCGTGTGTGAGTCTATATGCCAGTCCAATATGTAATGTATAGACTAGAATAATTTTTACGTGATAATAAATTAGGGATTCTTTATTTTTTTCTGTCTTTTCACATGTAATTATCGGCGAGCTAAAGAAAAACTATTTTGTTTCGGTGATTGTGTTTCATTAGGTCCTTCTCGCGCGGATTTCCTTCTCGCCGCCCATGATAGTGGCGGCAGTGCAAGATCCTGTGTAGTCCTGTGGCGTGTTTCACGAGCTCTTCTCGGTAGAAAACCTGCAGTTTGACGCGGCCGTCTGTAGCCGGTGGCCACCAGCGATCCGGCATCTGCGTGGCAATCGCGGCGGATCTTCTCAAGAGCGGCTTGCGGGTCACGCTTGTAGCCATGCGGCGTGAGTCTGGCGATGAATGGCGGTGGCTCCATCTCAGTGACTGGACTCCGTGGGGTGGGTGTTCCATTGTGATCTTAGTGTTGCTAGCCCTCGGCGATCCATTAAACACTCGCTTCTCTTTTGGCGTTTTACTCGCCACCTTGTCTCGGAATTTTTTGCTTCGCGCCATAAACGGTCGTGCTCTCTAGTTTGGGTCCTCTTTCTTATTTCCAAGCTCCTGTGCGTGGTCGCCCCTCTTATTGGGCTCTTCCGTAAACGTGGTTCAATCTCCAGTTCAGTGGATATGGCAACTAAAAATTCTATTTTTACGTCTGTTATCTCTGGATCTCCTACTATCACATCAGAAAAATTGATTGGTAGTGAGAATTATCTCTCCTGGTCAGCTTCTGTGGAACTCTGGTTCATGGGACAGGGTTATGAGGATCATCTTATTACACCGGAGGATGATATACCTGGTGTTGACAAGGTGCACCGAAGAAAATGGGGACACAACTATGTGGGCCAGATATGGCATTTCAGCTGATCCAAAAAATTTTGCTTCATCTTCGCTTACAAGACATGTTCTTAAGTTTCGAATCGTGCAAAAGCTCTATATTAATAAATGATATCCAAATGCCTTTATAAGGTGGCTTCTGCTATTGTTAATATCCGCCAACAAGACATGGATCTATCTAATTATATTGGCCGATTGCCTCTCTAAGGAGGAGTTCGAGACGATGCCTTCTTACTAGTGACGCTGGGCTCAACAAACGCAGTTGACAAGTTCTTCATGGTCCTTACACTCATCGCCTCCGTCCGATTCGGTGACCCTCCGAGATCGACATTCGCACCATCACCCCGCCTCGATGATGTGTTTGCTCGCTCCTCCGTATCTCCTCCACAATGCACTTTGCCATCCTGATAAATTTCTTTAGATTCTTCTGCGGTTAGTTTTCATACTAACCTTCTCAGGGAGGATGTGAAAAACTAGGTCGAGGACAACGGTCCCTCATTGCACTTATTGCAATAAGCTTCGCCACACCCGTGATCGTTGTTAGTCGCTGCAATGGACCCGCCTCCCCCAAGACCGCACGTGGCCTCCGCCTTCGATTCCGATTCTCAAATTACTCTGCACTGAGCTCCCCGCGACATCTCAAGGTGTTCCCCCACTGACAGTGAGTATGATGCCTATCTTCGCTATCAAGCAGCCAAGTCAGCTTCTCAAGGTCTCCGTCGCCTGCACTCTGCAGAATGCCTCCGCCCTCGCCCCTACTCATACATCTTCTCTCGACCCCTGGACTTAGACTCGGCAAGCCCATCACACTTCCGTAATAAAGATCTTTCTCTTCTCTTACTACTACCCCTACTTTACCTACTGTTACCTTAGCTAATGGTTCTCAAACTGTGGCTAAAGGTATTGGTCTGGCTCATCCTCTCCCTTCCCTACCTCTCACTTCTGTCCTTTATACTCCTGAGTGTCCCTTTAATCTTATTTCTATCAAGAAAATCACCAGACTCTTAATCGCTCCATTATTTTTTCGATAAATTCAGACTCCGCAACACCGGGAGGAAGACGCTGATTGCATCGGACGTGAGTCACGTGACTCTATCAACTCACCTCACAATCATCTCCGCAGCTTTGTGTTTCCACCGATGTTCCACTCCCCTCATCCACGTCCGGGTCACCCTACTTCAAGCTCCAAGATGGTCCCCTCGTTGCTCCACTTGGCTGCCACTGCGCGCCGAACCCGTCACTGGGAAAACAGCTCCTGTCTCGCTCCCGCAGCCGCTTGAATAATCGGGCAACATCTCCTTTCGACCTTGTCCACACCGATGTTCGTGGTCCTCATTTGACCGCGCCTACTTTAGGGCTTTCACTATTTTGTCACTTCATTGATGACTATTCTATGTACTTGGTTATTTTTAATGAAAACCGAAATGGAAGTTATTTTCTATTTCCAAATTTTATGCTGAAATTCTTACCTGGGGCTTCAATATTTCTATTCGTGTGTTAATGAGTGATAATGCCCGAGAATATTTTTCTCAAGACCCTCTTATTTCATTTATGTCCCAACACGGATCCTTCATCGCCTTCACAGCCACACTCCTCAACAAAATGGGGTAGCTGAACGTAAGAATCGTCATCTTATTGAGACAGCTCGTACTCTCCTCCTCCACTATCATGTTCCTTTTCGTTTTTGGGGGGACGCTGTCCTTACAGCTTGTTATTTGATTAATCGTATGCCCTCATCTGTATTACATGCCTCGCATTCTCATTCTTCTTTTCCCCGACCAACCTTTTATTTCCTTCCTCCCTCGTGTTTTTGGTCACTTGCTTTGCTCATATTCTCAATCAGACAAGACAAGCTTTCGTACCAAGGCCAATGAAATGCATCTTCCTAGGTTACTCCGACTTCGTAAGGGGTTATCGCAGCCATTCCCGCACTCATCGCTACTTTCTCTCCGTCGATGTCACCTTCTTCGAGGACTCACCCTTCTTCTCCTTCCGAGTCTCCTCCCATCGATGTCTTACCTTCCTATCATCTCTTCTCGCCTAGATTTGATGATCTATCTTCTCGTCCCCCTTCAGTTTATCATCGTCCCCGTGCCGTTGTCACCTTCCCCTCCGCTCGAGGCCCCGGGCTGACTCACTTCCTCCCTTCCGGGCCTCCACCCCCTACCGCCCGGCGTCGATGACTTGCCCACGCTTCTTCTGAAAGCGTAATCGCCTACTAGCAACCCTCATCCTATTTTTACAATTTTTTGAGTTACCATCGACAACCCACCTACTCGCGATTTGTTTCTACTATTTCCACCGCTTTCTTCCTAAGAACACCAATGAGGCACTTTCCCATCCGTAATGGGCGAAGGTGCAATGGTAGATGAAATGGTCGCTTCGCATTCCACTCAGACTGTGATCTGGCTGCTACACAGAAGTTTCCGGGCTATTTGCCGCGGTCTACACAGCTTAAGGTTGGTCCTCGATGGTCGATTGATCGCCTTAAGGCCCGCTGGGTTGCTAAAGGATATACTGTGTTTATGGTTCTCGATTATGGTGACACCTTCTCCTCAAGGCAAGATTGCTTCGTCTCTGGCTCGCTTCTCTCCATGGTCACAGGTGTTCCCGGGGTCGCTTTTCACTGATATTAAAATGCCTTCCTTCATGGTGATCTCGCTAAGGAAGTTTATATGGAGCAACCACCTGGTTTTGTTGTTCAGGGGGAGTCTGGTTTAGTGTGCGTGTTACGCCATTTCTATATGCATTAAACAATCTCCTGAGCATGGTTTCGCCGCTTTAGTTCTCGTTTGTTCAAGAATTTGGCATGCTTCGCAGCATGCCAGTAATTATCTGGGCTTTTTTATCATCATAACTCTTCGGGGCGCAGATGACCGGGTTGTTTATGCGATGACATCGTCATTACGCTGATCGATGGTATTCGTAAACTAAAGCAACATCTTTCACCCACTTTCAAACTAAAGACTCGGGGGAATTAAGTACTTTCGGAATCGAGATAGCTCAATCCGCTCAGAACTTTCTCCCAAATCTAAGTATGCTTTTAGACATCTTGGAAGAAACCTAAGATGTTAGGATCAGAAACCTAGTTGACACTCTATGGGATCCTACCGTCAAACTCAGATTGTGACAGGGGAGTCTTTCTGAGATCCCGGGAGATATCGACGACCGGTAGGTAACCGACTATCTCACCATTACTTCCTACGCATATTACTTCCTTTCCTAAGTGTCGTTAGTCAATTCCGCGCCACCTTCATGCGATAGTCATCGGACGTCAGAATCCCCATTCTTCGATATATTAAAAGTACACTGTGTCAAGGTGTATTGTACGAGAATAGAGGTCACACCCAAAGCTATTGTCACACGTGATGCGTATCAATGCCCACCCACGTATGACGCTCCACCGCAATCGGTTTTCATCGTGGTAACCCATCCTCGGAAGAGTAAGAAACAACATGTAGTGGTCAGATCTAGCGCCGGGGCCGGTATCGAGCCATGGCCTCGCAATGCGGAACTCATACTACCGGTATTAATTCTCTCCGTGAGTCGAGATTCGAGCGATGAAATCGCATGAAACTCATCTCGTGATGTAACCAAAGTCGCTTTGCATATCAGATCCAATCCAAATTTCCAAGGAAAGGACCAAACATTATCAAGTCGACCGCCATCATTAGAGAGAAGATCGTGACGATGTATGACTACTAGTTTTGTCAATTCAAATGATCAACTAGCGTGACATTTTTACTAAATCTCTCGTAGGTCCTAGAATTAAATAGATATTATAATGTGTTTCGCGCATATGACATATATGTCTAAACTGAGGAGCGTTAGATATTGTACGCCTTTTCCTTTTATTGTCTTATCAGACAGGAGTCCTATATATATAAGTCCAATACAGAATGTATGTAATTAGAATAATTTTTTCTGTGGAAATAATAAAATTAGGGATTCTTTATTTTTTTTCTCTTTTCACAAGTCCTAAACAAACTTGCAACAAGAGATCTTTAGTCTCAAACTGCAGCTCTAATTAAGATACAAGTAAAAACATTGCTGAATAATTAACCATACCCCAGACCCTGAAAATTATAGCTTAGAAAACGAAAGTCCAATCCAAATTTTGATACCCTTGCAGAACTTGAATGAGCTATCAATTATTATGAATATATTAGTTGCATGACAGAAAATGTGTTTCTCCCACATGCAGTATTTATTGTTTATTCTCTTTTTTTTTTAATGAAAAACAACCCATTCATTGTATTTTCAGTTTAAATGAATAGTAACAGCTATTAAAACAAGATTTACATGCATGATAAGAAGTCATAAGTTGAACCTAAGATTGTACCTCTCTAACATTGACATGACAGTTCCAGAGTAAAGATGAAAACATCATTGCCAAACATTCACTGAAAGAACCATATTCATAGAAGCTACATACAAAGAGCAGTGAAAATTTAACAGACCTCATGACGAAGAAGAGCACTTTTTGCAGACAAAGAATCAATAATCGCTGATACAGCTTCATCTCCACCATGGTTCCGAAGAGCAAAAAGAGCTGCATACCGCTCATACATGCCTTTTGCTTCATCCAAAAGGACTTCCCTTTTATATTGGTGAAGATCAGTTAAAATCCAACATAAACACATGTGACAAAAGCTTGTAGTTATTACTTAGTTACAAACAAACCTAAGTTGATCTACAGAAGAACAAGAAGAAGCAGGTGCAGCTGGGTCAACTGACAGAAAAGGAGATACGTCTACCATGGACATTCCATCATTAGTAACTGCATTCTTCACTTCCTCAATTCGCCTAAGAGCCAATTCACAAGTTTCCCGGACTTCCTGAGCTGGATCTACAGCCAAGCTATTCTTTAGAAGGGAAACATTACTCTCTAAACCAATAGCACCAAGCGCTTCTGCTGCCTGCACATTCATAGCAAACATGAACAATTGCAAATACAGCAAGCAGAATCCTAGGAGAAAATTGTTAGATTAGCTTCACCTCATGGCGAACGATAGGATGCAAAGAAAAATCATTGAGAACTGCCTCTAAAGCAGGAACAGCATCAGCATCTTGCATTTGACCCAAGGCAAAGGCAGCTTCATGTGCCAACAAATTTGAAGAATCTCTTGTCGCTGCAACAAGAGGGAAAGCATGTGTATAACTGCCACATAATTAACAAGAAAAGTAACCACTGATGGAGCTCTATAAGAAAAGATTAATAAACTTGATCTATAAAGGCATTATATATGCACTATAAGTCTTTCCCTTCCTTTCACATCTTAACAGGATTTAATGCATAAAAAGCATCATATCCATAAGAATTCCTAAAAGGAATCATATGCAGACTATTTATACAATGTCCAGCAAGGGGTCACTGTACAATATCCAAGTTATAGTGGACATTGTGATTGTGATTGGATCTTAGTTTTTTATATCCTCCAAGATTTCCCACATTATATCCTTGTGTGTGTGTGTGTGTGTGTGCGCGCTTTTTTTTCATAACTGTAAGTGGCTACCATACAAGACTCAACTAATCCTATGACTCGGGTTAATGATCTGCAAATCCTTGAGCGAGCACCCAGCAAATCCTCCAAAGGGTCTCAATCTGACTCGATCTGGTGGCTATTGGGAAAGAAACCCCAAGGCCTGGCCAACTAAGTTACCCCTCAGGATTACATAAATAGAGGATATATATATATATATATATATATATTATCCTTCATCTAGAAATATATCTAAAAAAAATTACAAATATTTTTTAGTTTCTTTAAAATTAACTTATTAACTTTAGATCTATTTTATTTTCATTTGTTTATTATTATACAATAAATGATTTTTTATTTATTTATAATTTCCTCTTTATTTTTAAAAGTTTGAAACTCGAGGGTAAGTACATTTCTCAATAATTTAATTATTTTTAATACACCCAAACAACAAAACAAATTATAATTTTTTTCTTACTTTTTCTCCATATAAGTTTTCGTTTATTTCCTTTCCTTCATATTCTATACAACCAAACATATGTCTTATAATTAATTATTTAATTTAATTTAAAATTGATTAAAAATAATTAATCATTTTATATTTTTGGATGATTATCTATGTCTATGTGCCTAATTTTTCTATTTTGATGAAATAACCTTTTTTCAAATATTTATTTGTGAATTAGTTTGCAAGAATTTTTTTTGATAGGTGTGATATAAAAAGTAAATTTTGAAAGTAAAATAGTAAATTGAAGTTCTTTTACATTATCTCTTTAGAAGAAGGAATCGAAATGCCACATATGTATGATGAATCAAATTACTACTTAGAAGTAGGAGTTTGTTTCCTCCTAATTATTTTTTATTCTATTCCTATTCTTGTAAAACTTATCAAAATATAGGAATGACTGAGAAATGGAATGAGATTCCATTTTCCACTCTCTATCCCCTTGCACCAAACGCCCCCTAGGAGTAATCCAGACCAATTACGAAGGAACGCATGGATGCATTTGATTGACGGCAGCTTTGGGGGAACTGGGTTTAAAGGACTAAATTTACACTTCCAATTTAACAGGAATGCAAAGCAAGCAAACACGAAATTCCCCAATTCCATCAAACCAAACACAGCCATAGAGCTCCTAATAAAATCTATACTAAGCAATCAAATAAGCTAAAAACTAATTGAGAAGCCATGTTCAACGCGAATTCAGAAAAGAGAAAAGAACAAAAAACCCAACAAAAAAAATCACAGATTCTGTATAACGGAAGACGGCAACAGTTGTATAAAGGAAACGAACCGAGAATGAGGGCATGGCGAGGAGCAGGGCCGCGGAGGTTGCGAAGAGAGAAGAGAGCTCTGAATCGCTCCGATATCGGCTGTGTGGGATCGATCAAACGATCGCAGAGAAACTTCTCGGTTTCGGGGGAGACTGAGAATGAAGAATCAGAAGACGCCATTCTAGTAGCGTCCGCTTCTGCTTTAAGGACTCGGAGAGAGAGAGAGGGAGTCTTGAAAACCTGCCTCACTCTCCCTTTCCCAAACCTAATAATCACACTGATAGTTGTTATATTCTTTCATTCCCAACTTCTTTCCCCTATACAGAGCCTTATAGCGTCTCTGACAGTCGTCAAAAATTACTCGGCGTTAATGATTTTGAGCTCTAAAAGTGACTTTGAGATTTAATTTATTAAAAAATCTCTAGCGGAGTTAAGCATCTGAAGTTAATCTATCTAATCTGATAAATTTTCACCAATTCTCTTGTAATAATTCACATCGTATCGATTAATTATTATATCAACCGTTCGGCTATAAAATTTATTTAAAAAGATAAATAAATATTTAATTAAAATTTAAAATAAATATAAAGATTCAATAAAAATATTATTTAAAAAAGCATTTATATGTTATGGTTTTTCATTTATTGTTAATATTTTATTTATAATATTATTATTTTTAAATAATTAGAAATTAATAAAAAAAAAAAAAAATATTTATAAATTTCAACCTAAAATAAATTAATTATTATAAAGAAAAATTTTTTTTAAAATTCATGACAAAGTATTTCTGAAAAAAATGATATAATTCTTATTTTTATTTTTTTTTCATTTTATGTAGTGTAAAACGTATTTTTTCATTAAAGACCCAAAACCAAAACGAATTTTTATTAGCAAAATCTGAGTGTTGGGTGGGGGAGGGGAGGGGCTTCTCTGGGCTACGATCTGGGCGACGAGGGAGAGAAGAGCTTGGGGGGGGGAAGGGGGAAATCCGGCAGTAGGGAGGGGATCCGGCGCCAGGGAGGGGGTGCAGGGGAGGGGATCCGGCGCGGGGAGGGGGGGAGGGGAGGGAGGGGGGGAGAGATCGCCCGGGAGGGAGAGGAGAAGAACAGAACGCGGGGGGGAGAAGAGATATTGAGGGGAAGAAAGAGAGCTCACTTTGGGTCTGCAAATGCGACCGCGGGAACGGCGACGGCGGCAGGTCAAATGAGTTCTTCCCTTCTTCTTCTTCCCTCAAATCTGCAATTGAGGTGTATGAATTATTTGGTTTTATTTGCTGTTATAAAATATTTTTGTATCCGTTGGGAAATAATAGAAAAATTTTCAGTTCTGTTTTTGGTCATGAATATTTTTGCTTGAATCTCTGTTTGGAGATTTTTTGTAACTGCATACGGTTGATTTTGGATTACGAATTTGCATCGAATGTTGGATTCCGGCCAATTTCACAATCTGAGGGTATGATGGATTTTATGATTTGGTAATGCCCGGTGATGTGTGTCCCGCATTCAGTTTTGGCTGATCACATTTTATTACCCATCTTCATTTTTGAACAGGCTTTATGTTTCATTCTTGATTGAATTTTGTCAAGCAGTAAAATGGCTTTGGCTCCCAGGTTCTGTTGAATCTTTGTGATCTTTCTTAGAGCATCGTCTGTAGTCCTCAATTTTTAAGCTTGTTTTTGGCTCGCTAAATGTTTTTAGATTTAGTTTAGGTAAAAAATTCTTTCCCGTGCATGATCATACATATTTTTGGTAGCAGGCTTTTCATAATTAAATAAACTACAATTTAAATTGTCATTATCTTATCGGAATTTTGATAAGCAAACTATGATTTTAAATTTAATATTTAAAAATAATAATAATAATAAATAAATAACAAAAAATATTTATTAAAAAAGATTTAAATAAAAAAATTAAAATAGGAAATGATAAATAAGAAAGATTCTCTATTTTTGATATATTTCTAAAATGTTAATGAATACAAAGATAGATATGTCTTTAATGCAAAGCTGAAGTGTCACGTAGAAAAGAGATTAACCGTTGATAAGTAAAGTTTTAAAAATTGTTGATGAATAGATAGATGTAATAAAATCTTAGTTTGTAATATCAGCATGAAAGATGGTTTTAATGCAGTTGGATTATTATGAGTTGAAAAAAAATAAAAATAAAAAAATAGCGACGGGTAGTCGTATCTATCCAATCTGCTATCATATCTGACCACAATCACACTCTTCCCACACGAGCCCACACATCTGCATAATTTTTACTGCCCGTTTTCGTACCCCGCAGAAATCACCACCTCCTCCTTCATATCCTCCTTAATATGCGCTTGGCAACCTTGCTATACTGAAGCCACGACAGCCCGAACCTTCGCGCCTTGTAGCTCATCCACTTGTTTCTTGCTGAGCATTGGATTCTTGATGGATTCGGCCACCAGTGATGGTTGTTGCCTCTCTGTCTCGGCTGATGGCCAGTTGGATCGGCCTAAGGTGGCGGAGATGAAGAGTGTTTGCATCTGAAGGCGTGGTTGTGGCTGCGAGGGCCAATGGGTGATATGAGAGCAGTCGGTGCGCCTCCTCTCATGCTTTCTTTTCTTTGGTCCTAACATTGTGGGGGTTTCTTCCCTTGTTTAGTTCTGAGAAAATATGGGGAAAGAAAATATATTTGAAGATTCCCAGTAAAAATTTGTAATTTTTTAAATTAAATTTTGTAATAAAACTTGTAAATTTTTGTGTGATATAATGAATGAATAAATGTGAAATTTTTTGGGTGATGAAATGAATGAATTTTTTTGGATGAGTTTTCTTATCACCTGAGTATTGGGTTAGGTGTGCTGATCTGTCAGGATTACAGTGTTTAGTTGGTTAAATTTAGAGGGAATGTATGAGATTGGAGGGAAACGTCTTGAGGTGTGATTTAACCCCAGTTAGTGGTCGCCCGTATTTGGGCTAAGGAAATTTTCTTTCGGTAAGAAATTTGGTGATAAAAGAAGTGATGCGTTAGATGTGTTTAATTCCCGGTAATAAAATGGTTTTAAAAATTTGTCAAAGGAGTGGTGCGTTGAAGATGCTCTTATACTGCACTTCCCTCTTATTTCTATTCCCTAATATATTTTTCACATTATATATAATGGCATATAATAATAATAATGGACGGTGAAAATAAAAGTGAATAAGGTAAAATGGGAATAGATATTATCAAATTTGGACAAAGATATAGGTTATTTAAAAAAAACTATATAATCTGGTGAAAATCGAAATAACGATACAGAATTAATATGTTGATCGGGGTGGCATATATATAAGCGTATACTATTTATTCTTATAGTTATTAATTAATATGCGATTATGACATTAAAAATTTATTTAAATTAATGTTATAATTATTAATTATGATATTGAAATTTTTTTTTAGTTAATGTTATAGACAATAATGCATTACTTTAGACATTGCTTTACATTTTAAAACTACATTGATAATTTTTTTTTTATTAAATTTGTATTATTTTGAGACACTCTCATATCAAAGCTTGACATCTACAGCCTAATAATTGTACAAACTGGGCCAAGTATAGAGTTTTCTCATTGGGCTGAATGCGAGGCCCAATAAGGTCAGTTTCGATATTATAGGAGCAATCCGGGGAGTTATTTGTCATTTGAACTTTTGGTTTCTATATAAAAGCTGTTCTAGGGTTTCATACCTCCGGCGGATCTGGCTGAATTGTATCGACTTCATGCCGAAGCTTAAAATGCTTAGCAGCCGTCAGCAGGATATCCCTATCGTTTCTACTTTTAAATAATTTATTTTTGATTGATTTTATTTTGTTTTTCTCGACTTCATTTGATTTTTTGGTTGGTCTTTTTGTGTTCTTTGTCTTCCGTAAACTTCTTTGTTTTTGATGAAGAAGGAGAATAAAATGACGAATATATGTTTCCCTATTGGTTTGATCGCCGAGATGATGGCGAATCTTTTGTATTAGCTCTATCTGATTATTCTCTTTAATTCTTTGTTTATATGTATTTATATTTTTCATTTTCTTTTATATGGGAATGGGATTAGATTTAATAAACAGTGTTATGCAGTTGGATTATGAAAGACATTCTTCATATTTTACAGATTTTTCTGATTATATTTTTATTTATCATTATTATTTTTATGAGGAGGAAAGAATGATATGATGAATGATTTGTTTCCCTATTGGTTTGATCGTCGGGATGATGGCGACCGTCAGTATTAGCTCTATCTGATCAATCTCTTCCTCCCTCTCATTTTTTCAATGTTTTAAACGTTAATTTGTCCATTGGATTCTTTTCTTGTTTTCTCTTACCTCTGGTTCTCCTTATCTTATCCGACTTTGTCGAAACCCTAATCGGAGTTTTTCAGATTTAGTTCTCTTTATTCCTTTGGTTTTAAATTTTTTCATACATAATTAATTTTTCTCTTTTCTCTATCCTCTTTGGATCTCTCTGTTTAAAATTTATCTATATCTTTGAATTTCTGTTTAAAATATTTATTTTCTGAATCAATTTTGTTTATAAAATATTTGCATGCATGATGTAAATCATCAAGGATCGATTCTTTTCTAATCGTTTGGATTAATAATTACAGACTTTAATCGTCAAGGTGACCTTCCTTTTTCGAACTTCATTTGAACTATTAGGAATATTAATCTTATTTTATTATAAGTTGATGAGGAGTGCTCTTGAATTTAAGTTTAAGCTATTTCAAATCAAATATGAAAAAAAGATATTGGAAATAGATAATTGATAATACATCTAAATTAAATTTTCGATATGATTTACACAATTCTTTATGGCTCACCCTCAAGGTTCTTTTGGTTGAGTGAACATTGCATGCCAAACATGGTTTAACTATAATCAAATTAATGATGTGGTTAATTTATTTAATAGTTTATATTTGAAGTTAAATCAAAATGCAAATGTATCAATATATTTTGCAAATGCATCAATGCAAGCCTGGGGTAAAACCACTCTGTAAAAAAAAAAAGGAAAAAAGATTTCATATGTTTAGTGGGTTTGGAGGTATGAAACTTTGGGCCAAGTGACAAGCAAGCCCATCTATGTTGTGTTTTGGTCAAAATGGGTTAAAATTTTAAAAATGTTAAAAAAAAATAATGATGAATATATAAAATAATATATAAATATATAATAATAATTAATATATAAAATAATTGAGACTAAATAATATAATAATATTAAACAAATTTAAATAAATAAATAATGATGAAGCATTGTTATATTCAAAGTATTACACTAACTAGTTAAATAGCATAAAACAAATAAAGTAATAATTTAATAACATTTATGGAAAAAAAATGAGATCTCATATACTTTTAATATTTATTATTATCCTCATTATATTCAATAATAACATGTGATTTTACATTAAAAAGATGTAATGAGTCATCATCATATTCTAATTAATTTTTTGGAATGTTAACAATATAAATTTCATTTATAATGAGAATAATTTTTTTTTTACAAAAATGCATCTTAATAGTATATTAGGTGTTTAATTTTTGTTAATTATTTTTAAAATAATAATATTTTGTTATTAACACTAGTTTAAGTAATAAAATTATTTAAAATATAATGATAATTTAGTTAATAAATTTAATTTAATTTAAATAAAATTTAAATTTAAAGGATAAATACAAAAATTTAAAATATATTTGGTTTTTATCAAAAAACATATATGATTAAATAAAATTTAAAGGATAAATACAAAAATAAATTTATTCATAAATATTTAAAATAGGATAATGAGATAAATGAAAAAATATTCAATATTAAAACTATAATTTATTTAATTCAAATTCATTTTGTAATTTTTCATACAAGATTTTTTACATATTAAATTACCATATAAATTATATTAAAAAGTTAAATTTAAAAATTGAAAATAAAATAGTTAAAAAAACAAAGTTTTATATATTAATCATATATTATAATAATTTTTGCACACTATTATTTTTAAAATCCATATGCTACAAAAGCATAAATTTGACTCCATGTCAAAAACCTAAAATATCGAATTTTATACATGGACCATTAAAAATCTTAATTACTAAACTAGTTACTTAAAAAAATTAAATAAAGATTTAATTAATCGTTAACACTTTTAATAAACCTATGCGGGCCACCGACCAAAACGAGTTTCGCCAATTCGACCTGGGCCATTCGAACTTTATGTTTGTCGCTCCAACCCTTTAAAAAAATGGAAGAAATGGTCAGCTCCATCTAGGCTTAATCCATATTGCTAACTCTAACCTTCTCGTCTTGGCTCTTGATTCTTGAAATCAAAAAAATAAAATAAAATGATAATCATCCTAAAAGCAATAAAGTGAACTTGTAAGCAAATGTCACATATCACTGTCAAGGGATATGGATGAGACTTTAACTCAACACTATAAAGACTTTTTTCCTAAGGGCGTAAGACTCAAAAGAGAAGTAAAATCAAGGAGGGCCATTGAAGGATGAAGAGTTTGGGGCTTTTTTAAGATATACCATAATTATAAAAAATATTTTATAAAATATAAAACAAAAATAAATGTTTCCAAATCTATGGAAGTTATTGACAACTAAGTGCTAGATTCGGGATGCCAGATCTTTAAACAATGTACTTCAAAGAGAAATATTTAAATCGTGTTTTGAAAATAATGCATTTCATTGTAAATTGCAGCTGTATTTGTGCATACGATCGGGGTTGGTAGTAATTTCAAGTTTTGTTTTGAAAATACGATTTCAGTGTAAACATTTGAAATTGTGTTTTGAAGATAAAACTTTACAATTCAATTGTGAAGTCGTGTTTTGAAAACACATTTTCGGGCAAATGCTAAGTCGGTTTTGAAAACACGACATATCGTGAAGAGTGAGCCGTGTTTGTAAAACACAATTTTAGGGTAAAAATTCTAAAGCTAAGCTCAAAACACGATTTCAATGTAAAAATGTGAAGTCATGTTTTGAAAACATGATTACGTGTAATTAGAAGTTTCAGGTTTGCAAAACACTCACTTTAGTACTCTCCCAAGTCGTGTTTGAAACACGATTATAGTGTAAATTGTGAGCCAGAGCTTTTGAAAACATGACTTCAATGTAAAATTGCAGTCACAGTTAAACATTTACTTTAAAGGTAAAATTACGGGTCGTTGCCAAGACATGATTTGAGAGGAACTAGAAGTCGTATTTCAAAATACGATTCCAGAGCAAAATACACGAATCATAACTTTAAAAAAATACCAAAATAAATCAACAATTTTTCCTAATTAAAATTTCATAGATACCAAAATAAAAAGTGTCTTTTAAACACCAATCTATGTACCATTAGTTCAACATCAATAAGATACCCAATGATGGAAAGTCTGATATTAAAATAACTTCATAAATAATTACAATAAAATATGTCATGTATGATAGTATCCAAAATAGATCCAAGTAGAAATTGTCAAAAATATGATGAGTTAATACATGTCATGTATGATAATATCCAAAATAGATCAAAGTAGAAACTGTCCATAAATGAAAAATCTAAGTACAAAGGTTATCCAACTCATATATAAAACCACTAATGTGTGCCACGTGAAGGAGCCTTCTTCTTTTGTCTTGATCGCCTATCATATGCCTGCATCTGTGATATATCAGAAGGATCATCACGTGCTGCTCGACATCCTCACCCTCGTTCTTGTCCTGGTCCATCGCTTCGTCTTTGTCTAGCTTGTCCTTTATCTAATGGTTATGGTGATGATATAATCAAAGGTATTGATAATGGAGTAGATGGCTTTGGATCCTCAATACTTAATGGTAACCGAAGATGTATGTGCACTCTAAGGTACTTCATTAGGCATGATGAACTTCGTATGCGGCGGTGGGTTGACATGTAACCATGTCACCCCCTCATTAGAAAATGAAGGATGTGATTGCCATGGGCTTGATGATGATATGTCCACATTGCAACCCCCATTAGAGACTTCACCTCTTTGCATATGTACCTTGGCTGACCTTGTCTTATCCTCCCTTGTTTCTTTCGTTCCCTCATACCTCGAGGGGGTAACTGTGTCACATTAATGTTGGAGGATCCTTGAAGTCGATCCATTTCTTGCATTACTGCTAATGAAGAGGTTCATAACTGACAAATGTCATGGTCATCTGGATGTGCTATATGATGTATATGCTTCAAGGTGTTATTCTATGCGTTGAAAGGAAAATAAAGTTAATATTTATTGAAATTATATAAAATGGTGTTATAAAAAGTCAAAATTGTTTTTATTACCAATATGTGATGACATGACCCTTGAGGAGCAAGAAATAAATGTGTGATTGAACGATACCAAACCATATATGGATCATGATATGTCATCATCTAAGGATGCTTCAGTACGAGCAATATGGTAACGTCTAGAATTCCATCTTTGAATATATTCTCGATGTCGTTCCATCCAATTATCATTTGCCGCCCCCTTAGATCATAGCGATACAAGATAGCCTCTATATCACAAGACTCTAGAATCCCTCGGCGCATCCCAAATTTTCTCAATACTCTATCTAGTCTATGCCACTCAACAATGTGAAAACAAATTAGAGGGGAGATGGTGTAAGACCCGAGAAATTCAAATTTCTGGAAAAATGGCAAAATCGTAATTTCGGTAAAAAAATCCAAAATTTATTCTCTAGATCTTGGATGATGAAACGATTTCACCATTAGAATCGTCTCGCGAAATCTAACAAGACGTTTAATTTTGTCGACCCTCGAGACAATTTCAATTTACACGCCGAGGCATATTGTTTCGTGTCAGAAACTATATCTGATGCACAAAAGTCAAGATATAATACGTACTCATGTGCCGTAAGTGGCATGAGAGCAGAATATGAAAATGGATCAATGAGATAAAGGTCGAGTGTCAAAATTTGAGAAAGAGATTACAAATGTCATTTTAAAATTTGATTAAATGGGAGAAAATGCCAAAACAGTGTAATAAGTACGCTTCAAATGTTAAAAGAAATAAACGTACGGGGAAAGAAAACTATTAAGAGCTTTCATTGTTATGGGTTTTAGAGAGAGAAAGTGAAGCTTCTCTCTAGTTTACGGATGATCCGACCGTCGGAAGTTTTCGGAGCAAGAAGAAAAGTTGTTCTACGCGACGAGGCCTACACGAGGGCACCGGTTTTAGGAGTTTTCGAAAAACTCCGTGAGGTAGGGGTTTCTTCCTACTTGGGTTTTACACTTTGTTTAAGTGTATTTACAATGTTTGAGTGGAATGACGCCGTGAGGGGCCGTTTGATCGGTTCTAAAGCTTGGAACCGAGGTGGAAAATTTTAGAGACCTATGTGGACAGTCCGTGACTTTCCACGCTGTTTCTTTGCTGCTAGTTGTACTTATGTTAATGCATGCTTGATGTGTATAAGGTCGAGAATGACCATGAAATTCGGTTCCCAAAGTGAATCATGATCGATGAACTATCAGAACCGAAACCCGAGGTTTTACTGCTCATTTCACGGCACGAAAATAAATTTCAGGTGAAAAATGTGTGTTTGCCGAGCAATTCAAGAAAAATTGCTCGTGTTTGATAATTAGCCCACGTGAGCTAATTTTTGGTAAAATGGATTGTGAAATTACATGACATGTTTGTGTGATTTAAATTATGTGAATATATGCATGACTATATATTTGCATGTGTTATAGAATTGTAATGGAATTGACATCATGCATTCCATACGCACGCATCCTGTGAACGATACAGAATGAGGCACAGGATCTTGAGAGAATGATTTCGGAGGGTTGACTAATAAATAGAATTATCGAATTGTGTCCATTATAATATCGGAGGGTAGTCCATATATAAAATATCAATCGTCGGAGAAGACCCAATTGATATACATCGGAGGGTAGTCCACTAAATATAAATACTTATACGTCCACTAATATATCTGAGGGTAGTCCACAAATAATAACAAATAGCTGAGTAATAATGTTTCACGTGGCTTAGTGAGGAATCTGATAATTCCCATGAGTTGATCAATTAGACATTCAAGTAGATCATGCATATGCTTGGAATGTTTGTTTACTTTGAGCACGTATACGCACTTAGTGGAGAGTAGCCCATTTAGGTGATTCCACTGAATGAGCATTAGCTCACCCCGTCGCGAACATATTTTCGTGGTACAGGAGAGCACGAGACAACTCATGTAGGCCGCTTTAGAAGAAAGCCTAATGGCTGACTTCATTTTGTATACATGTATTAGAATTCTAGAATTTTAATATATGTTGTGTAAGAGTAAATAATTAACTCTTGTAACTATTGTTCGCTGGACCAAAAGACATATACAAATTTATGACACTATTACCAAAGGACTATTGTCTAATTCCCAGCAATAATGCCATGAAACTTGTTAATTATATTTCTTGTACTATAATCGATTAAAATGGAGTTCCTTAAAACTGGATAAATTTCTTCCTGGTTTTGATCCACGATTCTGCAAGTGCACAGGTTGAACAAGTAATAAAGTGGATTTTAGGTCCAGATATCGATCCTACGTAGATCTCAAGAATTTTCAATCAACTACCCCGACTAACGCTTCCATACCATTCGGGACTATGATGTATTAATTCGAATAAGCTTTTAAAGCCTTAAAATAATGAAAACTAAAAAGAATTGAATTAATAAATAAATGAATTGAATATTGAAATAATAAAATAACAAATTTAGATTAATGGGGTTTATCTCGCAAAGGGCCTAATATTGAAAATAAAAACTATCAAGGAAACATCAATTCTTTAGATTGCACTGTACTCTTGCTTCATGAACCACATTTAAAACTAGTCCAAGGAGTATGAAAAGTGCACCCGATCTCTCCAAACTCCATCGCTCATTATCTAACCTCACTGCTTCTTCGAAGACAAAGGGTTTGGGATAACTACCTTAATCTGGGGCGCCTTGCTCGGGTATTTTCTTTTCAATACTTCATACCCACAACTCCGGATCAGAACCCAGTCTTAAATTATAAATACTGTACGCATTTACACTATACCGGTTTCTCTTCCTCAAAATTAGAACAACTCATTCTTTCCTTTGATTAGATCCTCGCTAACACGGATTGAATTCACCATTCGAATCGAGGTGAACTCTTCGTATGTTTAAATTGATAAATCGCTCAATCCCATTTCGTCTTCCAAGTGAAAAGAGGATTGATCCATTTAATCACATAGCACATTAAATCACCAATAGTAGGTTCAAGATATCACAACGAATTGTTCATCACCTCGTGAATGCCTTCCCGCGGTCACTCCGCAGGGCCACTCGGAAATCGTAGCTTGAGACAATCCGCGAGGGTAGATTTAAGACCGATATTGGGATCAATTCCACAAAATAAAACAAACCAAAGAAGTAGATTTACAAATCGGTTCAAAAGACGAGGAATAAAATTCTGCAGGAAAGATAATTTCTGACGATAGAGTCATTTCAATTGAAGCTGGGTTTCTAAACTACTGATTACACCATACATTGGCTCGTTTGATCAAGAAACCACCAGAATTAGGAAACCTGTCTCGAATCCAAAATTGGTCTCGGGAATTCAAACAACCACAGTAATTTGAAGAAATATCAATCTGATTCAGCTAAAACTTTAACAGCTAACGTTCAAATCCAAATTTAAAAAAAAAATACGAACTAATCTAAAATAAAAACAAAGAAAGAAAAGAAAATTAAAATACAGGAGCCTTCAAAGAACCTGCATCTCTTTCAAGTCGCCAAGACGGCTCCTTCCGAAAGAGCAACCATATATTTATAGGTTGCGAAGTCGGGCCCTAATTTCGATGCACTCCTTGACTTCGCTTAACCGGCCCATTGTTGTTTATGTCGCGACATCACCTCTGTCACACTCGTTGTCTCGCCTTTGTCGCAGAAGCCTTTGTTTGGTCGCGACATGTCTTTGGTGGAACTGATGTCGACAATCTGGACTCGTCACCTCTTTCTTTCGAACCGATGTCACGACACCATCGACGCCTCGACCTACCTCTTTGTATTCATGTCGCTGACAAATAATGTTGTCGCTACCTTCGTCTTTTGGCAATGACAACGCGACCTTACGTCGCGACAAACTGTGCGTTGTCGCCACCTTTTCTTATTAATCGTTGTCGCGACCGGCCGAAAGTGAGGTCGCACTTTCAGGTAGTCAATATGTCGCGGATGTACTGATCTCGTCGACCTTCTTTAGTGCAACTCGAGCGTCGCACCATTCAATGTGATGTCGTGACCTTCTTTCTTTAATGGATGATGTCGCGACCTTAGTTTCGCATCCGTGATGTCGCGACATAAACATTCACTAATTGTTTATCTTCGGCCGCAATCCGCGCCGTGTCGCGACTTCATTGTCCACCAGACCGGGTTTAATCGCCACGACCTCCGAATTTCGATGTCGCTGACATCATGTCTTCTTCTTCAA
Source organism: Tetrastigma voinierianum (assembly GCA_016808115.1). Taxonomy (NCBI): domain Eukaryota; kingdom Viridiplantae; phylum Streptophyta; class Magnoliopsida; order Vitales; family Vitaceae; genus Tetrastigma; species Tetrastigma voinierianum. Next base: position 278,214 of record JAEQBH010002045.1, read on the forward strand.
TTCCTTGGTCATTGACTTCAGTTTCTTTCACGCCTACCGTTTTCTTTGTCTTCAATTACGCTTCATTTGCGACCGGAGCTTTAGTCAGCAACCTTAATATATTTGGTCGTAAAGGCTTCACGACATCAAATCCTTTAATCCTTTTGCGCCTCCTCGCTGCAATTTCCCCGTTTAAGTTACATCGCATTCACTCACCCACATTCCGCTCCTTTACCGCACTCGTTTCTTTGAATTCCCCACACGCATACAGCTTGGTGAAGCATTCCATATTCCCGCACATAAATCACCTTTTTTAGAATAAAATAACCAAAATGGACTGAAAATAGATGACTTTTAAGCTCATCAAACTCCCCAACTTAAAATTTTGCTTTGTCCGGGCAAAGAAAGAAAGATTTGTTTGTCCTCAAACAAAAGGACATTTTTCTTCAGATGTGTCAGCAGCCTTCTCATTCCACTCTTCCGTTCGGAATTAAGAGATATCACTATTATTTTTAAATTTCGCTTTTTATACACGTGAGCATAGTATACTTCTATTACAAAATTTCTTGATAAACTAATGTATTTAAACAAGCCATTTAACAAGTCTTGTTCTGTGTGTGTGCGTGTCTTCAACTTCTTTGCAACTTCATGTTGAATTTAGTTAATCTTCATGTGGGAGTTTTCTTTAGACTGCTTATCACAATCCCATATGCTTGTTTTTCTTATCGATCTCCACTAATGTAGGTAAATCTAACTTTCGTAATCAATGAGGTCTTTTCAAAGTGTAATGTCGGGCCTATGTACTGGTAGATAATGGAAAATTTAGGTTGTAAATTACCCGGCCTATCTGCTTTTACATTGCTGCCTCCAACTTTCTTCCTTTTTCTTCTTTTGCTTCTTTCGATTCTCCTTAATCTCACCGATTCCTCAATTATTTTTATGGAATCTCACTTTCCATATGTGTACTTGATTTAGCAGATTCCTTTGTTCTCTTTAACTTTGTCTTTACGCTTCTATGAGTTGGAATAGTAATGTTTTGTCTTCAGCTTTCTATTACTTCTCCTTAGAACTTCTGGGGCTAGCAACTCCCATACTAGCCGGCATTAGGGTGCTAGGTGTTAAAAAGTCACCCCTACGAGCTTAATTGTTCAAGGAAATAGGCTACAAGACAAAACTTATTCCTTATTTCACTAGCTTCTCGCTCTTTTTACTTCTTCAACCCTTTCTTGTCAAAAATCAACATTATTCCCCAAACTTACTTCTTCCTTAATACCGCACTTTCTCGAACAGAACCGGATAATTCGTGGTTCTTTATCGCAGTTTATCATATGAAGGGAATTTCACTTCTTTTCAATTGTCGTTGTTGAAGAACTAAGGCTTATTTGGCCCAAATCAGAACTAGAAAATATGCTTAAGCATATTTTTTGAGGATAGGCTTTAAAAGGCTCAAGTCACATAAGGATGGCCTCTATCATTTCTCATATTATTTCCACCTGGGGATTTCGCCAATCAATAATCAAACAAGCTCTAGACTCGAACTCTAAATCGAATTCCCGTAAGATATTCCTAAATCCATCAAAAGTTTCATGTTTTGTCGACCAATGTGTATTATTTCTTCAAGACTAGACTTATTCAACAAGCTTACTTACATTATTTTAACTAAGTATTTTTGCTCTATCAGCAAGAACTAATTTTTCAATTTGCAACTAACCGAATTTAAATGCATCAGTAAATACCCTAATTCCAATTTCTTTATTCTTGCCTTGATTATAGGGAAAATTTCCGTTTCTTTGAGAAAGAACACTATTTATTTAATTCCTAAATGTAAAATGTGAATAAATACGTAAACATAATTCGTATCTAATGAATAAATTAATTTGTCAACAATGTAAATTTTATTCAAAGATCAAATTATTTAGATATTGTACCATCCTCGTCTTTTTCTACAAATAAAACTGTGAATCAAGTTCGAGAAAACCCCTTTATTTCTTGATCTAAATTCCTATATCTTCTTTCAAGGTCATGGGCCCGCTCTAAAGCTCGTCCCACCAGATTCCTCGAGCTCCTCCATGAGTGATCTGACAAGCACAAGGTTGTGTTCAACAAATTGAGCCTTTCTCTCCCTTTTCTTGAGCTTCTCCGGCCGATGGGTTCTAATTAACCCTTCTTCTTCCAATTCCTTTCTCTCTCCTATCAACCACTCTTCTTCATTACACATCGTTTTTTATGGAATAAGGAATCGACAGTTTGTTTTCCGACCTATCTATTCCATAAACTTTGTGTTCATAACCTGCCTCTTCTTTCTTTTTTCTCCATCTTCCTTATTTTGTTTGTTTATTCTTCCTGTCTTCCGTCCTTTATAGTGATTTTAACTTCCGAAGAACGAGGTTATTTATTCTTCTTTTAAGTTTTCACTATATGTATTAAATGAGACCTCGAATTCTTGTTCTCTTGATGTTTCCGATGGAAATTTTTAGAATGAAGTAATGAATATTGAAAGATTTTCCTAAATCTCCTCTGATTATTCTCCTCGAAAATGACCATTATAAACCAATCGGTTTGTTCAATGAATTGAATTATGTTTCTGCATTAATTATTATCTAATTCCCCGATTTGAATAAATGTTACCAAAACAGAAAGGTTGAATAAATTTTGTGCTGTCATTAAATTTAGGACAAAATTAAAAGTTGCCCAGCTGGCAAACTTTTCCTTGATGTCGCGACATGAATTATCTGTGGGAGGACAAGTCATCCTGAAGCTGTGACATCAGGCATCTCATGACATTACTAAGTTGTCGCACTCTATTTCAAGCCGCGACATACTCGTCGCGACTTCATTCTTCGCTTCTTCCTTCAAGATTATCGGTCACTACATCAACTTCTCGCTATGATTTCGCTTCGTCGCTATAAGTTTTTTGCTGTGACCTAGTCTGCAATTGCCTCAAATTTAATGAACAGATCTTTTCACTATTTATCAATTTGCAAATTCTTAGCATTCAATTAAATCATTCACATACAGCAATTCAAACATGTATTCTATTAAATTTTAATGCACTTGCGTGGAAGAACATACTCCCTTTTTCAGTTTTCCTTCCTTCGTGAATTGTCGGAGTTGTACCGGATCTGCTCTCTTCGGGTCTCGAGCCATTCAGATAAGCACTCGCAAAATTTTTAAAGGATTTAATTAAACAAAATTAACTTCAAGTACTAACTAATCAATATAAAACTAAAGAAAACAAAATCAAGGTGAATTCTAAAAAAATCAAAGTATAAAATCTAAACCTAAGTCGCTTATGGGTTGCCTCCCATCACCGCTTCGCCTTGAGTCCTAATGACTCATTGCTCGATTCCTCTCTTAATGAACCAGCCGGAGCTCTTCCTTTCTTTCCTCCCCGCTTGGATAATGCTTCATCTTGTCCATTAACTTTAAATTCTTCCCCAAGATCGCCTTTAGTGTTAATGCTCCAAATGTAGCTGACACTACCGTATGGTCCACTCCATTTGGATTTTAACTTCCCCGAAATAACTTCACAACTGAGTTAAAAAGAAGAACCTCGTTTCGTTTCGAACTCTTTCAAATCCTCTAATCATGCCATTTCTTTGTTTTGTCCTTGTATATTCTAGCATTGTCGTAGGCTTCGCCGCTCTTTCCAAGCTTCATTCAATCGAGAAGCCTCTTCCTTGCGCTTTAAAATCAAAGTTCCGCCTCGATGACTCATATAGCCAGATTCCAGCTTCAAGAGGTAAATGACATGGTTTGCCAAAGACAACTCTCGCATGGGGACATTCCAACGAGTTTTGAATGCGTACCTATAAGCCCAAAGTGCATCATCGTTTGGAAGACCAACTCTTCCCGCTGAATCTTTACATTTTTCCAGATTCTTTTAATCCCCGTCGAAATCTCTCACCATCCATCGTCCGGGATGATAAGCTAGACTCCTTATATGCTTGATCCCATACTTGCTCATGAGTTTTGCAAATATTTTGTTTGCAAAATGGCTTCCCCTATCACTAATGATAGTTCTGGGTGTTCCAAATCTGCTCAAAATATTCTTTTGTAAGAAACTCACAACTGTATTAGCATCATTCCTTGGACAAGCCAATGCTTCCACCCATTTGGAAACATAATCCACTGCCAACAATACATACAGGTTTCCAAATGATGGTGGAACATTCCATAAAAATCTATTCCCATACATCAAAAATTTGCACAACCATTATACCTTTTAGGGGCATTTACTTGCCGCTACATTTCCAATCTTGGCATCTATCACACACCTACCCATTCAAAGACAATCTTGAAGATAAAGGCCAATAAAACTGTATTGGAGTATCTTGTGAGCCGTTCTTTCTCCTAAAATGCCCCCATATGGTGATGCATGGCATTCATTCAAGATTTTACATTGTTCACTCTTCCGCACACATCCTTCTCGAGTTAATCATGTCAGCACCTCTTTTAAATAGTGGGTCATCCTGCATGTAGTACCGCCATCACCCAGCTTTCTTTTCAAGCAGTAGCCGACCTCCGAGGAACTACTCCACAAGCCAAGTAATTCACAATATCAGCATACCATGGAAGCCGGGAATGACACCTAAACGCTTGTTCATCCGGGAAGTTCCTCTCGTTAATTCTCGCCTCCTCCTTCTCGCTTCATTCCTTCTACTTGGACAAGTGATCACTATCACATTGTCACATCCCTTTTATCTTAATTTCCGTGATCAACCTCATAAGAGCGAAGACCCACCTTATCGCCTCAAGGCTTAGCTTCTTTTTTTGACATCGTATATTTGATACGCATGGTCCAGGTGAACTATAACATGGGATCCCAAAATGTATCGTCGACTTCTCACAAGCAAACACTATGCATACATCTCCTTTTCGGGCCAGGGAATAGTTTTCTCAGGCTTCATCAAGGTTCGCTAGCATAGTATACGGCTCAATATTTTCTTTCTTTTCGTTTCAATACAAATTTCCATCAAGCGAAATCACCGCATCACACATTATTCAACCCGATCCCATTCTGGTGTAGCCATAATAGGTGCTTTAACCAATCTGATCTTGATTTCTTCAAAGGCAGTCTTGCAGGAATCATCAAAATTAAACTTTGTGTCCTTCTCTAGTAATCTGCATAGTGGTCTGGCTATCTTTGAGAAGTCTTTGATGAATCTCCTATAAAATCCAGCATGCCCCAAGAAACTCCTTATCCCCTTTTACTGTCATGAGGTGCAAGGGTTTGATAATGGAAATTTCGATCGGGTCCACTTCAGCCTTGTATGCAAATTTTACGACTCAAGAACACACTGCTACTCATGAAATGGCATTTTTCCCAATTTAGTGCTAGTCGCTTGTCCTCGCATCTTAGCAATCGCTTCCGTGTTGTTTGTGACATTGCCCAAAATCCACCCATACACCGTGAAATCTATCCATAAAAATTTCCATGACTTCCTCAACCAAATCGAGAACATTGACATCATACATTGGTCGAGTAGCAGAGGACAGTACGCCCAAATGGCATCCTTCTCACAAGTACCATAGGCATGTGAATGTGGTCTTTTCGTCTTCAGTGCAATTGCAACTGCTGTAGCTCGAATAATTCGCCCAAGAAACAAAATGAGGGTGTCCCGCTAACTCGTCCAACATCCGATCAATGAAGGGTAAAGGAAATGATCTTTCCCTGTCATTGCTCAGCTTCAGACCAAATGCATACTTCCATCCTCGCATCGTTTCGTTGGAATTAATTCATTTCTTTCATTGCGGATCACAATAACCAAATTCCTTCTTCGGAACCATACGGATCGGGCTAACTCTAAGGACTGCTCAATTGCAGCGATAAAAACCAAAGATTTAACCATTCGAAAGGACCTCTTCCCGACTACTTCTTTCATTATCGGATTCAGCCCCTTGATGTTCAAATTACTTGGCTTCAGATTTTCTCTTCCGCCAGTGATTGCGCATGCATATTGATGGATCGATACCTTTTTAACTCAATAGACCAAGCTTATAGACTCCTTATGATTCCTTAAAATTTCCAGCAACCTCTGCTCCTCAAGATCATCAGTCTAGCGTAAATTATTACCGGGGTTTACCCTTTCTTGGCAAATTTCTAGTAAGTATACTTTAAAATGACTTGGCAACTCCATTAAAATCCAGCCCTTCTTCACCGGCTCTGATGAAATCTTTCTTCATTTTTGTCTCCTTTTTCAACCCATTTTGTTCAAGACTCATCACTTTTCAAAGAATGTAAACCGATGTGCAAAAATCCGAGCGTCAAAACCTTCAAGATACTGGAAATTCATCTCTTCTTCATTGATTGAAAGTTGGGAATTACAATCATAGTAACAATCAGAATTGTTGACATATACATCTTCTATTGACTTGATATCTTCCCTTTATATGTCTAAATTCCTCAAACTGATTAATCTGAAGTCACGCTCTTCTCCAACTCTCGAGAGTGAGAATTCTCTTTCCCCGCATATCGACAGTCAGCTCCAGCTTGCAAGGAAATGCCTTCCAAAGAAGAGAGGGACTCGTGGAATCTTTCTTTTTCCATATCCAAAGATGACGAAGTCAACTGGAAAATAAACTTTCCCACCTTTACCAAAGACATCTTCTATGATTCTCTTGTGTTTAGCCAGGTTCTATCCGCCATTCGAGGGTACAAGAATGGGAGTAAGCTCCCAAACTTAACTCGGGCAACAGTATCAGTGGCATTAAAATTGATACCGGCACTCGAGTCAGCGTAGAGCTTTCAAACTCAAACTTCCAATGGTGCAGGAATGGTGAAGCTCCCCGATCCTTCATCTTTTCTCTCGTAAGTCTCTCTCGACACAAAGACCGCAAGTTGCGCCTGTCTACAATTCCTTCTTCAACAATCTTCGCTTCGCATGTCTTTCGTAAATTTCGCATAAAGTGGCATCTGAGTTTACCACTTCGTGGAAAGGCATACCGATCTCACTTCTGAAAGGTTTTCAAAACCTTGCAACCGCTCTCTATCTTTGATTTCGCAGCCTTTCAGGGAAATGGGACCGCAGCGCATTGTTCGGGTTTTCGTTTCCTTCTTCTCCTAACAGTCCCTTTTCTTTCCTTCTCCATTTGTTTCAAAGATTGTCGTGCCTCTATCTCCTTTGTCATTTATCTACGCTCTTTCCACTCAAGTCTCTTCCCACTCTAGCGAGCCGCACAACCATGCGCCTTTCTGATTCTTCTTCGTCACCTGGAAAGGCATCTTTCATCCGGTTTTGCGTGCTTAGTGCCGCTTGCCCTATTTGTGTCTCTAGGTTCTTGAGAGAGGCGTATTAAGGGTCTTCTCAAAAATCTCCAGAATTGGTATCGAGGCTTCTCAATTATGTGAAACTTTGTTCATGGAGGTTTAACAAATTTCTTGCTGTCCCCTCATGAATCAAGATTTGACCTTCAAATGGCTGAGCCTCCTCCCACTCCGGGCACTGCTTCTATTTCACCCCTGGGCCGCCGGCCGCAGAACCTCGTGGTTGGCCGACATCCCCGCTGAGGATTCCGTCCATGCCTGGGCTCAGGAGGCCCCTCCACCATATGAAAATTTTCATGGTCTCGCAATGGATGATAGTGTGGCCGGCAAAGCCAGATTTGCTCATGATAGCTCTCGGTTCCTCAAGTACTTAACCTCCTCAAAGATCATAAAACGCTTCATGGTACATCATGACTTCCCTCTCACCAGCTTCCTCGACTACCCTATTTCATTATCAGCAGTGCATCTTTCTCTCTTTGCTTGTCCATTCTATGCATGATGGCATCCAACTTTGCTCCATGGCCGTCATCTTGCTCAGCTCCATGACTCCTCTTCCTTCACACTACTCTGAAAACTCGATGGAGCTTCATATCGTGACGCCAGGTCCTCAATCACGGATCTCTTGCCTCTTGGCACTCTTACGTTTGAATGCTCCTGGCGCGAAGCGCCGATAATACTTCCCTTAGATGTATACATTGAGGCATGATACCTATGTCCATGCAGGTCTTCAAGTATTCCATGCATCGGGCATCTTTCGTGACCTTTTGAATCTCTCGAAGCTACATAAAGTATCTTTCCCTGTTTGGAACACAATTATCTCCCACTTCTTCTCTCTGAGGTGAGTGATGGGGGGAAAATCTACCCCGAATGAGCTTACCTGAAGCTCCTCTGAAGTATCGACATAACCATATGGTAAAGATTCATACTATGTGGGCTATTTACGTATCTCTGCCAGAAAAATGGGAATAAATGCGATTTTATGACCTGGTCTCACCCATTCAACTTCTTGTGTTTGCCATCTGGCTCTTCAGTGCTCATTTGGGTCTTATTGGATTAATAAGTAAAGCGTATTCTTGAACCATTGTGTCAGTCTTGGCTTAGTTCAAAGTTATTTGCATCAAGCGTAAGTACAACCGTTGCGAGTATTCATCTGAATAATAGGTCTCCAAAAGTCCTCCGTTATGCTCCTGTTGATTGGAGCGCCACAGGCCTGGCATTCTTTTGTTCTTCGATCTGATGCTTGCCTTTCATACGCCGTAGGCGGGTTTTACGCCCTTTTCGTTTCTCGAAGCTTTTTTGAGTGTCTCTCTAATTCGGTATCTGCTGGAATCGGATCGGTGTTACATTTCCTATCATTAAAGTTTTCCCGAAATAAAAACATACTCACATTAATAGGATTAGTCGACGAGCAAATATTTCAATACCATGGCTTGTTAAAGATTAGTGGCTGAAGATAGCCACTGCTTGAAAAACTATTTTTTGTTCTTTTTCTTTTAAAAATGTCCAAATTAGTATTTCCTTCTTTCGTGCGAATATTGATCCTCTGAGATTATGCTTTCGATCCGCGACGTGCGAAAAACTTCCATTTGGACGAAAAGACATATCTGAAAATTGTAAACACCTATTACAGGGTGTGTCAATCCCAGTGATAATGCCATGAAACTTGTTAATTATATTTCTTTTGCAATTATGCGATTAAAAATGAGTTCATTAAAAGCGGATAAATTTCTTCACAGTTTTGATCACGATTACGCAAGTGCATAAGTGGAAACAATAGTAATAAAGTGGATTTTAAAGTCAGTCTCGATCCTGAGAGATCTCAAGAATTTTCGATCAACTACCCACTGACTTCCTCGGAAATACATACTATTTGGACTATGATAGACAATTCCGAATCGACTTTTAAGAAGCCTTAAAATAATGAAAACTAAAAGAATTGAATTAATAACAAATGAATTGAATATTAGTAATAAAATAACAAATTTAGATTGAATAGTTATCTATGAGGGCACATTGAAAATAAAACTATTGTAAACATCAATTCCTTTAGATTACCTTTATAATTTTGCTTCGCAGACCACGATTTAAAACTAGTCCAAGGGTATGAAAGTGCATTTGGATCTCTCGAACTCAACATTCATTATCTAACCTTATTGTTTCTTTGAAGTGATGGGTTAGATAACTACCTTTAATCACAGAGCCTTGTTACGGGTATTTTTCTTTGATACTTCATACCCTGACACGGGTTGTAAGCACGAGCTCTAAATTATAGTCATTGCCTGATTTACACTTTATCTTGGTTTCTCTTCCTCAAGAAATTAGAGCGACTCATTCTTTGTGATTAGATCCTTAGCTGCAAGAGTTAATTCACCATTCAAATTCGGCCGAACTCGTATGTTTAAATTGATAAATCGTTCAACTCATTCGTCTCCAAGTGAAAAGAGTTATCCATTTAATCACGCATAACATATTAAATCACCCGATAGTAGGTTCGCATGCAGGTCGACGGGTACTCATCACTCGGGGAATGCCTTCCCACATTTTATCACTTTCGAGAGACCTCCACAAATCGAGCTTAAGAGACTGATCACGTTTATGGGTAAGCGACTTGATATTAGGATCAATTTACATAAAATAAACAAAACCCGACAAGTAGATTTACAAGCGGGGATTCCATTGAGGAATAAAGTCTGCGGGAAAGATAATTTACGACGATAAATTAGAAAAATTCGATGGAAGTGGGTTTCTAAACTTCACGATTACACCATACATTGGCTTCAATGATCAGAAATTAGCGCAATTAGGAAAGCGGTAGTTAGAAATCCAAAATTTGTGGAATTGGCTCCGACAGAACGATAATTTGAAAGAAATATAAATCGCATTCGGCTAAAACTTTAGCATTTAACATTCGAGATCCAAATTTAAGCGAAAATATGAACTAATCTAAAAATAAAAACAAAGAAAGAAAAAGAAAATTAAAATACGAGGAAGCCGGCAGCCCGAATCTCTCTTCAGTCGCGAGGCTGCGTTCCTTGATACTTGACTATATATTCTATAGAAGTTATGAGTTGGGCCTAATTTGATGCACCTCTTTTGGACTTGATTAAGCGATTGGTTGTTGATAATGCGACATCAGTGTGCGCGGAAACCTCTGTTTACCATCTCAGTCTTTGTCGCGAAGCCTTCTTTGTTAGGTCGCGACATTTCTTTCAATTGGAAGCGATGTCGCGACAACTTGATCTTATCGCGACCTCTTTTCTTTAGGCCGATGTAGCGGCCGGCTCGCGGCGTCGCGACCTTACACATCTTTGTATTTGATCTTCAGCGGCGACTCAATCATTATCCCGCGACATACAATCTTTGCGGCGGATGTCGAAGACCTCTTTTTGATGTCGCGACGGCGAATGATGTCATGACTTCAAAGTCTTTGCAATTGATATGGCGACCGCCGGCCAAATGTCGACCTTCTTTTCTTACAAGCATTGTAGCGACGGTAGTGGTCGCGACTTCGCTACGTGTAGTTGATGTCGCGGCCGACGATCTTTGTCGCGCCTTCACTTTTTAGTGCAAAGCGATGTCAGCGCGACATTTGAATGATATCGCGACCTTCTTTCTTTAGGCGTGATGCCGCGACCTTAGTTTCCCGCATCCAGATGTAGCGACATAAATGTTGATCCAATTGTTTATCTTAACCGCCAACTTCTTTTTGATTATCGCTGACTTCATTTGTCTGCTTGTCTTTGGGTTTAGTGCATGAGCCTACGAATGATGTCGCGACATCATGTCTTCTTCTTCATCAATTCTGGTTGCTTGACTTTGCTGGTTCTTTCCGTAGCTCGTTTTGTCTTCAATTACGGCTTCATTTGCGGCCGGAGCTTTGTAGTTTGCCCAGCTTTAATATGTTCGATTCTTAAGGCTTCCACGACATCAAATCCTTACTAATCCTTTTAAGCATCTCTCCTGCTTTGCATTCCTTGATGATTACATGTCCCAGTCTTGCTTTCGACCCACATTCTGCTCTTTCACGCAATTTCTGCTTTCTTTTAGATTCCACTGTGCACGACGGTTTTGGGTGAAATATTCCATATTCCTGCACATAAATCAGCCTTTTTTAGAATAAAATAAATCAGAAAAATGGACTGAAAATAGATGACTTTTAAGCTCATCAACTATGTTACATAGTTGATAGGTTTAAGAGTATGTTTATGAGTATGGTTTTATGGGACCAAGTGGTTGTTTTACTCATGTTATGGATTATATTGGATAATTGGAATATATGTTGTGAGTATAAATGCAGGGGCCCAAGAGGTCATTTTTACTCTATATAGTTGTATATGAGACCCTGTGTGGTCATTGATATTGATTGGGACATGTTATATACAAGTTATGTCAGAGTCAGAGCTCCCAGGTACAAGGGACTTTGCCCGATTTTAGTGAGAAATGTGGTCACCCAGACGTTCACGAGTGTTTTCTCGGGTTGTGGTGGTCAACGGACCTGGGATTTGGGGCGTCACGACTTGGTATCGAGGCTTAGGTATCGAATGCCCAGGAGCGAGGTTTGGGTATCCCATCCTGCCAGGTGTGGTTCGATGCCAGTGTAGGTATGAGATACCTAGGAAATCACGGAGACCAAAACAGGAACCTTTGCATGCATGTGTTTGGTGTTTTGTGTGGTGATGAATTGTGTGTGATGGTGTGTATGCCATGTTGCATGCATTGTGTATGGTTTGTGTGTTTAGATGTTAGCACATAGGTGTGTTGGAAAAACAAATTTTGGAGTTTACATGTGTGAACTGGAATAAAGGAAATGAAAGAAATAAATTTTACTAAATTTATTTAGTTTAAGGATAATGAAATAAAATTTTAAGGTTGAACTCATAAAATTATGGAGTTGAAAAGGATCGCGATGTTAAACTACTGCATGCGAAGTAACAGAGAAGGCTCTTGATAGGAAATGAAAAAAATGATAGTAGAAATTATTTTCTAAGGTTTTGCAATTAGGCGAGAAAATGGAAGAAAATTGAAGAAAATAAATTTTTATAATTTATTTGAGTATTCTGGAAAATAAGAAAAAAAAAAAGGTATATATTTTTAGTGTTTTCCAGTAGCTAGAAGAAATGAAAAAAATATATATATAATGAAAAACGAAAAAAAAAAAAAAATTTTTGTTGGTGCTGGAACTGGGTGGGCTATTGCCCAAATTGTATTGTGAGAGAGGGAAATTGTATTGCAATACAGTTCATTGTATTGCAAGAGGAAGCTAGTTAGGCAGTGGGTTGTATTATCTGAAAAATTGTATTGTATTAGAAGCCTTGTATGAGGCCCGTATATGTATCTGAGGAGGCGGCATTGGCGGCTGTTGGGCTGGCCTTGTGAGGCAAGCACTAGGTTGGGCGGGGGCATGGCTTGCTACACGATCGGTGGGCCTTTGGGCGTGGCTTGTCGCGTAGTTGGGCCAAGTTGAACCTTTGTGCACCGACGTTATTGATTTTGAACTTCAGTCACTGATGCGAGTCACTTACACAGACAATGTTCATGAACCCGGTTCATGAACACTATTCATCACAAAAAAATTTTAAATTTGGTTTTTATTAAATTAAATTAAAAATAAATCATATCCAAATAAAATAGAATGAAAATTTTTGGAAAATGAAATTTCAAGCAGAATTTTTTGTTGATAAAATTGATTGACATGAGGATAAATAGTGTACGTACTTATGAATGCGGGGACTTGAAATATACACGATTACGTGTATGAATAGTGTCTCGGGGTTGTATTTACACCCGTTGAGATATGTCATTAATGTTGCATGTTTGATTACGTGATTTTATGTTGAATTGCTTTGGAAAGGACCTTATACACGGTATGATGTATATGAAATTGAAAAAAAAAAAAACGATTGCGCGATTGTTGCGTAGGAAATTATATGCATGGTGTAATGCATATAGGAAAAGGGTGAATGCTAAGGTTAGGAACTATGACCTTAGGGATTCGAATACTGAAATGAACAAGAAAGGTTAAAATTTTATTGAAATAAATGAATTGAGTGGTTGGAAGTTAGGCGCCATAGAAATAGAGCGAGATTGGGTTCATGATTGTCAAGTCTATTAGTAATTGGCATGGCCATTGCTAAGTTGGAAGTAGATAAATGATTCTTGTTGCCATTGGAAATATGAAGATGGCCCGATCGAGACGAGGGACGTAAGGCGTCCATAAGTGCCAGTTGGCGCCACCGGTGTTTGATCGATGGGGCCTTTGTAGAGGTTGTAGGTATTGGCGTGCTATAGCACGGTGTAGCGGTGATTAGGAGATCCTAGTAACCTCCAGGTTTAGGGCACATCATCCTCCGACATTCACGGGAGGAGATCGATGGTGTGATGAGTAGTTCATCTGGTCGAGAAGGTGTTAGAGTATGGATTACCCTAACACTACCAAAGATTAGACTAAACGTGTTCCGACTAGAGTAGGGCCAAATATGGTGGAAATGGGCAAGGACCTCTTAGAGACCTTAGAGGAGCCCTTGTATGTGAGTTCTCCCCTAGGGATAAGGGCGAGAATAGGGATGATATGTTGAGGTTGCGAGTTAGAGATCTTGGGGACTCTACTCACAGTGGACTTGAGGATCATGGATATGTCAGAGTTCGATGTCATCCTAGGGATGGATTGGCGGCGACTTACAAGATCGGTGCTCGATTGTGGCGTAGAAAGTTCTGCTTCACCACAGGGGCGGTACTCGTAGAATTTATTTCGGGGGCCAACGCGTCTTTACGAGGCAGGTATCTGAGTCCAGGTTATCGAGGGACGATTAAGCGGGTTGGCTAAGCGGTGATAAGTACCTAAAACCTCATACCCACACTTTCGTCGATTCGTCATTTCACATTTATTTATAATAATGGTATAGTTTTTGTGGCTAAATCACGTTCAACTATCTGGTGTGATTCTGAGGTTCATTGGAGCATAAAGAGTAGCTTTAGGCAATTTTGGAACAGGAGAGCAAACAAGAAGTGAAGCGTCGTCGTGGCGTCACCGTAATCGCGGCGATCACCCGCGTCGCGGCGTCTCATGTCAAACGCGTCGGCGGCGTCACCCACGTCATAAGCGTCACTACGCGTCATGACGTCGGCGGCCTGCTCTCATCATTAAAAGCGTGGTTGGCTCGGGGAGGAAGGCACGCGAGCGAACCACGGTTCAGGAAGCGGTGATGCTGACTTGAAGTGCGAGTACTAACGCTTTGACTTTTCGTATATTTCGGATTTTAGAACAATGTTTTCGTTATTAAACGGTTTCATCCTTTCTTACGTATGTTCTAGATCTCTTTGGGTTATCAAACCTGTCATACGATATGGATTAAGGATTGATCTTTATGTTATTCAATTGTTTATAAATTCGAATACACTCTATACACAGTATTTAAATTATATGATAATATTTGGCCAGCTTGTGCCCTTAGCCATACGCTGGAATCCGAGGTCGTGAGATGAGGGTATTAGGGATGCGATAGAAATGTGCCCGGTGGTCGGACAAATAGAGATATTCAGGACTGAGGGTGGTATCTGAGGTAGAACATTTAAACATTTCGAATACAGTCGAGATAGAGATATACTCGATTCTATTTGAGATAAGGACTACCTTGAAAGAGAGGATATCTCGTGGGGCAAGATCACCTCACCGTAAACGATTATAAATCTGTTGAATATGATCTCTTTAAGTAAATCATTGAGCGTGACGGGAGATATAGCCACTAGGCTTTACAGCAACACTTTAATTAAATCAACGATTAAGTTAGTTTTTACGCAATTGAACTCCTCACCAAGATCATCCCTTGAATGTGTGCGAAAGCCAGAACCTCGTAGTCAATTTACCTTTCCACGTGGATCGATATCCGATACGTTAAATTTTCTTATATTACTTGGGACTACAGCGTGCCTTGCACGCCTTAGGCATTCATTTTCGCAGCGTTTCGGCTGTCTGAGCCTGCCTAGAAGGCAGGAAAGACCCGGACTCGTCACCTCAGTAATTTCTGTGATATGTGGATGTTTTCCAAATGAGCTACGGACTAAGCACGGTCGTAGACTTGATGCTCCAGTTTTTTGTGGTGCTTCACCCCATCTCTGGCTCGCTAGGATGGCACAGTTAAGTTCGCGGGGAACTCGAAGTCCCGATTACGAGGCTATTGGACAAGGGGTTCATCGGACGAGCACTACACTATGGGGCACTCCCGGTTCTATTTGCGAAGAGAAGGACAAGACCATACATTTGTGCATTAACTCTGACAGTTGGCGGGGGTTGATCGAATCGGGGTACCCATTGCGGGGATGATGACTTGTTCGATCGAGTTGAGGAGCGCGAGTCTGCTAGAATAGACCTTCGCATACTTGGGTTACCATCAGCGGGGTTGGAAGTGAATATCCCTAAGATGGCGTTTAGGCGTTATGGGCACTTTGAGGTTCACGGTGATGCCCTTTGGATTGACGATGCGCCGGCGTTCATGGACCTCATGCATAGGTGTTTAGCCTTATCTAGATGGGTTTATGCGTAGTATTTGTGGATGACATTTTGATCTAC
Source organism: Tetrastigma voinierianum (assembly GCA_016808115.1). Taxonomy (NCBI): domain Eukaryota; kingdom Viridiplantae; phylum Streptophyta; class Magnoliopsida; order Vitales; family Vitaceae; genus Tetrastigma; species Tetrastigma voinierianum. Next base: position 294,026 of record JAEQBH010002045.1, read on the forward strand.
TCTAGTCGAGTGGAATTATGAGTATCACTTGAGGTTGTTTACGGGTTGTTGAGAGACCGCTGTTTGTCACGATGAAGTTGATGGGAGTGCGTGTTTTGGCTGCGGGTGAGATTTTGGGACCGCGTGGTGTGGGCATCGGGGAGTGTCGATCCAGCCCGAGGAGAGGTTGGGGCGATTGATGAGTTGGGAGATCAAATGTCAATATTCGAGATCGTGGTTTCTTGGGATTGGTGGGTATTACGAGGGGAGATTCGAGAATGGGGTGAGTTGTCCGTTCGGGGCGGGATCGTGGGATTTCGTACGAGACATGGACTCCATGGATTTGGGACGGTCGACCATGAAGAGATCGAGGATGCTCGAGGCACTCGGGATGCGGGTGTTGGTAGCAGAGAGGGAGGATCAACTAGTTCGGGGAGAGGCGCAGACTTACACTTCCTGGATTTGGGACGGGACCGGGATTTAAGCGTGTGAGCAGAGTTGCCCAATAAGGATCTCGGGACTGGGACCGGTCACGGAGTCGATTAAATTTGTAAAAGCGAGGGAGTATACGGTTCATTCCTCACACCTTAGCGGTCGAGAGGGCAGTTTCGATTTGAGGTGCTATACAAGCACTTCGAGGCGGCATAGATAGACCCGGAGGGACGGAGTGTGGGTGAAATCGAGGGGCAGAATCGAGTTGTCTGTGAGCGTAGTGGACCTTAGAGTGGTAGGTTGTTGATGTCAGTCTTGACATGGATGAGTTAACTGACCATCGAGTTGTTAGTAATTGGGACCTTGGCCGGGTTGTCATACCCGACCGACCTTAGTTTGGGTTTAGGGTTATTGCCTAGAGAAAGCCAGGAATAGATGTTCTTCCCAGGATGTAGGGTGAGAGTTGACTGATAGGTGGGATTATGAGTGAGAGATCTGCGAGATTACGCTGCGAGATTACGCTCATATTGGACCGAGGATTAGGTGTCCGCAGTATGACATTATTAACGTTCGTGTCTTGTGATAACATCGTCGAGATGGGTGTGGGTGCATTAGTGCGGTCATTTCACCAAACCTTGGTGAGTGTGGGTTGAGGATTTTCTTGGGACTACGTCCAATGAAGACTCATAGTTCGATTAGTAAATGAAGAGTAATTAGAGTGTGTTAGACCAAAACAAAAGGTAGTTAATCCCCTAAGGTGAGAATCCACAGGTTAGGGTGTAAGAGACCCAGGGAGATATCACAATTTACCAGTGTGAATGTAAGGCTCGAGAGTGTAAGCGAAGAGTTATGTTAATGAGATGAAAACACACGGTCAGGTGTATCACGTAGACACCAGAAGTTAGTAGACTAGGAGTTGGGTTGACTTCGAGATTTGGGATGCACTGCTAGGTGCATTGGTGTTGTTGAGGTGTGAGGGGCTCGGTATATGGATGTCATTCATGACATGGATTGGAGTGCTCAATCCATTGGATTGTCGGTGATTGTGACCTTGGGAAGGTCGGTTACCGCAAACAAAGGGTTGTGTGGGGTTACACGTTGTGCGGATTATCACGGTGATGGGGGACAGCGCGCAAGTATGCATCTGAGTCGTAAGGGTGGAGGTAATTGCCCTTAGTGGAAATTAGCCTACAACCAATAGTTATCAGGCCGAAAGTATAAAATGGCACCATAGGGCATTGTATGGGAGGCCATGGGTATCATAGTTACGTTGGACAGTGGAAGGCTCATCATGGGTCGATCGATTGAAACTGATTCGTGCCACGATGGGTTTGGTGAATCGACAGAAGTATTTTATATACCTAAGTTCCTCTTGCGTAGTCAAAACTCTTGCATTTATAGTGGTCTAAGGGTCGAACACGGGAGATGGGTTTCATCCTAGAAATAGTTTGCATTAGGGCATGAAGGTAAGACTTTCCTATTTGGACTTTAGTTGTGTTAAGCGTAAATGGTTTAAAGCTGAAATTGCAAAAGCTGGAAATGAGTAAAGCTAAAAATTTAAAGAGTGAAGAATTAAACTTTGAAGATTTAGGTCACCAACAGCAAGCTAGAACGAAGCATGTCCCTCGGGTTTATCCTCCTATGTGAGTCAACCTGGGATGCGAGTTATGGCCACTTTTGTTTAAAACCTAACATTATTATGTTTTAGAGGCTAGTAAAGACCATACAAGAATCACCGATTGCATCTCTGCTGAAACCTTGAACCCTAAAGTATTAGAGTATTGGCCCAAAACAATAAAATTAAATGTTATTTAACCCCTAATTTGAGAAGAACCTAACAAACTAAGTACTACCTCGAGGCAAGTAGGACCATCTAAGGGCCACGATTGCACGTCATAACCTTGGATCTAAAGCATGGAGAGTATTGGCGAAGCAGGCAGCATCCCATGTTATGCAAATGAATTTTGAAAATAAGGACCCATAAATACACTACCCGTGACTTTTAGGTACAAGGGGACAACATGCTTAACCCCCACCACCAAACTAGCTGCCCTCTTCAAAGGGAAGGAGGCTTGACTCTCTTGAGTTGTCATCCTCGAGGGGGTGTGTTTTGCTTCGGTAGGGAAAGTGAGAGAAAGAGAAGAGAAGAAGAGAGAGAGAGAGAAGGAAATAAAGCAAAACTAAAAAATAGAAAACTTTGGCCTAAAAGCAAGTAAAATAGAAAAACTCCTAGAATATACCCAAAAATTCTTGCATATTCACCTTCATCCCTCCTCCTTTTATTCTGAGAAACATGAGGGTATTTATAAACCTCCTCAATGTGAAATTACCAAAAACCTAACAACTAAGCTAAGATTATGGGATAAAGAGTAATTCACCAAGTTTGGAAGGCGGTTGCATTAATTCTGGCGTGTGAGGCACATGAGAATTTATTGGGATGAATTTCGCTAAATTAGCGAATTTAAGCGGTAATTTGCTTAATTGTAATGGCTGCAATTGGCAAGGTTGAATTTCGCTAGCTAAGCGAAATTAGCTAAGCTAATAGTATCGGTGAGACGAATTTCATAAATGCCTGGTCTGGAAGTTGGCTAGCGAATTTCGCAATGTCTTTGAGATTGCGGCTTTGTTTGCGAGCGGGTTTCGCGGTCGCTAGGATTGCGGGGTTGCGAGCAGTTGCGAGAATTCGCTAAGATTGCGGGTGGTTGCGAAACGGGTTGCGAAAATTCCTGTTTCTTTGTTCACTGCATGCCTTCGTCCTCTTCAGCGCATCTCATTTCCTCCCTTCTCCTTTGTTTTCCATTGATTTTTGGGCTTGTTGATGGTGAGACTAAACTTCCCGACCTCATGATTGATCATTTACGTGAGGTTGAAGCCTAGAGATACATAAATACCTACAAAACAACCAAAACATATCAAATGGCATAAGTGTTACTAGGTAACATGAACACTTCAATTGGGATATATGACATGATTAATGATCAAAAGTACTGAGAAACCTATATCTCAGGGTTCAAATTGTACTTTGGACTATCGAGACACATTCGAAAAGGTGAGCTTGATACGACGAATTTCGGGACGAAATTCTTGTTAAGGAGGGGAGAATGTAAGACCCGAGAAATTCCAATTTCTGGAAAAAGGGCAAAATCGTAATTTCGGTTAAAAAAATCCGAAATTTATTCTCTAGATCTCGGATGATGAAAGCAGTTTCACCGTTAAGGTCGTCTTCTTGAATCTAACTAACCGCGTCCAATTCGTTGAATTAGAGACGGTCGAATTTACCGTTCGGTATCGTGTTTTCGGATGTCGGTAAAAGCGATATTCGATGCGAAAAAGTCACATATAGCAGTAATCATGTGCCATAAGTATCATGAAGTAGAAATGGGGAAAATGAATGACTGAAGAATAGTCTTGGGTGTCAAAACTGGAGAAGAAGGACATGATGTCATTTTCGATTTGATTAAATGAGAAATGCCAAAATAGAGTGAGTAATACCATTCTAACAAATGGTAAGAACAAAAGCGTGCTGGGAAAAGGAAAAACAGGCGATGCAGCCACATTTATGGGTTTTAGAGAGAGTGACTTCTCTCTAGGTTCTGAGATAATCCAGGCCGTCGGAAGTCTTGAAACCAAGAAGGAAAATTTGCTTTCTGTGATGAGGCTGCGTGGGCAGGTTTTAGGGTTTTGACAAGGCTCGGTGGAGATAGGGGTTTGCTTCCTACTTTGGGTTTTACAGCTTTCTGTTTAAGTGTATTTACAATGTTGAGTGGAATGAGAGTACGTGAGGGACCGTTTGATCGGTTCAGCTGGAACTTGAGGTGGAAAGGCCCCAGAGACCCGTAATGGAGCGATCCGTGGCCTCAGACTATTTTGGATTGCTAGTTGTGCATTTATGTTAATGCATGCTTTGAAGTAATGTATAAGGCCGGGGAATGGCCATGAAATTTGGGTTTCAAAGTAAAGACCGATGATTGGATGAGCAGTGTGAGCCAGTAAACCAGTTTTACTGTTCATTGAATAGTGACACAGTAAATTTTGTGTGTAATGTGTTTGTAGAGCAATTCAAGAAGAATTGCTCGTGTTTGATAGTTAGCCATAGACTAATTTTGGTGAAATGGATTGTGAAATCCATGACATGTTTGTGTGATTTAAATTGTGAATATATGCATGACTATATATTTGCACATGTGTTATAGAATTGTAATGGAATTGGCATCATGCATTCCATATGCACTGGGGCATCCTAGAACGATAGGAATGAGTGCATGAGGGGATTCTTGAGAGAATGATTTCGGAGGGTTGACTAATAAATAGAATTATCGGATTGTGTCCATTATAATATGATTTAGTCCATATAAAAATATTGTCGTCGGAGGCGACCAGATTGATATACATGGAGGGTAGTCCACTAAATATAACATCGGAGATAGTCCCTTTGCCCATATCGGAGGTAGTCACTGAAATAATAACAAATAGCTTTTTGTTAAAATAATGTTTCTCATATGTGAAGCAGGCAAGTGTGAGGAGTCGATTGGGACTGGGGTATGAGTTGATCAATGAACCCATTCAGAAGTAGGATCATGCATATGCTTGAATGTTTGTTACTAGACATTGCATATGCACTTAGGTGAAGTAGTGATTAGGGTGATTCGCTGCGAGGCATTAGCTCACCTGTCAGGAGCATATTTTCGGTGCACAGGGAGCGCAGGGACGGCTCGTCATAGGGCCGCCTTAGAGAGAAAACCGAGGTTGTGACTTTGACCCCCATTTTGTATACATGTATTAAAATTCTAGAATTTTAATATGTTGTGTAATAAGAAGTAAATAATTAACTCTTGTAACTATGGTACATAGTTGATAGGTTTAAAGTATGTTTATGAGTATGGTTTTGTAGGCTCGAGTGGGTTTATTTTACTCATGTTATGGATTATATTGGATGAGTTGGAATATGTTGAGTATAAATGCGGGGAGCCCGAGGTCGCGACCCACTGCAGTAACATGGTTGTATATGGGAATGCTGTGTGGTCGTTGATGTTGATTGGGACGGGTTATATACAGTTATGTCGGGTAGAGCTCCGTCTAGAAAGGAGACTCGCCCGATTTTCGTCAGAAAATGTCGGGTCACAGAGCGTTGCTGAGTGTTTCGCGGGTTGTGGTGAGTGTCGACGGACCCCCAGGATTTGGGAAATGGTGATTCATCTATGTATCAACACTAAGTGCAATAAGTGAAGTAGTCCTAGTCATGATATTATCTGCGTATGATTGCTAAATAATCTACAATGAAAGAAAAAAATAAAAAGTGATGAGAAACTACTAAAATTCAATAATAACTAACAATACAAGAAAAAAGTTAATTGAATGTTATTTCACCCGATTTGACCGAAGGCAATCCAAATGATATCTATAGTGGGTTAGACTATGAGTAGATATTTTTGTGGTGCATAACTCATCTCTCAAACTATAAGATATATATATCTATATATAAAATTTAGTATTATACAAGAGGTGTTAGTATAAATGCTTTACATAGATGCTTAACACTAAGGCGTGTTAGTATTACTTCACATATCGTATGCCCGTGGAGTGGTGGCAAGCGTTTATCATGGAATTGAATATAATTAAGCTAAGGTGCAATGGTAAATCCATGCATATCCCATGTTATAGTATTGAGCAGGCGATATCATGTGCATCTATATGAGATTATAAACACAACTCTTTATATATTGAGTCAAGCGAAGCCACTTACTTATTATAACTACCTGTAGCTTCAAAGTCTTTCAAAAGTGGTAAGAATATCAAACGAACTTTACTATTCGACTTGTCTACAAAAAGAAATCCACCGATAAGTTGAAATATATGGACCCTCGAATAGCCTTGCACTGACTCGTCATCGACATCTAGTGTTAATATCGAGAATCTCTCCAATAACTAGTTAAGATGAAGTCGTTGACCATCTATGTCTCTATCTTCAAGAGTAACCCCGAGTAAATTATGGCAAAGATAATGCTATTACAGTTCATGATGAGTGTAACCAATGAACCATAATCGGCTACTACGCATATGGCCCAATAGTCACAAGTGGGTTTGCTCGCAACTAATGACCCATTATATTGCTCCTGCTCATAACTCTTCTTACGCCCATCTCATTTCAATATGTAGATGTTAATCTCTCTTTTTTCTTTCGGTTTCTCGATTTCTCTCTACTTTCTCTCTTTTTAGGGTTTTGATTTCAATTTTTCATCAGAGAGAGACAAACATCCAGTGTAGTTTCTTTGTGGCCAAGGCATTGCTTGGTATTCCTAGCTTCATGTTTTGTTGCTTGGTATTAGACCGAGAACTTCACCTTGGGGCGCTCTGGTGTTGTTTGCCAAGAAGAAGGGTAAGACCCTTTAGCTATGTATTGATTACAGGTAGTTGAATAGGGTTACTATCAAGAATAAGTACCCTTTGCCGAGGATTGATGATTTGTTTGATTAGCTGAGAGGGGCGCGGGTCTACTCCAAGATAGATCTCCGCACTGGTTACCATCAATTGAGGGTTAGGAAGGCAGATATCCCTAAGACAACTTTTAGAATGCGATATGGACATTTTGAGTTACAGTGATTCCTTTCAGATTGACGAATGCTCCAGTGGCATTCATGGATCTCATGCATAGAGGGTATTCCAACCCTATCTAGATCAGTTCGTCGTGGTCTTCGTTGATGACATCTTGATCTACTTCCAGTCTGAGGAGGAGCATGAGGGTCACTTGAGGATTGTGCTCCAGGTTTGAGAGACCATCACTTGCATGCCAAATTTAGTAAGTGTGAATTTTGGCTTTCTGAAATAAAATTCTTGGGGCATGTGGTATCAACTTCGGGTGTATCAGTCTGGTTGAAGAGGATTAAGGTCAATTATGGTTGGGAGAGACCGAGAGGCCGGTCTTTGAGATCTGCGGAGTTTCTTGGGATTGCGGTGTCTGGGGTTCATGAGAACTTCTCCCATTAGATGCACCTATGGCTTGAGATTGACCTAGAAGGAGGTCGAGTTGAGTGGAATGACTTGTGTGAAGGGCATTCCAAATTAAAGATGGGACTTACTTTAGCTCCCTATTACGATAGTTGAAGAGGGAGTGATGGGTACTATACTCATTTATCCCTATATTTTTACTTATATATTTAGTAGTTTTATTATATAAATAAAGGATCATCTTTTGTAAATTTTCAATTTGTAATTAGGTCGACCATGAGCCAAATATGGAGCAAAACAAAGGGGATAAAGCCTAAAAAATCAACAAACTACACATGTAGCGGTAGCTACGTGTTTTGATGTTTAAAGGCACAATGATCTGATAGGCTACAATATTGATATGGATGGATAAAGACTTCTCATTCTTTCCAAAGAAGATCTTATTAACTCCATTTAGACTTTGATGATCAGTTATGACTCTTGGTAGTTGAAGGAAAGAAGAGAGCTCAAAAGTGACGATTGGAGAATTTTGTACATTCAGTATTTATAATCATCTCTAAAGTGTTTTCTGGATTATTATCTAGATTCTACACTTCAAGATATCTTTCAACGGTACCAAGAACACCCAATCGAGTTGGATGACAAAGTTATGGCCTTACGAGTTGGTGTAAAAGCGAGGCTACTGACAACATGCGACGTTGGGGGAATAGCGTCGTGGCGTTGCGGAAGTGAGGAAACACGACCATCTGGGCAGTAGTGACGTTGCTGACGACGTCATAAAGTTAGGGTTGGTTTTGGGTGAATTTTAGCCCGTCTTGGGCCCATAGTGGGGGTTTTTAAAGCAGACCACAAAGGAAGGGAAAGTTTTGGAGGGTTTGGAAGGGAAAACACCCTAGGGCATGGTTCTCTTTGGGGAAGAAGATGGATTGAAGAAGATGAAGATTGAAGAGGAGATTTGGGCTTCATTCATCACATTAGGCTACTTCTTCTCCCTTTTCTACTTCGTTTTCTAGGTTTTGGTTGTATTTTGGACATGGATCTTATATCTAATGGTTGATTCTCCTATTTCTATTGTATTTTTGTGATTTTATATCTATTAATTCATTCTTGGTTCATATTTACATATTGATTTCTAGCTAATCTCAATATGGAGAGTGGTTTTTCATGATCCGAGAAGCGAGTGAGAAATTAGACATAGATGAGTTAACCTAATAAATTTGATAATATAGGATTATCAATAATTAGGAGGATTGGTAATTCTTTGATTTTAATGCACCTTTAACACTTGGGGTTGAGCTAAGAAGCAAGAAACCTAATGATAAATGGTAGGTTATTTGACAGCAGAAAAGACTTAAATTACATTAGATAGAAATGTCTTGGATAGCATTTTCATGAAGACCCGATAGAGAGGTGGAATATTGATCTAGATATAATAGAAATGTCGGTGCACCAAATACCCTAGAAATATATTATCTCTTGGTGTCTCGTATGGTTACCACAGTTTGTTAGTCCCCATTAAGTTTTCTTTAGTTTAGTTTAATTTAAATTCTACTTAAACAATCTTTTTATTTGTTTGAATATTAGAGAGAGAGCGTTCTAATTTTGGTACCAGCATCCCCATTTCCTTGTGGATAGATATCCGTGCCAAATTTTTAATGCCGACAAGCGTATACTTGCACAGAATAGGCACTCATCACATATTTTATCGTATATTTTTAATACACATCACAAATATGCCAACAAAGGGACGGAGGTATATAGTGTATTGTGATGCCTCGAAGGATGAACTTGAATGTGTTTTGATGTAGTCCGGGAGGGTAGTAGCTTATGGTTCTCGGCAGTTAAAGAACCACAAGTAGAGTTACCCTACACATGACATGGAGTTGGCGGCCATTGTCTTTGCCTTAAAGGCTTGGTGCCACTATCTACTCTGATGAAGCGGAGTTCAGGTGTTTCAACCACAAATTTGAAGTAAATTTCCAGACGGTACCTCGACATGGTAAGCGTGGAGTGGATGGAGTATGCAGGATTATGACTTCGCTGCATTTACCATCCCGATTAGGCAAATGTAGTGTTGATGCACTTTCAGTAGAAAGTCATGAGAGCAGCTGGTCGACTTCCAGTGTGAGATACTCGAGACTATGAGACAGTTCGGGTTGCACTACAGGGATCATGCTTAGGGTACTTTGGGGAGTTTAGTGGTTACGCTATCCCTATTGAGTAGAGTGATCGAGTTCCAAGGATAGGACATAGAGATATTGTCCATCAGGGACCGGGTACGATTAGGTATAGGTGACGAAGGCTGGGCCATGCACACAGATGGTAGTCTTCGGTATAGGGGATGGGTTGTAGTTCCCCAATCGGAAGATCTGAGAGAGGAGATTCTCAAGGAGTTCCATTGTTCCCGTTTTGCCAGCCATCAGTGGCACGAGATGTACCATGATCTTACGTCGCGGTGTGCTAGGCGAGATGGCTGCGATTGGAATTTTGTTGGAGTCAATGTCTCACGCGTCAATGGTTAAGGGTGGGCGGGAGGCTAGCAGGTTTACTCCATCCCTTAGAGGTAGTTGAGTGGAAGTGAGCGCACATCACGATGGATTTTGTAACTCACTGGCTATGGAAATTGCGAGGGCATGACGCGGTGTGGGTGATAGTGGACCGGCTTACTAAGTCGGCACACTTTTTTGGCTGTGCGGATGACCTTCACTCTAGAGGAATTTTGCAGTTGTACATATGGGAGATTGTTCGGTTACATGGAGTGCCAGTATCCATAGTATCGGATCAGGATCCTAGGTTTATGGATCATTTTTGGAAGGGTTTTCAACAAGTCATGGGGACCACGGTGATGATAGGCACAGCTTTCCATCCTAGGCAATGACGGTCGAGTTAAGAGATAGGGACAAAAATCGGTTTTTCGACCCGATATATCTCAGAAAAAATCGGTTTGGTCGACTGAAGAAGCGAGAAGGAAAATCGATTAGAAGAGGAAAAATCGAGGAAAAGCCGGTAAAATCCTTCGTTTTGATGAAAAATCGAAATGCACCGATTTTTCCATCTGAAAATCATGACTAGTGAACAACTAAACGTGAATTTACGAAAAATATCGGTAAAATATCGGTAAATATCGGTAAATATCGGTAAAATATCGGTAAATATCGGTAAATATCGGTAAATATCGGTAAATATCGGTAAATATCGGTAAAATATTGGTAAATATCGGTAAAATATCGATAATGACTATTTTGACTTCAAAAAATTCTATAAATACCCATAAAATCATACAATCTCAACAAACTCGTATCACACATCCAAGCTCCATTTAACTCTCAAATTATTTTTTCTTTGTGATTTATCTCAATATTTTGAAGATCTTATTATGAATATTATCTTCATCAAGTTGGGATCCCTTCATAAAATAATGTAATGGAGTCACATCGGTCTTAATTTTGGTTTTAAATTACTATTGTAATGTAATTTATCGATAAATTATAATGAATATTGTTTTCAATAAATGTATATTTGTATGTTTTTATAGTTGATAAGTATTTCCATGAATTTCCAAAGTATTTCACTATTAATTTTCGTTTATCGATATTTTTGTCAAAATATCCACCGATATTTACAATATTTCCGATATATCAGTAGAAATCAGAATACCGGAATATATCGTAATTCACCGATATTTGTTCCTTGGTTAGAATGACCATCGATTTTAGAGGGACATACTCTGAGACATCGTCTTTGATCTCGAGGGTAGTTGGGAAGGGAGACATTTTACCCTTAATTAGTGCGTCTATAACAATAGTTATCAGGTGAGCATATGGATGACACCTTATGAGGCATTATATGGGAGGCCTTGTCGATCTCTGTTTTGTTGGACGGAGGTGGGAAGAGATCCTCTTCGAGTCCAGATTTGATTAGAGACACCTCTGAGAAGGTGGATTTGATATGGAAGCGTCTTCTCACGATTCAGAGGCGGTAGAAGAGTTACGCCAACAGACGATGGCGACCTCTGGAGTTTGAGGTGGGTGATCATGTCTTCTTAAAGGTGATGCCTTAGAGATGAGTAGTCAGGTTTGTGGGGAAAGCTATCGTCGAGGTATATTGAGGCCACTTGGGGTGCTCGAAGGGAGAGTGGGAGTATGATTACATCTGGGTTGGGTTCTTTATGAAGCTTATCGAGTGTTCCTCTTTGTATTTCATATCTCCGTAAGCGGAGTACGCCGGATCTGGGCTCATGTAGTGGATTAAATTGGGCTGTTGTTGATCGCATAAGGACCTTGAGGAGGGACCGGTATGTATCATGGATAGTTAGGATCGGGTTCCACAATGAGGCCCGTGAGGCAGATGAAGGTGTTGTGGTAGCCGGAGGTGGAGGCTTGACATGGAAGCGAGAGACCTTTGTGCGTGCAAATTATCGCACTGCATTTGAGGATAAAGGTATGTTTTTTAGTCATTTGGTGATTAATGGCTATCAGCATATAAATGTGATTTTAATGTGTATGTGTGTGTAATTTCGGGGATAAAGTCATTGGGGGAAGAATGCCAAAACCTAGGTAAATTTAATTTTGAAAAAAGGCTAAAAGCATTGGTGATATAGTGCAATTTGCATACCTGAAGTACCTATATCTCGAATGATGAAACGGACCTCACAATTTGATTCGTCTCGCGAAATCTAGTTATCTAGACGAATTTCATTGAATTCCGAGACAGTAGGATTTTTCACGAATTTCGGGGCGACGGGTGTCTGGTAAAACCCAAAAACGAGATTTTGAGAAATAATCTAAATAAAGTTCATTTAAAATAATTTGGATTTTAATCGGGACGAAATAAATAATTTTGAGGTAGAAACGGACCCGGACCAATCGCGGACACGTGGCGTGATGTGAGCCACCCACTTAAAACTTAAGTAAGGTTTGTGGGACAAGAAAGGAGGAGAACCCATTCTTTTCCTGGTTTTGGCTGAGAGGGAGAGAAAGAGAGCAACAAGCCTTTTTTCTTCGATCTACGGAGTTCCGTCGGTCGGAATTCATCGGGCTAAGAGCTAAAGTTCATCGGCGCAACGAGGGCTACGCTTGGGTACTAAAAATGTGGGATTTCACCGAAGATTTGAAGAGGAGGTTTTGGGAAATAAAAGATTTCGGGATCAGGAGGATTCCCATCCGTGCTACTATGCTTCAAGAGGTAAGGATTCTTCATGCTTTGGTTTTAGTTCCTATTTTTGGGCTGATTTTTGGGTTAAAAATGGTGGAACGTGTTAAAGGGATTTTGGGCGAGGGAAAAAATGACCAGACTCTTTGCCCCAGGCGAGGTAAGATTTAGCCCAGGCGGCTGTTCGCCTCGGCGAAGGCTTCTGGCGAAGGGTTCGCCGAGGCGAGGAGTGGGCTTCGCCTAGGCGGGCTTAGGGTCGACTCCACGGTGTGTTATGTTTCACCTAATTTGAATCGGAGAGTCCTAGCGCAAGTTGTCGGGAATTTTGGCCCGGTAGTAGCCGGTTTTGTGGCACAGTTTGTGAAGTGTCCATGACATGCTCAAAGTATGGTTTAAGGGCTGTTTGGTTGAAATCCTTGCCCTTAGGGACTGTTTGGATTGAAAAGAATTAATTCGGATTGATAAGAGCCTGTTTGGTCGAAATTGTGGCATGTTTAAAGGTTTGCTTTGTTGATTGCATGGCAAGTTTAAGAGCCCGGGTTAAGGGACTGTTGTTGTGGGCACCTTAGATGCCACATTTTACCTTGAGGATTAAGTATGTTGTTGCTTAATATGTGATAGCATGCTTGTTGTTGTGATTGATGAATGTTAATATGTGTGTTCAAATGTATTAACATTGAATGAATGTTTTTTTTGGAAATTATATGCATGTGATATAATTGTAGAATCTAAAATAAATTGTAGTTTTATATTGTCCATATGTCATTCATTACATGTGGAACATTAGCATTAACATCTTGATGGCAGCGTTCGTGCGTATGCGAGAACATGGCATTTCATGGGTGTGGGTGATGGTTAGGATCGAGCAAAAGTGAGTGATTTGATGAGTGGGCTTCCTCTTGTTGAATGAGTCCAATAGAATCCTGCAGTTAGATAAACGAAAGCTTTTAATGTCATTGGAGTAATAGCAAGAAAATTTAGAACACTCCCTCGAGTGAAAGACTTGGATTGGTTTACTACACTCTAACGGTGAAAGTCCAAAAAGTATAGACGGTGTGCTAGCGGTGAAACTCTAAAAGTCTGCTACACACAAAAGACACAATGGTTTTGTATATAAAATGTTCATTTGACGAATGACATCCAAAAGTTTTGGTTTATAAAAATATGACTTTTTGTTTTAAAAAGGATAATTGGATGTAATTGTTATCAATAACGGTTCCTCTTGCCGACATGCGTATGTGGTGGGAATCGAGTAAAGACTAGGGCATAGTGGATGGTGGTCTCATCTCATTTCATGGCATGACATTTAGAATTCAGTTGAGATTATGATATATATCTTTGGAATGTTGATGTGAAGTATAAACGTGCATGTGCACTTAGGTGGGAGTAGCCTTTGTGGAGTACCATTTGGGCATGACTCACCATGGGATAACATTTAGGTGCGGGAAGTAGCCGTAGGCTCAATTCTCGTCGAGGCGAGAGAGTGAGGGAAGAAAGTTGATTTGTGGCTTTGTGATCATTTTGTAAAATGTTTGAAGTAAATTCATTTTGACATGTATAAATGTGTTTATGAGTGAAATTGAACTCATATGTGTATTTTTATGTAAAGGAGTGTAATTAAACTCAAAAAAAGGAAATTTTGTATAAGATTGACACGAAATGTAGGCTTGCCTAGCTATAAGCTGTGAGTGAGTTCGCCGAGTGAACAGGAATTGAATCTGTGGGTGAGGTTCTGCGCCCCTGGGTGGAAAGCCGGTTGCCTAGGTAGAAGGTGTGGCCGCCTAGCGGAACCCAACCTATAACTGAATAAATGTTGTTTTATGTTCTCTGTATTTTATGAGAATGGTTGTTTGGAAGAGCTCTAGCACAAGGGGCTCTAATACGTATGTGAATTGATGGATCCAGGTGAATGGGACATATGATGTGTGTCAGTTACCACACGATATCCAATGGGATTTGAGTTGATGGTTAAATCTTGGACCCCGATTTTATGGCGTCGCAAAAGTACTATGAAAAGTGTGGAATGTTCTTGAGGATGATCTAATAATTAGTTATATATGTTGGTTGGACTATTAAGCTAAAGTTGAAAAAGGTGTCCACATAGTTTAGAATCAATACTTTTTCCATACTCTTTGTGTTCTTGTGATTTTAATTTTTAGGGATGGTATGGAGATTGGAATTGTTTTGGCTATTTAAGCCCTATATTCTGCTTCATATGGCATTGAAAAATTCATTATTAGTTTTATAGATTTTTTTTTTTTTTTGTAAACATAACTTTAAATTATTCTTGATATTTTTGCATTTTAGAATCATGTGACATCCTAGGACATTAAAACTAGAGAATAATATGAATCTAGAAAATATTGTTTTTTAGAATCACGACAATCAAATGCTTTTCCTAGAGAATATGAATAAATTATCTCCAAATAACAACAAAAAATACAAAAACAAAGATGGATTAATAAAGTGGATTTGAGGTTCATTGGTGAGACAACCTTTGAAATAGATTGATGAATGATTCATGATTTTACATCATTTTGAGTCATAGCTAAGCCATTAGTTGGAAAGTTGGGCTTTTAGCCAGTGCATTGTGGTATAGTTTGGATTTCTCATAACCATACCTTTCACTAATTAGAGATTCATGTTCGTTTCTGACTTATGGATCTAATCAGTTACTTGTAAGATATAATCCTCTTTCTAAGATGTAGGTATTTCCCTTTTCGATTATTTCACACCCAATCTTGGGATGAAGAATTGCCCCTATAGATGGAATGTACCAAATCTTCTCAATTCTTGGAACCTCATCCTTCTGATACTTTATTAAAGTATCCATATCCTTGATTAGATCTATGCTAACGGGATCATAATCATTTCATCGAAGAGGAGAAACCTCGAGAAATTAAGCGATATTTCCTCGACAACCTCACCTGATAAGTAAGTGATCTGTCGAGTAATCTTTTCGAGTTCATTAGTTCCAGTATTAGTCTACCATGCCTACAAAGGAATTGCTCCGTACCCATAAAGTTCTCATCTACGTGTCCATAAAGGGCTTCTGAAATTAATTACAAGATACGGAGTCCTTTGTTTTTAGATTACCTGATACTAGTACTTAGATAGTTAAATTCCAAAGATAATATCAATCAAATAAGAATTCAAAGTTTCTAACTAAAAACATTTCTTAACATGCGGAAAATAACAATTACCATTGTGATTTTACAAAGGAGCTCAATATTTTAAAACTAAGTTTCCGCATATCGGTGACTAATTGATAAGAGGAAAATTCATGAAATTATGTCGCCTTGCTTGAAATAAATGAACTCAGAATTTTCAAAAATCCATTAAAAGCGGAATAATAGTGAAATGAAAATTTTACAATAAATTCCAACTTCGAAGTACACTTTTTATAAGTTCATTACTCAACTCTAGAAATTAAACTATTAAACTAACTAAAAACTATGCTAAAACAAGATCTACTAAAAGGAATAAAAGATAAAAATAAAAGAAAAATAATATATAAAGAGTTTTGTTACCTAGAATATGGGTTCTGGAAGCTCTTATGATGCCTAGATACGTCTATTTATAGATTTTCAATGATAGTAGGACTTCAAGGCTGAATTGGCGATCCCAAAATTTATGGCTAAAGTATGTGTTGCTAAAAATAGTTTGTCGCGAACATGGTTCTTATCTTTATTTGACTCTTGTCATTGGCCTTGACTCTTGTAAGTGGCTGCCGATTTCTGATCAGCGGTATATTTCCAGTACTATCTTCTTTGAATCCGTATGACATATTTTACTTTGTTCTGACATGAATTACTGTTGATGTTGTCTATTTTATGCGCTGACATAAATTTCCTCCTTGACTCTTGACTTTGTTACAACCGGTCTACACTATGTTGCGATATTCTTTTTGTTGTTATTCTCAATTTATGTCACGATAGACTTTTCTTTGTCGCGGCAGAGTTTCTCCTAGTAGCATGGTTTGTTCTCCACGACCATACTTTTCTTTGTCGCCCAGCAATTTATGTGCCTTATGTACTTATTTGAACTTTGTGTCCTGACGGACTCTTTCCAATACTTATGACGAGTCTTCTTTTCTTGTGGCTAATTTGAACTTTTGTTGCAACGTGAGATCCCTTATCGCGACCAACACCTTGGCTCATATCACTTATCTTTTGTTAATCGTTCTGGAAGAAACTTATCTGTCGCGATGAAATCACACTGATGTTTTTGTTGTGTGACATAATCTTCTTTATTAAATGCTGAAATTTTATGGTTCTTTATTCTGCCGCAACATTCTTTTTGTAATTTTCCCAACTTATGTCGCGACAATATTTGTCTTTAATCCTGAAAAATTCATCTACGCCTCATGTTTGTGTTTGTCGTGACGCATAAAACTTCTCGTCAATAAGCCTTCTTGTCTCCCATTCACGGTTTTGGATCTTGTCGCGACATAGTTTCTGCATGCATGACATAGTTTTCTTTTGTTGCGACATAGTTTTCTTCTATTGCGACATAAAATTTTCCTTGGTCTTGACATCGCTGGATTATGCAGTACGCAACGCAAATTCTCATGCGACGACTTTGTGTCTTTGTCGTTGTTATGCTATTTTCTATTGTGACAGAGTTGTCTTTTGTCACGACATAATTCATCTAATATCTTCATTTCTTTCCGTTGTGACAAAGATTTGAAATGTCACGACATGATTCCACTGCCATTTGCTCGATTAATGCCGCAACATAGTTTGGAATATCGCGACATTCTTCTTCATGAACTTCTCCAGTTATGTCGCGAAATAAAAATCCATTGTCATGACAGGGGTGGTCGGAGTCTGTCTCAAATTGTGTAGCGTTGAATTACTTCATTTGAGCTTGCGCTTAGCCAGTCCTTATTACAACCTTACTTACGCTGGTTATATTAAGTCCTATTGCCGGCATTACAGATGCTATGTCGCTGACATAGTTTCTTTATACAGCCCGATTTTACTGCTTTTCTTACTTTAGATTCCTACATTTTCATATAAGATAATAAAACAAAAAGTTGGTGGAATATTTCATAATTCAGCCTTAAATGAATCATAAACTTCTGGAATGATGCTAGAAAATGGATTAAAAATAGATGAGTTTAGGACTCATTAAATTTCCCCGAGCACAAGTTTTGC
The DNA here is from genome assembly GCA_016808115.1 of Tetrastigma voinierianum. Classification (NCBI taxonomy): domain Eukaryota; kingdom Viridiplantae; phylum Streptophyta; class Magnoliopsida; order Vitales; family Vitaceae; genus Tetrastigma; species Tetrastigma voinierianum. Next base: position 311,692 of record JAEQBH010002045.1, read on the forward strand.
TTGTCTAATGTAAAGAAGAAAATTTTATTTATTCTCATTGGTGGCTTTAATTCTTGAGGACATTTTAAGTAGAATGCACAATTTAGCGGGGATCATAGGTTAGTTGTAAAGTTATTTCTAAATATGTTTCCAATCTAGAATCAGGAAGATTTTTAATTAAGTTCACTAAATAGCCAAATAATTTCTATTGTGTAAACAATTTAATTACTTCACCCTGATTTGTGAGTATGTGATGGTCTTCTCTCTTTTTCCTTAGTAGATTAGTTAATCTTTTGGGATATTACTCAGATATCAAACTTCTCCTTTATTCTTTAAAGTGCATATGGCATTTGTTATATTAATCTCCATTAATGTGGCTTACAACCTTCGAATCAATTAGGTCTTTTAGGCTTATAAAGGGTGGGGCTTGAGTAATTGGGTAGATAACAGACAATTTAGACTCAGAATTTTGATTTCCTCTGACTTGACATACCTTCATATGCATTCTGACTTTCCATTTATGTAAACTCTCTAGCCTCATTTATTTTCTTCATACTTTACATTTGTGGTATTTTCTTTGACCGCAATCCAGACGTAAACTTTATTCCATATCATAAAAGCTTTTCACTTTTCATGCTTCCATTAAGAAGTCTTAGAATAGCGCAATGTTTGTCTTTTAAACTTACACCACCCTTAGAACTTTGGGTTAGTAACTCCCTGTGCCGAGTTGGCGTGGGGTATAGGTGTTGAAACACCCCTAAGAACTTAATTGTTCAAGGGAGGGAAGGCTATAAAGACGAACTTATTCCACCCTCGATACTTTTCTTTTCCGCGACTTCCTTTCTTCGATGCTTTTCTAAATCTTTCCTCATCACAATTAATTTTCATGTCTCAACCCTTCTTATCCTTTTTTTTACAATTTGAAATAATATTCCCTAAAACTTTTCTTATATTATTGTTGTATTTGTCATGTAATCTGGGCAAATCAGGGTTCTTTATTGTAGGATTTATTCAAGGGAGGAACTAGGCTTTTCATTTGCTGCTTGATGATGAAAAGGGTTAGTGGCTCAAATAAGGTACTAAGGTGTATGCTTATGCATATTAATAGGGTGAACTATGAAAGACTCAATCTTCAGAATGACCTATATCATTTCTGACAGTGGTATTGCTTTGGATTTATCTTGACTAATAATCTAACAAGTTCTAGAACATTTAGAAATTTGCGTGATAGATCGAAAGAATGTCTCTAACTTATGCTTTGTCCCATTTGGAGATATTTTTGACCATGTGCAGTGTTTATCAAGATTCTTAGTAACTAAACTATTTACAAAAGCAATTACAAGTAATATTATTTGTTCCATCAATTTCTTACAATCTTCCTTATTCTTAAGTTCGACACATTCATTAATATCATTACAGCTTTACCCTTTCATTTATTCTACCCCGATTCATCTATCTAATTGTTTAGTTCTTGGATATATTTACTATGCTATTTTATAGGATTAGCTGCTCATTCAAATTAACCATTCAATTGAATGAAGTTAACCTGACAACATTTCAATTCCCTGATCCTATTCAATTCTACGAAACAGCACAACAATCAAGTGTTTAACGAGAAATCCAGTTTCTCCATAATTTAACAAAGCCAGGATCACTTGAAGTCATCAAATTTCAATTGGCCCCAAAATAAAGAAAAGAAAAATACAAATAAGACACACAAAATGCAAAATGGTGAACATCAATTCTTGCAAACAAATTTTCAATTCATTAAAATTTTCAAGGATAAGGATATGGTTACAAAGAGGAAAAATAGACAATGTTTATTTTTTTTTCTTTTTAGAACCCTTTCATGGTACACTTCCCATTCTGTTATTCTTGAACTTACTCTGCTAGGGTGGATTCTTTTTCTTTCTGACCTGGGGTTTTAATTTTTGAGGCGATGCTTTGAGGTTCGGAAGATATTTCTTCCCTTTGGATTCGGGTTGAAGGTATTGATGGGTTTTATTTACATCCCTGGGGAATATTGTGTAAGGCATATAGTCTGAGATTCTGACTTGTGGTAATGGTACTTTCTTCTTGCTTGAGATTGTCTTCATAGCCCAATTTAAAATCTTCGCATTGCTTTTTGTCAGTTCTCACTGCCTTTTAGCTAATGATTCTAGGAGTGTCCTGTTGTTGACTTGCTCATAAGTCATTAGTCAAAAACTTTCTTTGCAATGTGCAAGATTATTCAACCAATTCTTGTCCCTTGATTTCAGGCATGCCTTTAGGGCTTTGTCTATCCCCCAACATTTTAACAAACACCTTCCGTGTTTTCTTGTTTGGTCAGCTACTTCTCTATCCCTTATCATTGTTCTCCATTATGTATCCCTTTTTTCCAATTATGCTCTCCATTCTTCATCTCTTTGTTTCAATGCCTCCTCTAGATTCTGATCCCTTCTTCTGATCTCTACATCCATATATTCATCCCTGAGCTGAAGTTAGATTTTTATCTACCCATTTGTCCCTACTCTGCATTTCTTGCCTCATTGCCACCAACATTTCCATTAATTCAATATGGTTACCTTGAGGTTCCTAAACTTCAGCTTACTCATGATGGACTTGTCTGCCTCTGAGACATTGTTGTCAAAGTGAACACTATTCAATCCCTATTCTTGCTCTTAGGCTATAGTTTCAATCTACATTTGATTGATTTCTATATTCTCTTCTTCTTCCCTCGCAGCTTCAGCTGCTCTTTCTCTGCCCTTGTTTTTAGGTCCCTTAGTGATTCTTGTCAGTGTTAGGGGTGAGGTCCTGGGGAAATTTTCTTCTTCCTCCTAGTCTCCTTCCACACCACCTAGGATACAAAGCCTAGTAATAAGTGCTGGGTGTGGAATCAGTCCCAGCCTCCTTTGTAATAACTCAGAATTAAGTTTTCTATAATTTTTCCAACGCTGAATTGTAGCCCTTTAGGATGGCATACAACAACCCTGCTTCCTTTTCCTTGATTGTGTACAAGTGCTTGGAAGGTAAAATGACTGAACTTAAGAAATATAACCACACCTTTGCTTGTTTAGTCAATGTTCCTGCGATGGAATCTAGTGTGGGTTTTCTAGTGTATTCCACTCCCTTGCCATCAGTCAGCAAGTCTACAATCTTTTAGAAGTCGGGTTCCTTTACTAGTTTCTTGAACTTCGACCTATTCTTTCTCTCATGAAGATTGTATGTTTGGTCTATCTGCTATCTTTGAAAATCATTTTACCCCTTACGTGCCTATCTTATCCTTTATTCCCACCATAATGTATATAACTCTTTTACCCACGACCACGATCACGGAGCCTTGTACGCGAGAATAGGTGCCACCCCTTGCTTTCAATGACTTGGAAGGAGAAATCCCTTGTTGAAACTCTCTCTCCCTATGAGTCTTTATCTTTGTATTATCCCTCAAACGACATAAGTCAAACTTTGGAACCAGTCGGCTGCTTTTCTGCGCTTTACCTAAACCGACCCCCTCTTCCTTTCCTGATTCTTCTTTTTGGTACGCTCGGGCTCTGCTCTTACTCGCTCTCTTACACGCCCCTTACATTTTTGCTTAAAGTGGCAAGCGACACAACTGCCCCTCTCACGCTATGTTCTTCCCTTGATTTCGTTTAGGTTGGAACCGGGTTCGTCGACTCGGACATTGCTCGAATAAGGGCTCTTGGGTTTATAAGAGTTTCTGGGAGGGAAGGAATTTGGGGTAGAGAGTAGATAGTTTGATGCTTTAATGGGGCAAGTGGCTTTTTCGGGTTTCAGAAACATGATCTGTTATATGCTCACCGTTGGTTTGTACTTTCATTAAATGTCCTTGATAAGAACCTTTAGGGTTCAATCCTTTTAATTTTATGTCGCGACATCAAATGTGATGTTCAAGTTTACTTATGTTGCAACAATGAGAAATATTGTCGCGATAGAAACTTTCCTTGCAATATTTGAATCTAAAATCGATTATGTCGCGACAAAAAAGAAAGTATGTCACAATACAAAAATTTGATGCTCAAGTAAACCTATGTCGTGACATACAAAAATATTAACCATAATAATGTTTTCTCTTCGGAAACATAAGTTATTTATAGTGCATTGCGACCTAGTTAAGTGTGTCGCGATAGACTCTGACTTTCAAAGAGTGGTCGGTCCTTGTCGTGATATAAAGAAACAATGTCACGACTGAGTTTGGCAATAATGTCACGAAAGAGAGAAAACATGTCGCAACTGGTAAGTCTTAAACTCATTTATTTTTAATCAATTTTTCTGGCTTGTTTTTAGTATTTTCAAAGCTGTTTTAATGTCAAATTATGGAATATTTACAAACTTTGTGTTTTGCAGAAGTTAATTCAAAAATGAGAGATTTCAGTGGAAAGGAGAAAAAACAATAATTACATTAGTCTGTCGCGGCCGAGGAGTTTGGTGTCGCCGTGACAAGCGTCTAAACAAATGGCTAGAGAAGCGTACATAACAATATTTTATGTGTCGCAACCTCTGAAGATCTAAAAGATGTGAGATGAGCTATGTATCGCGACAAAGAAGACAACATATGAAAAAAGCCCAGTGAGGCAGATCAGTTATGTTGAGACATAATGAAAGCGGAAGGCTTGAGAATCTATATCGCGCGATAATCTACTTTATTCGCGACGACCTCTTTACAACAGATGGAGCTAGTTGGGAACCAGAAGGCAGAAAGAAGAGTTGGGTTGATCTGAGAAAATTATCCTTGGTAGTGGCTAACACTTGTTGAAGCGCTGAGTGCGACAAAGGAACTGACGTTGCAACATACTTCCAATTTGAAGTAAATCTATGTCGCAGCATGGATCTTAATCTTCGCCTTTGCGAAATAAGGCGAGCGAGGAAAGCGAGGGTGAGCAAAGGTTTCAGCGCCAATGGAAAGAAGTTACGTCGCGACATAACAAACTAGGTCCGCGACGAATGAGTAATTTGAACCGCAAGAGTCTTGTCGACATGACGAAGTAGATTACATAACAGCAAATATTGACAACGCAAGAGTCATCCGCGGCTTATCAGAACAAAGTTGCAACTTATGGGTTAAGCTCAGTGTAACAGGCCTCATCACGATAGACTTTACGAGTCGCCCGGCAAATGCAGTATAAGGCGGTGTTATGACATAGCACGAATAGAGATCTTTGTCGGCGACATGAAAACTTGGGTCGCGACGCAACTTGCGAAGGCACGCCTTTGAAGCGTGTTGCGACATGATTGCCGATGTTGCGACCATACTTGTTTAGAATCACGAGGAAATATTATCGCGACAAAAGAGAGCTTTGTCGCCAGGAAGATTATCATGCGAAAGAAAGAAGACTATCGTAACAAAAATACGTTGTTGCAACTGAAGCAAGAAGGAGCACAAGATCTTCAAGTCGCGACAGACGACTGCATACTGATGAGTCTTAAACTCATATATTTTTAATCCATTTTTCTGGCTTGTTTTCAATATTTTCAGAGCTGTTTTAATGCCAAATTAGGAGTATTTACAAACTTTGTGTTTTGCAGGTATTAATTCAAAACGGAGATATTTCTAGCAAGAAAGAGAAGAAAACGACAATTATTTGATCCATGTCGAAATTTGTGTGTGCGACAAACTCAAGCAATTGCAAAGAAACCGTAATACAAAACATTTCACGTATGTGACAACGACTTGCGATTGTTGACAAATTTAGGTTAGGTCGTGATGACTGGTCGCGATGAGAGAATCGTAGGAAAAAACTATATACTGGATTGGAATGAGACGAAATAGTTGTGTTGCGACATAATATTTGGTGAAACGAATATCTGTTGCCTTAAGGCGTCATACGTCTCGTACTTGAATTCCTCCTGACATGGAAAGTTTGTTGGAGACGGAAAAGATCTTGAAGAAGGATTTAGGTCGCGACAAGAGAAGCTAGGTAGCGACGAGGTGCTTAATGGATGAAGCGACTGGTTGCAACAAGGAGGTCAATGTTGCGACATGCTGAAGCTTAAAGGTGTTTTGATTGCGCAAACCGAGAGATCTTCGGGGTCCGCGACACGAATAAACTAAGCGAGAGAAACGAAGTCGTGCCTGACTTCCAGTCGCGACGAGTTTGGCCTAAATGCAAAGAAGTCATCGCTGACGTAACAAGCCCGGGTCGCTGACGACCTGAGAGTGTTGGACGCGAAAAGTCTTGTATGACGGGGAAAATGGAATTATACGATATGAAGACGGGCTAAAAATGAGCAAGTTATGCCGCGACCATAAAAAACTAAGTCGCGGCGGAAATTCATGTTGCATGCGAAAAGTGTTGTCGTGACGTAACATGTGGTTGCGAGCATGTAAAACATCCTGACACAAAGAAATGCAGGTCGCGGCATAAGTAAACCCGCAGCGAAAAAGTGAGTCACGACATAATTTGAAGCGGTAACATGGCTATGCATAGGCTGAAAACTTTGGTCGTGACGCAACTTGCGGTACGCTGGCTGCGACGCCGGTATCAATGTTGCAACATATGTTTAAAGAATAAACGAGTATTGCCATGACAGAAGGAAACTCTGTCACAGCGAGTTATCATGCGAAGTAAAGAAGAATGTTGCAGCAAAATATGTTGTCGCTGACTCAAGCGAAATGAGCACAAGATCTTCTAAATTACTTAGCAGGCGATTACTTGCACCCAATAGAAACACGCAACAAAATTCAAAACTGTGCGACCTGACTTCCAGTCATGGCCGAGAAACATGCTGACTAAGAATTTAGGGATTCGCCAAAGAACGTGAAGATTAGGCCCAAACTTTCGAGCTTTGTAAATATAAACAATTGCGGAAAGCGAGGCAGTCAGTCAACAATGACGAACCAGAGTACCTGGGGAGCTGAGGACTCTTTGTATTATATTTTTCTTTTTCTTATTTTTTTATTTTTTCATAGATTAGTGTAGCGTGATATTTTAATTTGTTCTTGGATGCAAGCAGTGATTTGTTCGAAAGTTTTGGGATTGAAATTCATTTGAATTCTTGCTTGGATCTGATGACCTCAGGACAAACACTGGAAATCATTTCTTCAGTTGATACCACGTACAGTGGAATTTTCGTGATCAGTATTTCAATATATGCTATAATCCAGTTTTCGAGCTCAACTTCCAATGGGAAAGATATGATGTTAGTTATGGTCTTTTGTAAAATGAGAAAATTTCTAAGTTCAAATTTTGAGTTTATTTGAATGGTATTTGTTCTTGATAATGGTATTTCCCCAATTTTAGTAACATACCGTAAATGACTATTGTTGGCTGATTTCTAGACCCTCGGTGACATAGAGATAGGATTCATGAGGCGGACGTTGCTTGGGGTATGTTAAACTAATTTTGATGAACTAATGAGCTCTGAAAGGTTACTTAGATAAATCCTCAATTTGCTCATGGTTTGAGAATGGGTTGAGTGATATATCAGTTTAATCAATTAGAGATCTCTCATAGTCGGGAAGAATGATGCGATTCACGTGTTATGAGATATAGTCAAGGAAAGAGAACTCTTTTCGAATCTGGAATGAGACATCATTCTTGTTGTAGAGATATTGCAGTTGCCTTGTCTTAGGAAGCAAAAGAAATCTATGATCATAAGATATTGAGTATGAAGTAATGGAAAGAAAATACGAGATCTTATACAAGTAATGAGACTAGGAAATCATGTTTCAGAATGAACATGAACCTACATTCAATGAAAAGTATTGTTAGAGGAAGAATCGAGCTATACTATCTTGCCTCTTGACAAATTCCAGATTCTAACTGCAGGAAAAAATAGAATGAGATTAGGATCGAGGAATTGACAATTTCACGATGTTAGTGAAATCCCGATGTTTACTTCAGCGATGATCTAGTTCAGTCCGATGTTAAGTTTAACCTTTTCTTTTATAGCGTCGGATTATGTTTGTTTTAAAAATTCCTATTAGGTTACTAACTTTTCATCTAAACTAGACTTTCAAATGAGTGTAGAACTTGGAGTAGTTTAGAGTGGTTAAGTTTAAATTCCTTTGATTTCTTAAAGAATGATATCTGGACTATAGGTCCACTTTATTACTGTAGCACCCTATGCACTTACAGTTTTAAGACTAAGTAACTTTTCAGAGTGAGTTTAGTGACAAAATTATTCTTGCCAAGAGAATTGTTGCATCTTTGGTCTACTCAGTTTTTGATTGCCTTTACACAGGATTACTTTAGTCTTCTAGTAATGGTACTAGTAATTTGAATATGCACAATATTATTTGGTCGCCAACAAGTTTTTGGTGTCGTTACCTGGGATTAGAAAATAGTCATTTGGTAGTAGTGGCAGAAATTTGTATAAAAAACTTTAGGTCCAACAAGTTTTTGGAGCCATTGTCGGGGAGTAATTTTTAGTCTTCTAGTAATAGTACTAATAATTTGAATATGCACAACAAATTGGTCAACAAGTTTTTGGTGCTGTTGCTTGGGATTCTAGTTACTCCTTTGGTAGTAGTGGTAGAAATTTGTATAAACATCATTTGGTCACCAACACATACATGCAACAAAGACCTGCAACAAAGACCTGAAACTGCAATCGCTGACCTTGACTTCTAGGTCGCGACAGAGGAAGGTAATCTGGGCCATAAATTTTGGGGTTCACTGCAGCCTCAATTTTAGGACCCAGGCTTTGAGAGCTCATAAATAAAAGCATTTGTGGAAAGCGATCTGGTCAACGACGTGGATGAACACGAGTATCTGAGGGCTGAGGACTCTTTTTATGTTATATATTTTCTTTTATTTTCTTATTTTTCCTTTCTTCGTAGATTTAGGTTTAAGTATATTTGCTTAATTTGTTTACGGATGCGAAAACGATTAAATTGTTAAAGTTTTGAAGTTATTAAATTACGAAATTCATTTACGATTATTGTTTGAGATTCAATGAACTCAGGACAAAAATGAAATTCGTTTCTTGGGTTGATTGTAGTTACGGTGGGATTTTCTGATCAATGTTCAATGTATGTAACAATTAAGTTTAGAACCTAACCCATGGGAAGAGATCGATGTTAGTTATAGTCTTGCGCCTGATAAGAAGAAAATTTCTGAGTTGAGGGTTTTAATTTGTGGATGAGTGATGTTGTGAGTGGTGATCTGATCTTAGTAGTTAATACCCATTAAATATTTATTGTGTAGCTTTGATTTTGAAGCCCTCACAGTGTCTGAGAGATGGGAATTCTTGAGGCGCCGTTAGTCACTTGGGAGTATGCTAGACTAATATTGAAGAACTAATGAGCTCTGAAAGGTTACTTAGATAAATTCTCAATTTGCTTATGGTTTGAGAGGTTGGGTGATATATTAATTTAGTAATTAGAAGTCTCTCCCTTGGTCTAGAGGAATGATCTTGTTCCAGCGTTAGTGAGATCTAATCAGAGAAGGAAAAGTCTTCAGATCTTAAGATGAGACATCATTCCTTTTGTGAAATCTAGCAATTGCCATCTTGGGAAAGCGAGAAATACGTAGTCATAAGTGGGTGTGAAGTATTGGAAAAGAAAAATGCCCGGATCTTATGAGATATTATAATTACAAGTAATTGATTAGAATCGCCAGTTAGGAAATGAACATGAATCTCTACTCAATGAAAGTATAGTTGGGGGTCAGACTATACTACCTTACCTCTTGGCAAATTGATTCGACTCAAGAAAGTAAGAATTAGATTATGTTGCGAGGGTGATAATTTCCACGATTGAAATCCCGGTCATCTATTCCGACCAATAATGCGAAAGTTCGATCTAATAGTTTATAATTAGGATTTAAATTTTTTTCTTTATTTTAAATGTAGGATTTCGAGTTATTAAAATTCTTATTGATTACTAAATTTTCTCTAAAGCGGGCGTTCGAATAGTGTAGAACTTGAGTAGTTTGGGTAGTTGAAGTTTAAATTCTTTTCATTCTCTATGGGAACGATATTCGGACTTATAGGTCCACTTTATTATTTGTACGACCTGTGCACTTTCAGTTTTTAAGACCAAATTAAATCTTTAATTGAGTTTAGTGACAAAATTATTCTTCTTATGAGCATACAAGTTATATTTGGTTTTAACAAGTTTTGGAGCCATTCTTAGGATTAGAATATTCCTTTGGTAATGAGTGTCGAAATTTGAATATACAATTTAGTCGACAAGTTTTTAGGCGCAAATTAGAGTTTTTTAGTCAATCTAGTTTATAATCCTTTGTTAGTAGTACCATAGAATTTGTATATATATATATATATATATATATATATATATATATATATATATATATATATATATCAGTTGGGGTCTTATCAAGTTTTTGGCGCCATTGTCGGGGATTAATTTATAGTCTTCTAATAATGGTTTCATAAATTTGAATATTCCTGGCACTATGGTCTGTGACATTGAACAAAATTTTCCATAGTACAATTTACATTTTTAAATCAAGCCACCTTCAAAGCAAAGTGTATTCCACTCATACCAATTATAACATACTTGTAGCTACGTGTTCCAATCATCTAAGAACCTCCAATTTCAAGTATAAAAATCACATTTCATTATCTTCACTCAATATAATTCACAAAATGATATTCGAATACCTTAACAAAAATGGAAACAATAAACTACTATTCATTTTTATACTCAATAAATGCAATTTTAAAAGCTTCAATTATGCATTATCATTAAAGACAAAGTGAGGGAAATAGAAATACTCTCCCTTGTAGCAATTTTTTGCATATTTCAGTTTGAGAAAGTATGCTTTCTAATAACATCCATTTCTAATTTAGCTTATTTGTCCACGAAAAGTGGAAGTAAAACAACACTTAAAATTTCATAAAGGTGAAACTAAACTTCAAACACGCATAATTTAAAAAAAAAACAAAATTAAGCTGTGAAAATTAAGAATTTTGCTTGGTTTGCCTCGAGAAGGTGACTTTAGTTTAATGTCTCTAGCTAGACATTTCTTTGTAGTATCTTGATTCAACAAAATACTTCCTCTCTTTCAAATATGGTTCCTCTTCATTTAGGTTCCCTTCCAAGGTAATGCACAATCTTGACCATTCACTTTAAATTCACATCGAGTCAGTTTCGGTGTTATTGCTCCAAGGTGTACTGCAACTCACGTATGGGACTACTCTATCATGACTTTAGTTTTCATGGAAACAGTTTGAGCCTAGAATTATATAATAGGACTTGTTCCCCTGCTTTGAATTCCTTCCTCAGTCGCGCTGAACATGTCACTTCTTTGTCTTATCTTTTAGATTATGGCATTATCGCAAGCTTCATTCCTCGACTCTTCGATTCATCCAGATTGGAGTAATATTTCTTCTTTTACGACTTAGAGTCCTGAATTCAATTTCTTGATAACCTACATGCCTTGTATTCCTAGTTCGAGGAGAGGGAGATGATAAGGTTTCCCAAATACATATGTGGGACATTCACGATACAGGAGTTTTATGTGATTTTATAATCCTGATACATCATCGTTTATAGACTGATTTTTTTGCTTGTATTCACCGGTTTTCTCGAATTTTCTTTATCTCCCTATTGGACATTTCAGCTTGCCCATTTGATTGAGGGTGATAAGCCAATCCCATCATATGTTTGATTCCATATCTATTCATCAGTTTTGCAAAACCTTTGTTGCAAAATGTTTCCCTCATCACTAATGATTATTATGGAGTGCTCCAAATGCACTCAAAATATTTATTTGTATAAACCCAACCACTGTATTGGCATCATTTACAGGACAAGCTGGCCTTCCATTTAGATACATAATCCTGACTAGAAGTATAGATTTCCAAATGATGATGAGAAATACCCCCGTAAAAGTTTATCCCCCATGCATGAAATCGCACCATCAGAGATTCCGTCTTGGGGCATTTCATTCTTTTGCTTATATTTCCCATTTTAAACAATTGCTCACAATGTTTTACCCACTCAAAGCAGTCTTTGAATAGAGTAGGCCAATAAAAACCTGATTAGAGAATTATCTAGGTTATTTAAATCTTGCAAAGTGTCTTTCATATGGTAGTGACATTTCTCATACCACTTTGTTATGTTTAGAGACACATCTCCTTATGATCATATCTACTCCTCTTCTAAAAAGTAATGGGTCATCCAAAATATAAAATCTGCTATCAGTTCTCAATTTTAACCTTTGCTAGTAATTTGAACTCAGGTAGTACGACTCCTGAAGCTAAATGAAATTCACAATATCGACATCTTGCAGGGTGTTTGGGCGATAACAAAAGCGGTACTCATCGGAAGAATTTATCTTCTTCAATTTCCTTTTCCTCCTCAACAGTCTTTTCCAGTCTAGAGAAGTGATCAACTATTACATTGTCACTACCTTACTTGTCTTAATCGGATCAGAGCTCTGCAAATATGCTTCATTTGATCAGTCTTGGTTTGACATCTTTCTTTGCCATAGGATATCTAGTACGAGAATGATGATTAAGTGTGGCCTAACACTGGGATCCTAATATGTAAGGCTGAATTTTCCTGTGACAAACACCATTCTTGACATCTCCTTCTCTGTGGTAGAATGGTTCTCTTGTGCCTCTCATTGAAGGTTTCTTTGGCATAGTATATGGCCTTGAATAACTTTTAGTTCTTTGCCTGTCTGACTCCATTAAATCACTAATTACACATAATTTCAAATTCCTTTGTTCTAGTAAGGTGTCCTGTGATGGGTGTTGTAACTAATCTGAATTTAATTTCCTCAAATGCAAATATGCATGATTCATCAAATTAATTTTGCATCTGTTGAGTCACATAATGATGCAGAGATTTTGAGAGTCTTTATAAATCTTTTGGCAAAAACCAGAGCATGTCCTAGGAACTGCTTATCCCTTAGATATTTATAGGTGGCATGAGGTTTTTATGAAATGCTTTGCTTGGTCTACTTCCAATCCTTCTTAGAAATCTTATGTATTTAAGACAAACCCTCTGTACCATGAAATGTCATTTTCCCCAATTTAAACTAAATTGCGATAATAGGCACCTTTTGTGATACTATTTCCAAAATTTTCCAACAGTTCTCAAAATTGGATCCATAAACTGAGAAGTCATCCATAAATATTTCCCATGTTCATCACCGTCAGAAAACATAGACATCATACACCTTTGAAAGGTTGCAGGAGCATTACATAATCCAAAGGCATCATTCTAAAAGCAAAGGTGCCATAAGGGCATGTAAATGTAGTTTTCTCCACAGTCCTCAGGGCTATAGTAATCTAGTTATAACTGGAGATATCCATCAGAAAACAGTAATGGGAGTGCTCTTCTTCTATCAGCATTTGGTCAATGAAGGTAGAGGATAATGGTCCTTTTTGATGCAGTGTTTAGTTTTACCTTGAGTTATACACACTCTCCCGTCATCCCACGGTTGCGCAGGAATCAATTTATTCTTCTCATTTATGATTACAGTGAATCCACCCTTCTTGGGAACCACATGAACTGGGCCCACCCAAGGGCTGTCTGAGATTGCATATATGAAGTCTGCATTTAGCCATTTCAATACTTCTTTTCTGACTACTTCTTTCATCACTAGATCCAGCCTTCTTTGATGTTCTATAAAGGTTTTAGCATTCTCCTCTAAAAGGATTTTGTGCTTATAGATGAGAGGGTAGAGTTCACTTTGGATCATCTATGAATGACTAACCTTTCTTGTATTTGAGAATCTCAACAGTTTTGTTCTTCAGGCTGAGTCAGTCAATTTGAAATGATGTCGACTTTGCTTTTTCTGGTTTCAAAAAAACATACTTCAAATGTTGAATAAATTCTTTTAGAATCCAAACCCTACAGGCTTGTGTTTACTTCAATATATTTCTCTTCTATAGCTCTTGGATTTTACGTATAATTTCTTCAACATTAGTCTTGCCTCTTTTAATTTAAAATTGGGTTGATTCAACTTCAAGTGCTCAAGATGCGGAAATTCATCTCATTTTCATTCATTGAACTCTGAAAATTACAATCATTTATCAGTTCAGAACTTATGGGAATTTTTGTTTCTATAATCTCACACTTAACATTAATAAGTTCTAACTATTTCAGACTGTGATTGAGATTGAAGTGCACTGCTTCATTTCCAACCATGAGAGTCAATTTTCCTTTCTTCACATCGATCAAAGCTGTTCTTGTTGCTAAGAAAGGCCTTCCTAACAGCAGTGGGACTTGTTTGTCTTACTTCTCTCAATTACTACAAAGTCCATTTGGGAAAATGAACTCCCGCTGATGACATCTTCAAGAATGCCCTCGGAGTTGGGCTAAGGGTTATATGCGCCATGCGTGGGTCATGGGCGTAGAGATGAAAGCTCATAAGCCCGAGTCTTTTAACCATAAATAAAGGCATCAGTTGATGTTTATGGCTCGAGAATCGCATAGTGTTTTTCCCCATATCAAATTCCCAATTTTGCAAGGTATAGTGAAGGCTGCTGGATCCACCACATTTCTCCCAGGAAAGACTCAGAATAACTACACTGCAAGTTGCTATCAGGCTCACTACACCTTCTTCGGCAATTCTTTTATTTCTGCTCAATATATCCTTTATGAATTTTACATAATTGAGACATTTAGTCAATGCCTGAAAAAGGGATATTGATCTATCTTCTTTGAACAATGTTCAACCAAATCACGAAAACTCTGGCTTTTGCCTTCTATAGCCTAAGGGGAATGGAACTTGAAGTTAGCTTTAACCTCTTCTTTTCTTTAGATTTCACTTTTCAACTTGCTGCTCTTGCTGCATTTTTGCTATTCTATCTTCTTGACAACTTCCAGACATACCTTCAATTCTTCTCAATTTGGTATGTTTCTCTTCCTGGGTTTCCTTGTTCTCGCATCTTCTGTCCTGCAATTCCTCTGCACTTCTTGGGTTTCACCATGAAATCCTTGATTCTGTTGTGTCATGGGAATGAATCCTTGGATGGGTCACATGGATAGAGACCCAGCCTTACCTACTTGAGTCTCAATTCTTCAGGGCCCAGCGGTATTGGCTTTAAACATAGTTGTGTTTGCATAGAATCTTTGCCTAGCTCGACAAACTTTAACATGTGTGTTTAGCAGCCTCTTGTTTTCTCCATGAAAACAAGCATCTGGTCCTGAGGAATTAGATCTCCCTACCTTTGATTTTCTACTCTTTGTCTTGCTTCTTATTCTTCAATTGTTGTTGTTGAGATTGAAGTGAGGCATGATGGCCTGCATATTACGTCTAGATCTTTTGAACTTCTTTTGTGCTCTCCCTCCTCTATATGAAATTCTCATGGTTTCTAAGTATTGGTTATTAGCAGTGAGTGGGTAAGTTGAGGTTGGGCTTAGCCCATAGCTTCTTGGCATTAAGGTGTGCCTCCTTAACTTGTAGGAACCTCGTGGGTTGGTTCCTCCCTCGACGGTATTTCTTTTTCACCTTCATTCACATTACTTAAGTGCCGATGTGCATTCTTCTCTCATTGTTTCCAATCTTGTTCGATATCGTCAACTTTGCTTCAACGGCAGGTCATTCGATTAAACTCAGTACACCACTCCCATGGTGTGCACTCTTGCTCTGAAACTTCAAATGGAGCTTTGTAGTTGCATTTGGCAAGGTCTTCAATCAACCTTGCCTTCTCAGCACTTTTTCTTTTGAAAGCTCCACAGCAGGCTGCATCTATTATACCCTTTGAGGCATAATTCATGGAATGGTAGAAAATGTCCACATGCCCAGGTGGTCAGATCCCTATTCCATGCATAGGCGTCTTTAGTAGTCTCTTGTATCTCCTATGCATTGTAGAGACTTTCATCCTCCCCACATTTTGAAGACTATGATTTCTCCTCTTCGTTTAAGTCGGGGTTGGGAAAAAATATGCTCATATAAACTTACTGACTCTTTGTCAGATGGCGAGCGTTATTTCAGGCAATTGCTTCCACATCTCTCAGTGAAAGGGAAGAGGCTGCGACAGGTCACTTATGGTCTTACCCTATTCGACATTTGTGTTAGCCATTACTCATAAATTTTCCCATGTGTTCATTTAGTTAATGACTGTGGGATGCCCAGGTAAATTGATGATGTTATACCATTGTGATCAAAAGGCGGCTTGAGTTCAAAATTATTGGCTTCTATGGCGGTGTCTCACAATATAGCCACGTCTTGAATAACAAGCCTCCAAAGTCCTCATCATCATACTTTTTGAGGTCTATCCGCCGCTACGGAATAGGTTGTAATGTTCTCTTTGATTTGCCCATATTTGTAGATTCAACGCTTCTGACTTTCCTCAGATTTCCCTCGGTGTTCTTTATCGAAAATGACGAATCTTGCTTCTAGTTTTTCTATGCATTTTAACAGCTTTTACGTAAAAACACTTGAGATCAAATTAAATATATAGAAACTTGATTATATCAGTTTAAGCTCCTCTGAATTTTTTTTAGTAGCTTACTGGAAGCTACTACTATTGAATATTTTGACATTATTAAAAAAAAAAATTTATGATAAAATAAAGAAAAATGTCCAATTAGTAATTCTCTCTTTAGTTGAAATATTAATCTTTAAATTCCTTGATAGATCTGACAACGATTGCAAAGAACTGTTTATCGACCAGTTATATATACAATTTATTACACTATTACCCAAATGACTATTATGTCTAGAGCCAAACCAGCATCAAAAACTTGTTGAATGATGTATGTATAGACCAAATTTACCAAGTAATTAACATTGCTGCCAAAGACTTACTAAAGTCCTTGGCAACAACGCCAAAAACTTGTTTGACTGATTTTTGTGTAGAATATGTGTTTGTCCTTTTTGTAAAATGGATTCATTAAAAATTGTGTATGGTCCTAAATCACTACAAGTTCCTGGAGTTGTACAAATGTAGCAAAAAAGTGGATTTTAGTCCAGGATATAGATTTACAAGAGGATTGATGATAAATCAAAGACTAACTACTGACTACTTAAGATCCTTACTAGCTGAACTCCAATATTAAAATGATGAAACTAATAAAATAATACTAAAGTAATTTCACTAGTGTACATAAAAAAAAATAATAAAAGTGGATTTGAGAGTTCTTTGAATTAGGCAAATACTTGGAAATAGACTGATGAATGATTGTTAATTTCTGCATCATTTTGAGTCATAGCTAAGCCATTAGTTGGAAAGTTGAACTTGTCAAAGATGCATTGTGGTAGAGTTTGGATTTCTCCCCTAACCATACCTTTCGCTAATTAAAGATTGTGTTCATTTCTGACTCATGGATCTAATCAATTACTTGTAAGATATAATCCTCTTTTCTAAGATCTAGGTATTTTTCCTTTTCAGTACTTCACACCCCCAAATCTGTATTGAAATTCTTGCCCTATAGACGGGATATTGCATTCTCAATTTAGCGCCTCATCCTTGATATAATGAAATTCTCCATATCCTTGATTAAATCTAACTAACACGGGATCAAAATCATTTCATTAGAAAGGAGAAACCTACGAAATTAAGCGATATTTGCCAGTAACCTCACCTGATGAGTAAGTTAGGATCTATTTGGAGTAATCTTTGAGGCTCATTAGTTCGAGTGATACATATACCCCTTTGAAAAATTGCTTCCGTACCCTCGAGATTCCCTCATCTCTATGTCACGCCAGATGGCCTCCACAGGAAATCAGTAAGATCTGATCATTTTGTTTTTTGGTACACAGTACTAGTACTTTGAACAAATAAGTTCAAAATAATACCAGTAAATAAATTCAGAGATTTCTAACTAAGGCATTCTTCTACTTTGTGCAGAAAAATAACAATCACCATTAACTCACTCCCAGAGGGAGCTCAATCTTTCAAAACTGGTTCACATATATCAGTGACTAATTGATAAGGAAAATTCATTGAAATTGTAAACACACTGAAATAAATGAACTCTAAATTTACGAATCCATTTTAAAACAAGCGATAGTGAAGAGAAATTTTTGTATCAGAATTCCGGTGGAAGCTGCGCACATCAATTCATTACTTTCAACTCTAAGAAATTAAGCAAGAAAACTAACTAAGAAACTATATAAACAAGATCTACTAGAAATAAAGATAAAAATAAGAAAAATAATATACAAAGAGTCTTATTTGCTAGAAGTCTTGGATTTGCGGAGCTCATGCGATTGCCATCTGTCCCTATTTATATATTTTTCAATGATGGGCCTTGAGGCACAATTTAGGGGATCCCAAAATTTTGACCCAAAATGGTAGCTTTGTGTGACAAGAGGTTGTTGAGACATGGTTCTTACCTTTTGTCGGCTCATTTCTCTTTGTTGTGGCTGCCGGTTTCTGTCGCGACATATTTCCCTGCTATCTTCTTTGATTCTGTCGCGACATAGTTTTATTGATGTTATCTGTTTTATGTCGCGACATGAATTTCCTTATTCAGCTCTTCAACTTTGTTGCAACAGTCTCTGCTATGTTACGACATTCTTTTTGTTGTTATTCTCAATTTATGTCATGATAGACTTTCTCTTTGTTGCGATAGAGTTTCTCCCAGTATCATGGATTTGTTGTCACGACAGTGTTGTGTTGCCTTGTGCTTGAGGGGCGAACTACGTGTCCGCGATAGACTCTTTCCCGTAATAGATGATAGGTCTTCTTTACTCCTTATTAAACCCAGCTAAACTTTTGTTGCAACATTGAATCCCTTGTGTAACCAACTAGTCTTGATATCTAAACATACTTCCGTTTTAAATCGTGACGAGAAAACTTCTGTCAGCGATAGAAATCTCTTACTCAACAATTTTTATTGTTGAGACATAATCTTCCTTTGTCGCGATAGAGATTTTTGCCTTCAGTTCTTTATTCTGTTGTAACATGAGTTTTTATGTAGCAACATTCTTTTTGTAATTTTCCCAACTTTTGTCACGACAAAACAATATTTGTCTTTTTTGCGACAAAATTCACCTCAGCCTCATGTTGTGTTTGTCGAGACATAAAACTTCTTTGTCACGACAAAGTCTTCTTATCTCCCATTCCTGGCTCTGAATGTTGCGTCGCGACATAGTTTTCTTCTGTCGTGACATAAAATTTTCCTTGGTCTTGACATACGTTGGAATGTCTGTCGTAACATAGAAATTCTCTGTCGCGACAACTTTTTCTTGATTTGTCTCATTGTTATGCTATTTTCTATCATTGATGAGTTGTCTTTTGTTGCGACAGAATTCACCTGATATCTTTATTTCTTTCTGTCGCGACAAAGATTCGAAATGTCGCGACATGATTCCACTGCCATTTGCTTGATCAATGTCGCAACATAGTTTAAAAAATATCGCAACATTCTTCTTCACCCAGACTACTCGATTATATCGCGACATAAAAATCCATTGTCATGACGAAATTGAGTGGAGTCTATCTCAAATTGTGTAGCGGCAGTCTTCATTTATAGCTTAGCGCTTAACAGTCCTTGTTGCAACATACTTACATTGAGTATATTGGAATTACATTACGACATTACGATGTATGTCGCAACATAGTTTGTTACCTGACGATTTTATGCTTTTCTTGCTAAATTCTCTATTTTTCATACAAGGCACGCCCAAAATAAAAAAGTTTGTGAATATTTCATAATTCAGCCTTAAAATGAATTATAAACTTCTAGAATGATACAAGAAAAATGGATTAAAAATAGATGAGTTTAAGACTCATCAATAACCTGTGCCATTAAGGTGATCAAGAACATGAGGAAAACTATGACGTTTTGGAAGATGATCCAATCAACCTCCGTCAAGCCATTGAAAGTTCCAATTCTCATGAGAGGATTGATGCAATGAATGAGGGTATAGAGTCTAGCCCTGCAAGACATTTGGAGACTTGTTCACTACCCGAGGAAGATGCGAGGCCCATTAGTTGCAAATAGTTTTTTTTTTTTTTTAAAACCCGAGGTTAAGGTAATGCAAATGTATAAATCTTATCTTGTAGCTAAGGGCTTTACTCAAAGAGGATTGATTTTAAATAGACTTTCTCTCGGGTTTCCTTCGAAAAGAAGACTCATTTAGAACAATTATGTACTTGTTGCACATTTTGATATTGAGCTACATCACGTGGATGTCAAAATGGCGTTTCTCAATGACGACATTGATGAAACAATTTATATGGTGCAGCCAAAAAACTTTGTGTTAAGAGACCCAAATAATATGGTTTGCAAATTGACAAAATTCATTTATGGACTTAAGTAAGCATCTCGTCAATGGTACCATAAATTTCATCAAGTGATTACCTCATTAGGTTTTGAGATAGAAAGCATTGTTGGTGTGTGTATCCTGAAATTCGAGTGGAGTAAGCATATTTTTTGGTTTGTATGTTGATGATATCTTGCACCACAAATGATATAGGCTTATTGCGATATTAAGAGACTTCCTATCAAAACATTTTGAGATGAAGGCCTTGGTGAATCTCTTTTGTATTAGGGATCCAAATCCATTGAGAATCTTTCTCGAAGTATTCTTAGATTATCCTGAAATAGACTATATTGATAAAGGTATTTAAGAGATTTGGCATGCAAGGATTCAAACTGTGACACCCTCGATCACTTTAAAACAAGTTTAGTCTCAATCAATGCCCAAAGAATAGCCTCGAAGTCAGTAAAGGAAGATTCCCTGATACGGTTTAGTAATGGGAAGTTTGAATTATGCTTTCAGTATGTATGTCGATTATTTGACCTGTAAGTTCAGTGGATATTTAATATGACAGTGAATCATTGGAAAGAAACTGCTTGAGTTATGAGGTACTAATAGAATAAACATTATATACTCACATATGAGATCGGATCATCTACATTGGGTATTTTGACTCCGATTTTTTTAGATGCCAAAATAGTAGAAGTGAAACACCCCGAAATATACCCTAGTCGTTTTCAGCATGTTTAGGGTATATTGTAGGTATAATTTAAATTTTTCGTAATTGCTAATTTGCTAAGTGAGAAAAATTCGAAACCTGGAAATTGTACAAGACGCAAGGACAAATTTGTAATTTGTCAAAATGGGACATAGAAGTCATAAGATAAGAAGAATATGGGCTAAAGTGGAAATAGCATAACTAGTTTGGTAAATAAGGAGAGTTGAGGACCTAAGTGCAAATAAGAGAAAAATTAACTATAAAAAAGGGAATGAGACCAAAATGTCTCATTTTGAGTGCTCCCAAAAAAGGCTCGTACGGGTTGGGAGAGAAGAAAGAGAGAAAGGAAGAAGATAAAAGAAGAAGAAGAAGAGGCCAAGAAAGGTATGGAACTCTATGGAACTTGTATATAAATGCTATAATTTTGTATGGAAACTACTTAGGTAAGGATTTTTATGGTTTTCTATGGATATTAGTTTTGTTCCATTTCTAGGGTTTAGTTAGGAATACATCCTAACCCTAGATTTGTTGGAAGTTGGGTTGAAAAACCTGATTTGTATCGAAATAGATATAAATTCTCCCTATTTATATGGTTTTTTAATATGGGTGGTGGTTTGGTATGGATTCTTGGAATTTTTGCTAGAGTTTAGTTATAAGAAGTTCCATTACCGATTATAAGTGAACATGGGTTTATTTTGGGTGGATTTTGTCTTTAGATTCTGATCAGGCAGAAGGTGGATCGAGCACGATCTAGGGTGCGAGACTATATACTGGGACTCTCATTTACCAATTTTTTCTCAGAGCTGAACTTGTACTTGTGGTTATACAAACAATTTTTGTAATAACAAAAAAAATCATTTACATATACAAAAGAACTACCACCGGAGTGGTGTCCATCAAAATCTATACACATATACTGAGTCCCATTTATACATGTACATTTGCTATTGAATATATTTGCAGCAGCAGGATACAAAGAATATAATCATATTCTTTCATTGGAGTTGCATCTTATACCAAATACTTATACATATACATATCTAATACAAAACATCGAGAGGTGGAGCTTGATGGTGAACTATCTACGAATGGCCCATTAGTCTTTGGTATGGATTGTCACAGTCGTAGCTCTCTTGGGGTACACCTGATTGAACACTCGTCTTAGAAACTACGCTTAATTGAGACATAAGCATAGACAAGCCATAATGGTGACTGTCACTGAAAGCTTAACCATATATTTCTTATATCTATACATTCATATAATTTTATTACTTATCATCTTTACATTCCTATTGCATGTGATATTTTAGTTACATACATGTCTTTGACATATCTTTATCCTTCTTTTCTTTGTATTTACTGTTTCTATACTTTGCATATTCCATATTCATATTCTATAACTTATTGTTTTATGTCTTTTTAGCATAACATAACAACAACATTATTCACATATGTTGTTCAGTTGTTGGATCTCTTATTATCTGATCTTGACTTTATCTTTATACGATATATGATCACCACTTACTCAGTCTTATATAAACAGACTTATTCTTATTCGATCTCTGTGGGACACCCTACTTAATGATTCCTCATATCTTGATCTGAGGCTTATACATGCTACTCTGAGGATATATCCACATACTCCTTACTTATATCAGGCTTATACATGTTCCGATCACCCAGTAAGGAGTTACAGACTTATGCCTATCTGAAGGTACTTATACCTGCAGTATTGGTACTTGCTGCTCATCTTGTACTTGTTCGGATCTCAGTAGAGTTACGAGGACTTATACTTATACGGAGGTACCCTCCAGGTGCAACCAGGGCCTCTTGTGCCGTATCTTATACTTGGCCTCTGGGTATCCTTGTCTTAGTTTTATACTTGTATTACGGGCTTATTCTTGTATTTCGGATCTTACTTGTATTACGGATATGGAGTACCCATAGGTACTATAGAATTTTACTGTACAAACATTTTGTGATGTTAGGAACATATACTTATACGGAGGTACCCATGGAACTCTGAGGCACCTGCTATGCGGTACCGTGGCGCATTACGATTAGAATGATGTACATTTCTTTATTTTATTCTTATTCGGTCCTTTATCGTATAGCAGGTTGACTACGGACAATCACTTAAGAAATGAGTAGGAATGAAAGCCTGACAAATACTGAAGGTGCAAATACGATGTTGGTCTTGAGTAGCCGCAACTTGAGAGTCTTCGAAGCATTGACAGAGAGTGTCGTCGCACTAATCGGAAGTATAGAAGTACAAGCAGAAGTACCAGAGTACTAATCCCGGAGAGTCTGAAGTACTAATTAAGAAGTACCAAAGTACTAATGTCTTGAAACACGGTCGGAGTCTTAGTCGCACTAATCGAGGAAGTATCGAGAAGTCTTATACGTGCCTGCCCACATAACAGAGGTGCCATTTCATTCAATATCTGGTCTTGGGTAGTCCTACAATTATATGAGTTCAATAACTTATTATCCTATAATAGGGGCATTCTTAGCCACATTATGTGTTCATGACATATTGCCTTTCATATTCAGGTTCATGTTTCAGTTCGTTTTCATGTTTCATATTATTATGTTTAGTGACAGCATACATCATGTTATTATGTTTTTATCATACATGTCGTTACTCGTTCGTATATTAAATATATGTACTATCATTCGTGTCTGGTGCTCATTCCACGTGCTTTGTCATCTTTTACTTATCTACATCGTTTCTTCAGCATTATGCATTTTAATCTGTGTTCTAACGTATTCCATCTGATACTTAGGTATGTCTATCATATATTCATATCCTTATAATCTTATATTCGTATCGTAATAAATCCCTTGTAACATCTTATGTCACGGTTGGCTGTCTTCATGTACTTTATCGGACTATCATGTCTTATGACATGTATGTACAGGCACACCTACTTGTATCACGTTTTCTTTTTATCTGGGTTTGTCCTGTACTCGTGGGGGTATAAAAACAGAGACTCTTCTTTGATACCCGTAGATTTTTCTTATCTGCTTTGCTTTACATATAAAAGAATCTCATATATTTTCTATTTAAATTCCTTGTCTCACATCCTTTTCTTACCATCTTTAGTCGCTTTTATGAATGATTAATACACTTGGTACAACAATTCAAATTTGACAAGATGTGGGCACCAAATACCATTCGATGACATGGTTAGATTACAAGACTCAATGGGCTCTGCAGTCTAAGGTACTCATATGGAGTCAACAGAGTTATGGGATTGTGGTGAAGAGATCCAGCAACTTACGACACACACTTTTTGCATCGACCACTTGTCTTTGTCATTTTTGGGGATTAACTTCATATTTGACTTTTGGGTCTTTAATTGCGTTTCAAACTAAGGTGTAAGGGTTCTTCTAATAAGAATCTTGAGTAGAGCACCCGGCTTTCAAAGTTATGTCTTAAAAACGACCAGGACTACTATATGTTCAAAGCGAACCGGTGGCCCGAACATAGCCCCACTTTGAGTAATTTCTAGACGAGAAATTGGTGAGGTACCTATTTCAGAGTTTTCTCCTTGAAGTCTAGTTTAACCAGCCACTTGAAACAATCAAATCCAACAAGAAATGACCAAGTTATAGCCCAATGCTAACAGTCCCAAAATGAGGCATTGGAGTGCGAATGCAGAAATTCCCGTCTAGGTACCGGTCGACCAATCAATATGGTACCGGTACCTGTATTTTGATACGGTACCATACCTAAGAAAACTTCAAATGGTGGTTTTCTCCCATTTTTCTGTCTTCCACACCAAAACCAACTCAATACTCAGTCTGCTGTCAAAACCACTATGTATCCATGCGTGGCTTCTATTCTCACCTCAAATCGTGTTTCCAATCTTATCTTACTTCAAAAACCTTTCATGGTACTCCCAAACAATATGGGTCATATGCCACACAAACCAAAACACAAGGATTAGTTAGGGGTTTGTTCTTGAACTTCCAAGTACTTTGCGAGAATTAAAGCCATGGTCAACCTCAGGGAGGATTCCATACTCTTGATTCCATACAAATTCATTCTAAGGGTTGGAGTTTCTTTATTACAACCTGAGCAATGTGTCCATCTGAGAAATCCAAGTGATCATATAAATATTTAGATTCCATACCTTTGGATCTTCCTTAAACTCTCTTCATTCTTCCTTCTTCTCTTCTTCTTACTTCTTCTTTTCCTTCTCTTCTCTTCTCTCTTCTTCTCTTCTGCTTCTCTCTATCCAGTTTGAGCTCTCCCTTGTTTTGTGAGCTTAGAAAGATATTTTGTATAGTAAACAGATTATGTTTGATACTATACTTAATTTGCCTTCTTTTCCATTTTTTTGAGTTAAGGCCATGTTTGGCCTTTGCATTTTTAAATTCTTTTCTCATTTTTGCATTTAGGTCCTTCCATTCTTTCTAATTTCTATTCCATATTTTCTCAAATTCCATAATGGCATATAAACTTATGATTTGTACTCTCATATCCCTCAAGTGGTAAATGACTAATTTACCCTTTGCTCGTGTTAATTTTAGGATTACATGTCAGTTTTTTCGAAAATTCCTATTTAACTTTATTATACCCCTAAACATGTCAGAAAGCGCTGGGGTATATTTCGAGTCTGAAATTCATGTTGGTTTTATGTGGGATGGAATATAAGAAGAGAGATTTATGGAAGAAAATTAGTGAAAAGGTAATTGCCATTTCTAAGACGAGTGTGACTGGTACCGATTGCCAAGCGAGAGTTAGTCTTTGGTGTAGCGAACCAAATGATGATTTGCCATGACAAGTGATCTTGGTACCTTCCTGACAGGTTGGTACTGATTGCCAATCCAGAATTAGTGCAGTACCCTTCACTTCAAGGAAACAGTTTTTGTTGCATTTGTAGCTCAAAATTTGAACACCGAGGGTATAGGAACGCAGCCGTGACTAATGGAGGTTGAAATAAGGAAATGAAACTAAGTGAAAATGTTACCGTACCTACGTACTTTCGGCGAGTTCGAGGGCAAACTTAATGCTCCTAAGACAGATAGTAGTTCCTTAACACATATAATTTGTAAGATACTAGACCGAATGTGAATGATATGACACTTTTTGTTACGTGGGCGGGCGCGTTTTGTCCGGTCATTTGACCTCCGATAGTGCTACGACACTTACGTACTAGAGCGGAACCGCGTTGATCAATCGCCCCGGCACTCTGTGTCCTTCACGACACCACATTGCATTAAGGTAGGCCACGTTACGATGGTGCTTGGCGCTCCTTTGTGCTATGGTACCTCATGCTTTGTGCTATGGTACCTCGATCTTGTCTGATTACCTTGGTGCACTTATTGTGTTGTGTCTACTCATTATTACTTGGTCTAGGTATTCCAATAGTTATATGATAAGAGTGCGACTACTTGAATAAGATATATTACAATGTACATCGTTACGCTGCAGATGCTTTTCTACAAAATTTACCTACGTATAAGTGTAAGGATTATGTGGTACCTCGGGTACTCTATACAAGTATAAGTCTGCGAAGTATAGAGTACATAAGCTCTGCAACTCTCTACCCGAGGAGATGCGAACAAGCATAATTTTTCTATAAACTGGTATTATATGTCCTATGGGAGACCTGAATAAGTATAAGTATGTTATAAGTACAAAGTAGGCATATAAGTTTATTATGAATTCATGATAAATTCTAATACTTTGATACTGTACATTTTTATTTATTGTTATATGCTTCTTTGTGCTAGAATATTAATGCATGTGTATATGTATAGAGTCATATGTTTCCAGCTAGGTAAAACAGCATAGGTTTTGATGGTGTAGGTACGGAGGATGTCGTATCTTACGCATGCAGTAGGGCCGACCTGCAGTAGGGGTTCATCACAGTAGGTTCCACGCTCTGATTATGTAAATGTAAAAGTACAGTTTTTGTACATGTAAATGGGACTCAAGACTGTATGTATATGACACTGTAGACACCACTACGGTGGTAGTTTTATTTTGTATTTTTGTATACGATATTTTGATACAGTTATAAGACTTGGAGTTTCATCAGTATGCGAAAAAGCGGTAAAAAATTATAGTGTAGTTTGTGTACTCTCCTCGCTCCGCCTTGGTGGGACGGGGAAGGGGCTTGACAAGAAGATCCACATCGAGCTATATTTTCATGTTGGCTGGAGGAGCCATTTGTTGGAGGAGTGTCAAATAGACACTTGTGGCTTCTTTCACCATGGCAGCAAAGGTTATAGCATGTCATAAGGTTTGACCATGGCGTATGGTTGCTAAACTTTTGTCATAGGTGCACATTGAAAGTATTGAACCATTAAAGTTGTAATGTAATGTCATCTTGCCAGTGCTATGCTCAACAATAGGAGCTTGTGTATCAAAAACATGACATTAAGTTCCTAGTTGTGAAGAAAGATTTCAAAGTGGACAAATAGGTATAGAACACATCAAACAAATTCCACATGATGGCGGTGCTTACCAGCCCATTACCGCCCGAGGTCTTTCCTTGAGCACCTTTGCTCGTATAGTGTCGTAATGATTGAGGATGTTTCATGGGGGGTTTGTGTATCATGTATTTTAGTGCTTTATATAAGTTTTGGACACATTTTTAATATGTGTTTTGGATATTTTCTTAGTAGAAATGAGTTTTAGTTCATTTCATTATGATCTTTCATTGTGTAAATTTTTTATCTCACTAAAGTAAAATAAAATCGGATCAATTGGAAACAGACATGTAGAGATCACATTGCATGTAATTTCCATGATTAGTCTATGTCATTCACTTCAGGTGTTTATGTATGTGACCCATTCCTTGGGTTTAGTTAGGTTCGCGAAACAAGTCGCTTTAATCCTATGTCGATATAGTTGATAGACGAAATTGTTTTGGATAAACCCTAAGGTTATGATAGCAAATTTTGAGCTCATTTGGTTGAACATATTTGTAAGGTTACATATATGGGCCATTGGGAGATTGTTGGATAATTTCAATAATTATGATGGGCCCACATATGTAAATATTAAATATCATTAATGTTATCAATACAATTAAGTCTAAATAAAGTGATCTAATTGGAATTAAACAATTGGGTTAAACATTTAGTTAAAGTGACAATTTCATGTTATAGCAAATTTGAACTCATTTGGTTGAATATATTTGTAAGGTTACATATACGGGCCACTGGGAGATTGTTGTATAATTTCAATAATTATGATAGGCCCACATATGTAAATATTAAATATGTTCATATTATCAATTTTAATTAAATCTAACTAAGAGTCTAATTGAATTAAACAATTGGGTTAAGGGTATAATTTTCATGAAATTAATGTGGATATATAGAGATATTTCTAATTGGATGAGATTCAAATTAGAAATATCTAATATAATATGACCTAGTATATTCTTGGGTTATAGTCCCCAATTCATACCGGTAAAAAAAAACCATTTGTCATTAGGGTTGTATTGAATTTGAAAAATCTCATACGATAAAATATTGGGGTATGTTTCGGTATGATCTTATGTCTATTGGTCATCGGTAAAACATGTTTAGTGGGGTTTATCTATTATACATGATTCAGGTATAATATTTTAGAATTTCTATGATGTTTATAATATTATTATACTGAAACAAAGAGGTTAGGCATAAGAATTCATGACAAGACAAACCATAATAATCTTGAAATATGAACTATAACCTCCCGTATCAACACAAGACTTCTTTAATACAACCTTTATGTCTAGGCTGGGCCTTTATTTTTCCTTTATTTTCTTCTTTTTTTAAAGATTTACAAATCCGCACTGATTAATTAAACATGTATAGGTATAATTATGTATTGTAATGCTAGAAAAAGTCTTGCAGGTCGATTTAAATGACGAATGAATATGTCTCCGAATACGGTGATCGTCATAAATCGTATAAAAAAGTTTATTAATTAGAAAAGAAAATTATGGTACATGGTATTATTGTCTAGAATTTGGGTGAAATATTCCTAATCCTAACCCCTGCTTAAAGATGTCTCCCAGATTTTCGAGCATATCTTGTAATCAAATATAAAATAAAAAATATTTTTAGGTCGTAAGAATTTGAGAAGAAACCTCTTTCGAGATGTTCGCAGGCTGCCATAACATGTGTTGGTCAAGAGTCCTCTGCTCTGCTATGCTATGCTCCTAATCATAAAAATCAAATTGTTGTCTTAGAGATCCTCCTCAAGTTGACACACCCTCGTCTTAAAGGGGGAGGAGCTAAATACAGAGCAGAGTTGGGTTAGCTTTCTGGTATAAATAGATATATAGATCTGATGAATGGGGCCACTCCTTCCTCACAGGTTCAGGTTGCCCCCACCTTACGTATTGCTCAAAATCTTGACTTTAATGTCAAAATCATTCATATTTTAAATATATGTATACATAAACTTTTTTTTCTTTTTTAAATAATTATCAATCTAGTTTTTTCCATCCATATGTTTGTTTCCTGTTTTGTAAAATATATACATATTTTGATGTTCTTTAAATCTAAAGTTTTTTGTGTTTTTTTATATTTTTCAAGATAAAAGAAACTGATAACTAAACATGTTTTTTTTTTTTTTTTCTTTTTCTTATTTATCTTATTTTTCAGAACACAAAACAAAATTTAGTGCAAACAAATAGACTCTTTGTGTTTTGAAAACTATATTCACTAATTGTGATTTTAGAAATTAAACTCCAAAATTGTATTTATTAATTGCGATTTTAACGTTAATTTAAAAATCACATTCATAATTATGGTTTTAAGATTGATTTTTAAAAATGTAATAAAGTGAAACATAGTTTCCAAATACCAAAGACTAGTTTCATAGTATTATGAAAGAAGTCCTATTTATGTTTTTTAAATATGAATTATTTTAACATTAAACTCCTAAATCTTTAAGAGTGGGGTTCCTCCCATACATGGTGTGGGAGTTTGAGGTCAAATGACTTTTTTATTTTAAAAATATTGATTCTTGGTCACTTACTGAGTATTGTTCAATATAACCCCTTTTTGCTCTGACGTAAAAGAGTTACAATATATTCTTAATTTTTTAATATAGAGTTGAAGCCCATAATTAGAAACTAACTCACTTTATTTTGTTAAAATCGTAGTTAGAAGCTGCTGGTTTCGTTTTTAATAGAAGCCACAGTTTCCTAACTCTGACTTCTAGATTAAATTTAAAAAAATCTAAACATCTCTCTAGCGACATGAAAGTCATTTTAAACAAAATTTCAAAGTTATCATAATATCTTTTTTTTTTTTTTTTTTTGCTAATTTTTATAAAAAGGGTAATTTTGAGATTTTAGGGTCAAAAATGGCTATCGTTTTAAAATATAAATTCATGTTTATTGTGTAATCTAACGTCTTTGGTACTTACTATTTTAGCCTTAGTAAATATAGTTGGCAACCATTAATATTGCTTTAATATAAAAAATAAAAATGAAATTATTGTTGACAAACCAAGCCTATTTTGACCCAAACTCTCATTTTGAACCCAAACTCTCTCATGAGGGCTAGAGATTTTCCCCAAAAAACTTCCATATCAACTCATGGGTCCAAGTAGAAGTGCCGTTTGGTTGAAGAAGCTACGTCATGAGGATAATAAATGCCATTACCACAATTTTTTGATTATGTTCTAAAACTGCCACTTATAACTACCGTCTTGGTTTTACAGTCATTTTCTTTAAGCGATAAGAGATTCTTTTAGTCGTTTTGATTACAAAAATCGCTATCCCCATTTCTCTTTTACCTCTTTTATTTTTTCTTTTTAATAAAGTAATTCTTCCATAACAATTTGGATTTGTATTTTGTTTTTTTGTATTTTTTTTATCGTCTTGTACAACGTGTGGTTTGTGTCATCTTAGTATTAAAAGTTTGGTTTTTGTCTTCATCGCGATGCTTTATGGTATATGAGTGATTCGAACGAAAAGCAGTTGATAAGGCAATAGGGATTAAATCGCAATTAACTTGTATATTATAAAAGCTAGAATTCGTATGTATTACAGTGGCTAAGTAAATGCTCCAAAATGTGTAGGCTTTAAACCGTTTTATTGAGTTATCCAAAGTTTTTAACAAGTTTGTTTATTTAGTTATATATAATATATTATTAATTTGAATCGATAAAAATTATTTATGCTTTTCGAAAAATAAAATAAAATAAAATGCCATTACCTAACAGGAAACAACCACCACCCACCATAAAATAAGTTATAAGGAGATGCATATATATTAAATCTGGGGTAGTGAAAAATGAATTTATAAATGTTTTGTTATAGGGATTCTTCTGTGGCTTATTTGGGGAAGTTGTGGTCTAGAAGCGACAACCGGGTTCAGGGATGACTTTTTTCCTTTTCCATGTGCTGTTGTTATAAATATATATATATGGGAAAGGTTGGGAGTTAGGAACCTACCCCAACACTTATCTGCTGACCCTTGTTTGTCCTTACTAATTTTACATTTCCTTCAATTTAGTGTTCCCGACGTGGAGAATTGGGCGCATCACTACCCTTGTGCCTTGCACGTCTCTCCCTCATAATCCGTTTCCATTTTCATTTTCTCTATTCCAACTGCTTTGATTATTCCTATGTTTTGTAAGGATGTAGCATCGATATACATATACGTCCATGATTATTTTGTGAATGCTGCACACAAAATATCAAATTATTCCCCCCCATAAAATCATTTTTTTGGTGGTGCTGGGGATAAGAGTAGAAGGCTCTCTCTGTAAGGGGAGGGGGGGGGGGGGGGCGGGGGACTCCCATACATTATACATAGAATGGAAGTTGCCGGAGAATCATGTGACGTTGAGAATGGAGCTTATTCTAACAGAGCTATAGAAGTGAAGGAATTTGATGAGGCTTAAAGCCGGAGTTAAGGGCTAGTGGATTCACCAAATTGAGAGATTCGAGATTCTTCATCCACCCGCCGAAGAGCACAGCGGCTGAAACGAGCGGTGCTGGTTATGAGGTTCCAGTGATAGATTTAAAAGGGTTGGAAAGGGGTGAAAGAGCAGAGATTGTGAGGGGAATTCGGGAAGCTTCGGAGAAGGGGGTGCTTCCAAATGGTTAATCATGGGATTCCGATGACCATAATAGAAGAGATGTTGGAAGGAGTGAAGATTCCATGAGCAGCCGCAGGGTGAAGATGGAGTGGTACTCCAAGGGGATACAAAGCAGCCGATTCAGGAGTATTACTGCAACGGGGACCTCCATGTATCAAATGCTGCAAACTGGAGAGACTCCATCT
This sequence comes from Tetrastigma voinierianum, assembly GCA_016808115.1. Classification (NCBI taxonomy): domain Eukaryota; kingdom Viridiplantae; phylum Streptophyta; class Magnoliopsida; order Vitales; family Vitaceae; genus Tetrastigma; species Tetrastigma voinierianum. The sequence goes on from JAEQBH010002045.1 coordinate 343,723, forward strand.
CCTGTGAGTTCCCGGATGGAACTCTGGATCCGGAAGCTTTGCCTCTCCTCTGCAGGTTAGCTCCTTTTAATTCCCTTGGGGACTCTCCTGTAATTGTGTTTGTTGCTGTTTCTGTTGCTGGTATAACTAACTAGGTTATTTGTTATGTTTTCCTTGCAGAAGGAGGTCAAACATACATCAAAGGCACATGGGCCGACTGAAGGAGAGAGTGGGAGGAGTAGTATCAGGGCTCTGGGGCTCAAAAGAAGTGACCATCTTAAGAAGATGGGGTGTATGGAGACTCAAACTGGTGTTGCCACTATTGCAGTATGTCCCCAGCCAGACTTGACTCTAGGTGCAACCAAGCATTCAGACCCATCTTTTCTTACCATTCTTCTCCAAGACAATATTGGTGGCCTACAGGTTCTTCACCAGGATCGCTGGCTCGATATACCACCTCTACATGGCGCTCTAGTTGCAAACATTGGAGATCTCATGCAGGTACTTCTCTCACTCTCACTCTCACTCTCACTCTCACTCTCACTTCCTCCTTCCTCTCTAGGACTTACATTTTGCTTTGCTCAGGTATCATCTCTACACTACCACAAAACAAATAATAGGACATCAATGATCCAATAATAGGAAATATGTGCTTTTTACTATTAGTACATGTGTTTAAAATAATTGTTTTTTTTTGTTCAAACTACTAATAGTGACATAATATAAATACTACCATAATATACAAAAGATATAACAGATTAGTATGATGAGTATTTACAATATATATAGTGAATATTTATAATATGTTATGATAGTATTTAATATCATTCTATGAATAGTATTTAATCAAAGATATATTTTTTTTTAACAACATGTACCGTAAGCACCTATTTAGCACCTATTTCCCTTTTCTTGATGATTATAGTTTCCCTTTTCCTTTTGCTGCCACTCCTACTACTTGTAGCTGAACTGAAGCTGCTGCCTTGTTTCTCTATTTGTGTTGGTCTTTCCTCACCAATGACAGGTTCAAGAGTGTGGAGCATAGAGTACTGGCCAGACAGGTTGGACCAAGGATTTCAGCTGCTTGCTTTTTCTATCCCAGTACCATGAGTGAGTATAAGCTTTACGGGCCGATAATGGAGTTTCTGTCGGACGATAATCCCGGCCAATCTACAGAAACTAATGTTAATGAATATTTAGAGTATTACAGGTCTAAGAGTTGGATGGCACTTCAGCTCTTCCCTCATTTTAAGCTATGATGGGTTAATTTTAGTAGTGTTAATGTGTGTGCTTTGAAGTCGTCTACTCTACTGTTATGATGTTTCTTCATAAGCTCTAATTTTGTGCTTATATTTCACGGTTTTAGAGACAGATGAGTGTAGATATTAAAACCTGTAAAAGATGATGACAAAACCCGTGGCAATAACTGATGAAGATACTGAAATACTACAAAAACACTCAGGATTATCAAACTGAACTTACAAAACAACAGCAATTAAAGAGTAAACGTCCCTAGCACAAATTGAAAATGGAGAGGGAAAAAAAGAAAGACATCTCACACTAGTTACTAGTTAGTGAGAACACTACAAGAAATATTGGTTTGGTGGTGAGTGAGGAGATACATTCATTTCAAACAAACAACTTAAGCATATTGTGGACCAGGAACTCCAATCAAAGCAGAGAGTATTATACGCAGTAAGTTGGCTACACGATTCTCCCAAAACTTAGGGCAGCAGCCATGGCTGGGGTTGTGTAGGCTTGGTTGCAAAATCTACACTAGTGACCACAAGATATCCATTTTCTTGCATGTTTCTGTTGTTCTGCCCTGCAACGAATTCATAAACGACCACAAGAAAGTCAATAACAAATAAAAGAGATGGCAGATAAATTATAGTGATGCTAGTTACTGATATTCTAAACATGCTGCCCATGTAAATGCAGATGCAAGGGAGTTGACCTTTGTTCGGTTTATGGGGAAGCACATGACAGGAACAACATCAATGACACGATTTAAATAATTTAATTGGGAATACATCACTACAACAGCCAAACTGGAGTTTGGAAGAAGTTAATACAATCTATGGCTTGCTTGTTCTGTAACATGACATGCTTTTTTCATTGAACCAATCAACGTGATATAGTCCCTGTATGGAAGAAGATCATGTTTCACTTACTAACCACAATCCTTAATTTTCACCTCAACCACAAAACAAATCCCATGTCTTCTAGCGGACTCTATTACGCCTTACAAGATTATCAGCCCCCAAACTTCTGATGGCTTCAGCTATCTCAAGAAAACGACTGCATTCCTCACACAACATCTGCACAGAAAGAAAATTTATAAGATCGAAGTTAAGTAGATGCAAGTAATGCAATCACATGCATGGTCTGTGAAGGAGAATTTAGGAACTATCATTCTATCTTTTGAATGGCTGCCTTCTGTGCCTTGTTTTCTTCTTCTCCCTTTTCCCTTTTTTTTTTGTGTTGATTTTGTTTTATTTTTTTGCACGGCCTACTTATTTTCTGCAGGAACACATTCATACTACAATACCCTAATTTTTAACGTATATTACAAATTGATCATAAATCACAAATTTTTTATCGTATCAGACCAGTATATACCTCTACAACCATCTGACCATCCATGTTAAGATTCTCTACTACTATTATGGAACCAAACCTTCATATTGCTTCCCACACTCCACTGCCCAGCTTGGACCTTGTTCATAACTAGAGGAGCCCTAATGTGCTGTTTCCTTGCTATGCAACTGCAAAGTAATAGAATGTAAATTAGTGGAAAATTATAATCAAAATAATCTTTGTTATATGTAGTGGATAATTTCCAATTCCACAGCAGAGCATCAATTATTAATCAGCAGAAGTTACCCGAAAAATGGGGGTCTGGAAAAGACTAAAGAGAGAACCTACTAAATGCCGCAATGGGTAATAATAATTATTGCCTGTTAATAGATGGGCCAAACAGTGTATTTTTAGTATAAAAGTTTTGGATGGCGGAATACCAAAAAGAATGCTCACGAAAACTAATATAGGTTACTAGGAAAAGTACAACTTCTAGTTTCTGACTAATGTATAGGATGATGGTCAAGTCCCTTATCCATAGGCTTGAAACTAACTGGAACAAAGTATTGGATGCATGCCTTTTACCTTTGATTCAGCACATTTGCTTAGCTTGTCAGCATGTTTTGTGACGCTCTGCAGAAATAGCATGTGCTTGATTGTGCGCTCCAACAGGGAATCAATGCTGCACTGTACAAATATCTGAAATTTCAGCACATATGAAGGTTTCATAACTAAAAAACTCAGCAGGGAGAATGAAACATGAAATTACCTTTTTGATCCATTTGGCACAAGCTCTCTCAGCTCCTTTATACGATCTTAATTCGTGTCTGTCCCTTGGCCTTGGCCTGCAACTTTCACCTGGTCTGGCCCTCTTTTTGTTGACCTTAGATGGTTCACCACCAGACCTCTCAACTACTCACTACATGAACTTGGACCAATTGTTAGAATCCCTGTGGAATGTTACACCACGCCTCCCGATGATTTCAAGCAGTTCTATGTCTCTCTACTGGAAGGGACTGATTGATTGAATAACCTGCTAGAAGTAACTACATGCTAGAAGTATGGTTGAAGGCTCTGGAATTTTTTTCGGTTGTCACCAGAGACTTTATTGATTGACAGAAGGATTTCTCGAAGCACTAAGCATCACTACCACTTTGTGAGACTTTAGCTACCACTGCCTCCTAGGATTCTCTGATCCAGATCTGATGTCAATTGGCTGCTGCTCATCCCTCTGCAGCTCAATAGTTGTCTCAGTTTCAGCCTTCTCTGTTTCCCAAATCTGTGGTTGCTCCGTAGAAAGGCTGAGACCTAATGCCTCATGAAACTCACTACCAATAAGAGAACTAAAGATGCATATGATGTATCCTTATAACTTTTAATTCACGATGGGAACTCCAACTTCTTCTCCAAATCTTTTGGGGTTGCATATCTGAAGTGTCTGAGCAGTGCAGCACCCCATTTTCATGACAATTGACACCCATGAAGCTCAACTCTATTACAATCCACGAATCAAAGAAACCAAGGGAAGCATGCAAAATCTACTTGAGACTTATCGGCTGCAAGGCGGTGCTAAATGAATTAATATTCTCCATAAAGGGTGTATGGATTACGAGGTGTCGTTGTGTTCCAGGCTGCACATCTGCACCACTAGTTTGTCTTCCGCGTTTTTGTATTACTAATCAGTTTCATTTACTTTTCGTTCTGGCCCTCCAAAACAAAGTTTTCAGATCTTGACTGAAAGAAGTTGGTGCTTTCATCACTCTGTGACAGGGATAATTCTAGCACTCCATCATAGTGGAGCATGTTTACCTATTCTGGTGGATACCAGGCAGCTGAAAAATGTAAGAACTATCTTCGTGTTTCCCAAAACTGGGAACATAGGAGACCACACACTGGCCCCTTCTTTGTATTCCTTTCTCTAGGTTGGAATGGAAGTTATCAGGGACTATAACTGAAGCTGCATTTCTTGTAGATATATCTGGCTGAGTAGAAAGAGGCACTATAAATGTTGGCACACCATAATAGTTATCATAGAATGTGTGCACACACACACACACACACTCACGCCCGCCTGCATATAGGTATCTGAGGCCAAGAACTTGTAGATATGTCTAGATAGAAAACCTAGAGCATCATAATGCTGACGAATAATATGCTTAGCATGAGTACATATGAATGCACTAATCATACACAACTAAGAGAAAGAAGGAGAGAGAGAGGTGAGGTACCATAGCTAAAGAGTTCTTCATACTACATTGGATAGGATGGGGAATATAAGCGACTGAAGAATCTTGAAGTGCAAAGAAGACATCTTTGGTGTGAGACACCAGCTTCAAATCCTCAACAACCTGCTCCCAAGTGAAGAAAGACAGAAAACCAAATCTAGTTTTAAATGATGCATAGATAAGGACTTAATAAACTTGAGGTTTTATATCACATTGCAGAGACCCAATACAGAAAATTAAAGCGATAAAAAAAAATTAAAATTCTACTCTGCAAGAGAGATATTTTTGTAGACAGAAGCAGAAAGTATGGTAAGATATTAGATCTAAAAGCAATGTCAAAAAACTTGAAGCAACAGATGCAAAAGTTCGTTCTTAGTGAGTAGACATGCTGCCCAAGCAACCAAATAAGGCGAGGTTAAAATTTGTGGTGCATAGCAACAATTCAGTTGTTTAACTAATCAATGGCTGGAAGATTGCTCATCAACTATCACAAATCGAGTTCCCACTTTCTAGTGGCATCCACAGTTCCAGCGCTGCTTGGGTTATCATACTTTCAGGTCCCATTCCCATTGGGCTTTTTCATTGTTTCAGTGAACCAGACAACAACAAAACGTTGTCCACATAGTAATAATTTTGTTGTCATCAGTACAATATGCTAGAACAGACATCAGATGTTCCAAGAATTGGTTATTGAAGCATCAAATAAATACACTTTAATTTTTAATCTGAATTTGGAAGTTGAACAGTTCTCAAGCAGGATATTGTTTAAATGTAACCAGATTACATTTACAATATGCTAAGTTTACTGAAATAGGATGTTACGGGATATTTGCAATCGTCACTTTTATCAATTATCGTACAGCCACTTCAAAGTACACTAGAAGGAAACAATGGACAAATTGCATTTACATTTCAGAGAAGTTATAAAAATAAAAATAAAGGCCAAAAATGGATCCAACAGCAATTTTAATTTAGAAAAGGAGTAACCATAGAATGATTACGTCAATGCAACAAATGGCTAGAAATTATCTTACTTTCTGTAAAGATCAGGCTGTACAGCTCCGTGGAACAACAGCTGGCAACAATGGTCTACACAACAAAGGAAAATGGTTTCTGTCAACAGAAATGCCTCTATGCAGTTAAGACAAATGCCAAGTATAGGGCAAAACAAACGAGTGTGTTGAGTATAAAAGGCTATAAATGAGTTCAACTTAAAATATGAGAATGCGCATAAAAAGGGGAAAAAGAGAAAGTATATTTGGATGGATTAAAATATTGGGTTTCCCTTAATGACTTAGATCTTTTTTCTATATTAGTGAGAATTTATTTACACATCAGCCCATAAGGGCCAGTAATCAGATTGTCTACTTTCGTCTTTTTCCATATCTTGACAATAATCATAAAAATGCCCCTAAAAAACCATTCGCTAACCTGTGCACATGTATGTCTCCATATGATATCATTCATCATAACAAATAACATAAATTATGGAGAGAAAAAAAATTACCTTAATCCCAGCTGAGGCTTAGTAACTTGCCACCCATCACAGTACTGAAATCAACCAGAAATCTTGAATATGATAGAAAAAAATGCAAATAATAGGATTGCAAGTAATGAGACTTAATCCATTTTGGGTATAATCCCACCTCAAATGATGAAGGGAATTAGTTGTAAACATCAGAAAAAATCCATTGATGTTTCAGTAACTGCCACTGTCCAACGTCCCTGTTCAACAAAGTACTAATGTGAAACTACAACTGAAACTCTTTCCCAGACTTGAATTGTTTTAATTTAAACAATTACTTATTGAAAACATTGTAGAAAAATAATGAAACCGGTAACTACATTTGGATGCGAATGATAATCGATAAAATATATTTTATTACTTCAAATCCTCCCAATTAATGCTGACAGATGTAATGCAAGATTGCAAGAACACTGATATATAGGTGATGACTTCTAATGACCATAGATGATTTCCATTAGGTAAAACTTCCTTCCTACCAAACGATAGGGTGCCAGTGAAGCTATTGCACTATGACAGCCACACACTGAAAAGATAAATCGGTTAATGACACCCTTCTAGAGTACATGATATGACATCTTTGCAATGACAAAGGACGTCATGTGAATATGCCCATCATGCAAGGTGTCCCTAGTGTCTTCAGCAAGCACTTATCTCCCCAAAAGGGTCATAGTTTGTCATAGTAAGCATCCTCCCAAGTCAACACCCTGCAAGGAAATCCCATATGCCAAAAATGAAAATGATGGATATATTATAAGATGTTTAGCTCCTGATAAGGCTGAGCTTCTAATCTGAACACTCCTTACCACAAGAAAAAAAAATCCCCCAACAATTATGCACGCTGGAGAATATGATGTCAACACTTTCGATTCAAATAAATTATCATATACCATTGGAAGTGGATGAACTTGAATCTTTCAGGTGAAGACTAGCAGTACAAAGTACTATCTAAATCACAACCTTCGGCCAAATAACTAAATTTTGCCTGCCTTCCATTTGACAATCCCAGGACCAATTGAAGTATTCTTTCACCACTATAGACATTATACCACCCATCCCCTTTTCTTTGAGCAAGGTATGATTAGAGATATGTGGCTCTAATCCAACTCCAAATTTTACATATGCCTACATCCAACTAGGGCCTCAAATCCCAGAGATAGAAATGTGCGATTTAGAGCCATATGCTTGCAGCTGAAATCTATTTAAAGATTTAGATGAACAATAATACATAAATTAAAACACCACTATTATTCTAAAGAGAGCGATATAACATGGCTTTGAATACTTGAATTGAAATCACAGTTCTCATTAGCAGTGCATCGGATTAACCAAATTTACAGCCAACTTTTGAGAAACCTAATACTTCTCAATCTTTTTGATGACCTACCGAATTTCCTTCAAATGTCAACATAATTTCCTAATTACTTGTATTCAGGTTTCTGTAAATAGTATGCACATCCTTTCATTATATTAACTCTCTCTGTGTATAAATAAGTCAAACCCATCACAAATCCTAGATTCTCTTCTCTCTATCAATCATCTACTGAAATAAATATAAATTTAAATTATTTTCAGATCAATTAATCTGATATTCATGATCAAATAATCATTATCTAAATAATTCTTTGAATAATGTCAAATCTGAATAGATTATTCTGATTTTCTCACACTGAGTCTTCTAATTTCTACTCCTCTTCGTATAATCAAGCACAATCCGCACAATTATTGAAGAGTTACTCAGCCTTGCATTTTCTTAGAGATCAAAACCTAAAACCCAAAGAAATACCCTTGTTTTCTTCTCCTGTTTTCTCAATTACAGAAACAGAAGTGTTTATGCATAGAAATAAATGGAAAAGGGCTGGAAGATTAAGAGATAATCAACACATGCAGGCCCGATGTTTGGAGTTTCCAAAAGATGACGTACTTCCACTCTGTATTTGAGACAGAGCTGCGGCGTTTGCTGCCTGGAAGTCAGCTGACCATCTCTTCACCCCTCAAATCCTAAGACGCCCCTAAAGTTCTTCAATTGGGTCAGCCAGGCCTCAGAGCTTAATTTCCTGCATTTCCATCACTGCTAGCTCCCCCTGTAAGATCCTCTACCCGCCTGTTTCCTCCATAAACCCAGCTCGCCGCTTTATTGGCGGTCCTGCAAATCGGCAGGGCAATACGATCCATCACCCTCCCCCCTCCCCTCCCTCCTCTACCCAAAAACTGAGCTCAATTCACTCAAAATCACTCAAACAATGAAATCCTACTTTTCGACAATCAAGATTTCGACACAGAGCAACAACATAACAAAACTCAGCACTCAAGCCATCGATTGTCCGGACACTATTCCTCTTCTTCACCACTATGCTTGCGAAATGTGAGAGCTTTAGCAATGCAAAGACAGCTTATATCGAACGACATGGAGGATGAAAATCCAGGCTCAGTGAGATCAACACCTAAAGAAATCACAAAAATTGAAACTAATACATAAACGAAGGTTTCAGATGGGAACAAAAAGCATTGCCAAGTGGCGCCCTAGTGCATCAGGAGTTGAATTCGACGCCTCGGCTGAGTGAGAAATGAGAAGCGGAGACGAGTTCAGAGGTGTGAGCCACATGTGGTGCCATTATAGAGAGAGAGAGGGAGAGAGGAGAAAGAAAGCACCAAAAGAGAGGCCTAGAGAGAGAAGTAGAAAGAAAAGAAAAGCCTTAAAGCTTTTCTACAGAGAGCAAGCTGTTTGCTTTTTGTGTATGAGAGAGAGAGAGAGAGAGAGAGAGAGATGGAAATGGTGAATAAAATTACAAAAGAGCTATATTCTGTTTGATACCTGAATTATATATAGCTGTTATATACTGCGCCAGGTTTTCTATCTTACGCAGGATGCCCCACAGTACGCACCCCCCCTCTCCATTATCCTTCTCCTCCTGTGGCTGCCCATCATGCTTACTCTATAATTCACTTCTTCAACTTCCTTCTGACTTGTCGTCACTCATGATCCCGCCCACCCACTAATTCTTTCACTTAAATTACGAAATTGCCACTAAACACCATCCTCTCCACTCCCTTTATCACACACCAGTGCTCTTTGTATTCCCCCTCCTTTCATGGCGCCCTTTATAAAAATAGAGGCACTGGCCCATGTACTACAAATCAGTGAATCACACAATAGTTAAAAAAGCTTATTTATCCTACATCTCATGCTTACTTTAGAAAACCACCCCCCATTAAATTACAAAATTACCCCAGTTCAGAGATTGGAGGGGAGGGGCGAGTAAGATATTAACTCCTCTCTTAATGGAATGGAAAGAAAAATAGGACAATTTTTTTCTTGAAGAAAATTACCCAAAAATAGCTATTTTTGAATGGGAGAGGGATAAGGAAGGTGAGTGGCCTGAGATGGAGAGAGAGAGAGAGAGAAAGGACACTTATTAATGGGATGGAATAGGATGGAAGGAAGGAAAGAAAATGAAAAAGAAAAGAAAAGAAAAAGGAAAGAAAGAGAGTGAGTGGTGAAAAACATTCAATTCAAGCAAGTCATTGATGGCAAACAGCATAATAATCAATGTTAGGAAAATGCTTCTTATCCCCTTTCAAAATCAATGAACTTACCCTTCACAAGCCCTTTTCAAACAATGATATTACTGCTAAAAGTTGTGACACCCTACACCTCAATTACCATTGTCCCCCTTCCCCTTCTCCTTTTTTTCTTTTTCTTTTTCTTTCTTTTATTTTTATTTTCTCTTTTGTGCATTCCATTTCATATTAATCTCTCTTCCTCCTATATCTCTCCTCAAGTGTTCCCATCCGTGTTCAATTACCATGATTGGACTATTTTGGAACCACCATAATAATGCTCACAATTTTATTTCATTCCACACCCTCAAATCCTTCTCTCCCCTCCCCCCTTACTCATAGGGCTCACTGTATGTCTTGTTTTTGTTTTATTCCCCTTGTGCCTCACCAGCTCTACATCCTCTTTCAGATCCCATGATTCCCACTTAATACCTTACCCCTCCCATTTTCATGGATTTGTCAATTTCTACTCATTTTCTCAATTTCTTCCCCCACTTTTCCCTTTGGTTGTTGTTTTTCAAATCAAAAGAGTACACTACTCATCTAACAAACAAATGGAGAGTAAAGTGGGGGAAAGGAGGAAAGGATGGGAAAACAAAATGATCACATGATCAATCATCCAAGAGAGATCCCATTGATTAACAACCTTACTTTAGCTGAAAGAATTCAATTTGTCGGAAAGTAATACATAGAAAAGTTCATCTAGTTTCACAACAAATTTTTCTGCATGTGGGTCAATGACCATGATCTTTAATTTTCTTTGTTTAATATTAATTTTTTTCCCATATTTTTCTACCTTTGAGTCATTTTCATTTCAAGAGCACTAGAGTCTTGAGGTCAAACATTCACTTACAAACAGCTTAAAGTAGCCACCTAAAATTATATTTAAACTATCTTATTAATTATTCTCTTAGATATTGATGACCTTGATTAATTATCTTTGAAGGAATTAATAGATTATTAAGGTTCATTGAATGAAGTCAAAATATTAATTATACTTGAAGAAGCTAAGTTAGTGAGTACAAATGATCATAATTGATAAGTCATTTCCCATACAAAGAAAACAGTGAAGGAATGAGTAGTATCATGAATTGCAAAAGACAGGGACAATCCCTTATCTTCTCTTTGCTTCTTCCATTCTCTAATATAAGCCACCAGAAAAAATGATAAAAAAATCAAAACCCTAATTGAATGAACCCATTACTTAATCAAATGGTGTCATTACTATATGAGGTAAGTCTTATGTAAGACTGTAAAATATGAAGCTAATGCATTTTTATATTAGGGTTTCAATATACTATCAATATATATACACATTAAAATTCAACCATCCCTTTGATCATCGGCTTCTATCATGTCTCCTCTCTCTCTATCTACTTTTATATTTGTTAGGGTTTCAATACTATTAACAGATGTCGATTCAAATCCCTACTTTGATCATCAATTTCTATCATCTCTCTCTCATGCCCTTCATTGAGACCAATATCAGCTAATTAGATTTTGTAGCTTACCTTTTTACTAACATGCAATCTGGGGGCAGTCCATAGCTCTCCCTAGTCATGAGTGGGGTTTGATATCTCTCCCCCAAAGTCAATATAGATGGAGCTTGAAAATGGATACCCTATTTGATTGTATATGTGACACTATTAGCCATTGCAAAATAACATATATAATTAGTAAAGAGATTTCAGATCCATGATCATCAACTCTGTCAATTGGGTACTCTCTCTCTTTCTAATGATAGGCAAAAAATATACTGTCAGAAATCACGTAAAGATTTAATCACTTACTAGGTTTCCTGCTTCGCTAAAGAAAGGATAGGGTTAACTCCCTCATCATTCTCACAACAACTCTACACAGAGAGAGAGAGAGAGAAAGAGAGATGGGAGAATCCAATGATGAATAGCACTGTAAAGACAGAAATTAAAGATTTTTATTAGAAGGAAAGTCATGTAGTAATCAGCTTGATATACAAAATACATTAAATCAAGATCAGCCCACCATAAACAAATATTATTATTTTGCAGTGTACATAAAAAATCAAAATTCAAAGAATTTTTGAGTTTGGGTCAAAATTACCTTTTCTTTAAAAAAAACAAATCAATATTGATTTTATTTCTCATCCCATACTATTATGCAATCTAGTCTCTTTAATGCCATTTAGGAGAGATGTTCAATTTTTTTTTTAATTTTTTTAATCTAAGTTAAAAGTTGTAGTTGCCAATTACAACTTTAATTAAAAAATAGAACCTCAATTGATAACTATGACTTTATTTAAAGTAAATTATAATTGGCAACTGGTTCCATTTTATTAGCTGCAATTTAAGATTTACATTGAACATATATTTTTAGAAAAAGTTAAAAGCAATTTTTTTCAAAGCAAGGCTATTTTGACCCAAACCAAATTTTTTCTTCAATTTCCATAGTCACTGAAAATTCTTTTAGGGCGGCTGATGCTGCTTCTGTTCAGTAATAGCAGTAAAATGCAAGCAAACCATTGCTTCTACATGAAATATAGTGATTATATATCAACATTACAAGAACTGTCATTTTCTGCTATTTTCTCCTGTATCAGCTGATTATTATTATTACACTAAGTGAAGCTTATGACTCTAATCAGTATATATATTATGAAGCAATCCCATTATCAGGATGTAATGAAGTTGATTACTATTATTATTATTACTGTCAGATGGAGTTATTGTTAAGAAAAAAAGTCAAAAAAATGGAGTGTTTTAGAATATGGAAAGTGCTTTTCTACCTACCATGGAAGGGCACAAACTAAGTGTTTGTAACCACAAGAAAGTCAGGGAGGATTTGGTGCTTAATCCAATTGATAATATGAAGATAATAAAGGTGTTTTAGTGGCATTTTTGTGGGATATTCAATTGATAAACTATATAATTAAGGAAAAAGCTTTTATTTTCCTTTTTCTTGTGTTTTTAGCTCTCATGAAGTAAATCATATTACCATTTTTAGTAGGAAAAGATCACGTAATTAAAGTTTGGGTTTGTAGTTGATCAAGTGCTTTACTTTGTATATGTCTCACCTCTACTAACTTGGATTTGATCTCCTTTCACATTGTGACTATTGGAGCTGGAACTCACACAGTCTCACCTGTTTCTGGAATTTCTAAAGGGTGTGTTTGATTACCCAGGAAAGTTTGGAGGGAATATGGAAAGGAAAAGAAAATAGAGTAAGAAAAATAGAATAGAAAAGAAAAATGATGGAAATAAAAATGAGGAAATTAAAATCTGATTGTTTTTATTTTCTATCGGAACTATTTTATTTATTTAATTCATGGATATAAAGATAAGAATTTTAAAATACTCACAAGGAATTATAAATAATTTTATTCATATTTGAATTTTGGCAGAATTTTTTATTTGACAAACAAATGTAAAGAAAATCATTTTCTTACTATTTTCTTGTCTTGGTACCTTCAATGAGACAAATTATGGATTTTTATTCAATTTTCTTCATTTTGGGATACAAATTTTACATTTTCTCACTCTGTGTGAAATTATGAGGTAAAAGATATTTTTAAAATTAAATTTTTTTGCTCTTGTAAAAGCTGACTCAAAGTAATAAGGAGTAAGAAGGGGGTTCTGAGAGATCTACTTCGAATCGATTGTAAGAATAAATAGTATTATAATGTAACATACAAAGTGAATAGATATAAAAAAAATCTATTAAATTAGGAAAATTATGATTTCATGCTCATCATTTTATATTATTATTAAACTAAAAAATAATATTATAAAATTTTCATTAAAAATGAAAGACCTTCTTACGCCCATATAATATAGACTATCTGGTCTCATGTATATCGAGCTTAAAAAAAGAGTTTTAACATTTCTCAATAACCATTTCTAAGTGGTAGAATATCCACTGAAATGAAATAAAGTATTGTTCTATCAACAAAACCTTCATTCATTAGGAAATTAGTCTCTCTTTTTTCTTTTTCTTTTTTTGCCAAAATAACTCAGAAATTGAATCAAACCAGATTTGGAAATTGCATCACTCAATGAATTAATATGACCCAAAAAAAAGGTGGGCATGATGTGGAATTCACTAAGAAGATGGACAATGAATGGGCATTAATTTTTGTCACAACAGTCAACAGGAAAAAATGAAGATGAATAAGAAGAAGGAGCTAGGGGGGCAAGCCCAAGCACCTATGTGATTGATGTGAATTTACAATATGGAAGATCAGAAACAAATTTATGGGTCTCAAAACAGTCAATTCGTAGCCAGCTGGTTACTTTGTGACTGTGTATTCTTTGATAGAGATGATGATGATGATGGAATATTTATTATCACTTAGAAATCAATGAAAAAAGAATAAATATTTTACCAATCTTTTTTCATGTCCTTGGGCCATCTAACCTTAATTTGTTTGTCACTGCAAGCATAAAGGGACAAGAATTGTACATGGTCCCCAGGAAAAAAGGTTATAAAGAATTTTGATTTTATAATTGAAATTTTGGCATTTAATTTTTATATTTAAAAATAAATAAAATTTAGAGATGTGAAAGGGAAACCAGATCATGTATTAGTTATGTAATAATTATGATGGAGCAGTTCAAGTTCTGTTGGCCTTGTTGAGGTAACAAAGCATTGGATGGGATGGGAAACATTGAAATTTATTCATTTACAAAATAATAAATTGGATGAATTTAATTTATTTTCATGGACTTT